>CAUYUJ010022310.1:67500-80000 GCA_963575745.1 Prorocentrum cordatum | reverse complement strand
TCTGACTCTCTATTTCTTTCTCTCTCTCTATCTCTCCCCATGTGCCCCTGAACTTGTTTATCCCTGGGGCTGATTATCCACGGAAAGTGAGGCACATGAGCTACCCTACACGAGCACTTAAAAAGTTTAATTGTCATAAAGCACTTGTAAATAAAATTTAATACATTTCAATATTCAGACTGTTTGTTTGATCCTCCTTTCCTCTTCTCTTTATCCTTTTCATGTATTATTCTACTTTTCTTTTTAAATATATCTTCTCTCTTTAAGTCCTTCCTCTCTTTTTCTTTATGATGTATATCTCTTTCTCTCTCTCTCTCTCTTTCTCTCTCTCTCTCTCTCCATGTCCCCCCTCTGAACTTTTTATCCCTGGGGTTGATTATCCATGGAAAATGAAGCACATGAGCTACCCTACACGAGCACTTAAAAATGTTAATGTTCATAAAGCGCTTGTAAATAAAATTTAATACATTTGAACTTGAGATTTTTCCTTCTCTTTCTCCTCCTCCTCTGTTTTCTTTTATTTTTGATGTTTGTTCCTTTTTCTTCTTCATTTCGTATTGTTTCTTTGTATTTTTGTTTTTGTATATCGCTTTCTCCATTCCTCCGCCCGCCTGAACTTTATTATCGCCGCGGTTGATTATCCAGGGACACCGAGGCGGATGGGCTATTCCGAGGATGTCTCAAGCGAAACAAGCATATACTCGAGGATGTCTCAAGCGAAACAAGCATATACTGAAGGATGTCTCAAGCGAAACGATACGCTTCTTAAGCGAAATAAGCAATACTTTGACGGTGTCTCAAGCGAAATAAGCAATAGTTTGTGGATGTCTCAAGCGAAACAAGGGATTTGTCAAGGATGTCTCCAGCGAGATAAGCCATTGTTGAGGATATTTCTATGAAGACCAAACGCCAAGGATGTCTCAAAACGTGCTCGGCTTGGTCTCCTCTTGATCATCTCTTACTTCGAGATTATGCTGAGGTCTGGTGGGCTACTTTGATTATCTCCCCCTGAACCCTGAACTTTATTATCCCCTAGTGTTTATTCTCGAGGGTTAGCGGTTATCATCATCACCATCATCGTCAACACCATCATCGTCATCCTCATCATCAGCAGCATCATCATCCTCATCATCGTTGTCATCATCAGCAACATTATAATCGTCGTCACTATCCTCATCTTCGTCCTCCTCCTCCTCCTCCTCCTCCTACTACTACTTGTCGTCATCGTCATCATCAGCGGCAGCAGCATCAGCCGGGAAACAACCGTAAGTATCGCTGTCACCACAATCATCAGCAGCAGTAGCAACATCATCATCATCATCATCATCATCATCATCATCATCATCATCATCATCATCAGCAGCATCCTCCCCGTCATCATACTCATCATCAGCGGGAGCATCATCTGCATCATCAGCACCACCACCACCATCACCATCATCGTCAACTGAAACGCAATCATCATGTTCGTCATGAGCGTCATCATCATCAGCAGCATCAACATCACCATCATGATCATCAGCATCACCATCATTATCGGCATTATCGTCATCAGCATCATCAGCATCATCAGCATCACCATCAACATTACCATAATCATCATCAACATCATCATCGTCATTATCGCCAACATCACATACGGACACATATCATCAGCCTCATCGTCATCAGCATCAGCATCAACATCATCATCAGCATCATCATCAGGGTTTACCGGCTGCATCAGCACATCAGCACCATCAGCATAGTCAGCATCACGATCAATCTCATCATCAAAAGCATCAACCTCGTCATCAGCAGCAGCAGCATCGTCATCATCATAATCAGTATCAGTATCATCACTATCATCATCAGCATCATCATTATCATCATCAGCATCATCACCTGTTTCAGCAGCAGCAGCATCATCAGCATCATCGGCATCATCAGCAGCATCATCGTAATGTTGATCACCATCATCAGGTCACCATAAGCAGAATCACCGTCACTGTCATCAGCGTCAACATCAGCATCATCGCCAATGGCATCATCAGCATCATCATTACGATCATCAGCATCAGCATCATCATCGTCAGCATCAGCATCATAATCTGCATCAGCACCATCCGCATCGTCAGCATCATCATCATCATCATCATCATCATCATCATCATCATCATCATCATCATCATCATCGTCATCGTCATCGTCATCGTCATCAGCATCATCAGCATAATCAGCATCCTCATCCTCCTCATCATCAGCAGGATCAGCAGCATCATCATCAGCAGCATCATCATCATCCTCAGCATCAGGATTAGCATCAGCATCAGCATCAACATCAGCATCAGCCTCAGCATCTTCATAATCCCACCAGCCCTCTAGGAATAGGTGGTCTAAGGAGCTGTCTCGTCCAACCGTCATGCTTCCCATTCGGTGAGGGGTTTACCCCTCCCCACCCCCCACCCCCTTTACCCCATCCCCTGGACTTGGACGGGGGTGGGCGCGGGCAGTTAGGGCGTCCAAGATGGCCCAAGGTGGCGCCAAGAGGGCCTCAGAGAGTGCAAGATGGACTCCCAAATGGTTCCAGATAGCGCAAGATCGCTCAAAATGGCTTACAGGATGCTCCAAGATGCCCCAAGACCGCCGCAAAGCGGCTCCGAGTGCCCAAAGAGCCCCAAGGAGGCACGCAAGAGGCCAACATCCATCCAAAACCCAAGTAACTGTCTCGCCGTGTCGCTTCGGATGGCCGCCCGAGGCCCCAAGATGGCCCCAAGATGGCCCAGGAGGGCACCAAGAGGGGCCCAAGAAAGCCCCGCGGCGGCCACAAGAGCGCCCAGGAGCGCTCCAAGAGCGCCTCAGGAGGCGAGCGCGGGCACCACAGAAGGGCAAGGCGACGTAAAGCTACCGCCGTGCTGCAGCGATGTCTTCTAAGATGGCTCCAAGAGCGCCCCTAAGGCCCCAAAGAAAGCCCCAAATAGGGCCACAAGAGGCGCCCAGACGGCCCCAAGAGGCGCCCAAAAGGCACCCAAGAGGCTCTCAAGGGACCCCCAAGAGGCCTCAAAACAAAAACCCGAGGCATCCAAAACGCTCAAAGACGACCATGGGCCCGCCAAGATGCCCCCCCGCCCCCCGAAGCACCCCAAGAGGCCTCCAAGAAGCGTCCAAGCGACATCCGAGGAGACTCCGAGAGGCAGTCAAGAGGCGTCGGACTATTATGCTCGCCCTTGCCAGCCTCCTCCTCCTCCCCCATCCGTCCCCTCCGGTTTGTCCTCCTCCTCATCCTCCTCCTCCGCCTTATCATGCTGCGCCTCCCCCTCCCCCCCATCCGTCTCATCGTCTTTCCTCTTCTCCTCCTCATCGTCAGCTTACTCCTCCTCCCTCCTGCCTCCGCCCCCATCCCCCATCCTCATCCGCCTCCTCCTCCTTGTCCTCCTCATCCTCCTCATCATCAGCATCCTCCTCATAGTCTTCCTCCTCCTCCTCATCCTCATCCTCATCCGCCACCTCCGCCTCCTCCTACTCATCATCCTCATTGTATGGGGCGTGTCTCGGCATGCATGGAGGACTGGAGGACATGCGCCTCATCATCCTCGCCCTCATCCTCCTCAGCCTTCTCATCCTCATCATCGGCATCATCAGCATTGTCAGCATCAGCAACAGCATCAGCATCATCATCAGCATCATCATGACCACCACCAACACCGCTAGCATCACCATCAGCATCAGCATAATCAGCACCGTCAGCAGCATCATCATCATCATCATCATCATCATCATCATCATCATCATCATCATCATCATCAGCATCAGCATCAGCATCAGCATCAGCATCAGCATCAGCATGACCACCCGCAACTTCCTCCTCCTCCTACTCCTCATCCTCATTGGCTGGGTGGTGTCTCTACATGTGCGGAGTACTGGAGGACATGTGCCTCCTCATCCTCCGCCTCCTCCTCCTCATTCTCGTTGGATGGGCGGTGTCTCTACATGCGTGAAGTACTGGAGGACGTGTGCCTCCTCATTCTCACCCGTCTCCCCCTCTTCCTCCTCGTTCTCCTCGCCATCCTCCCCCTCCTCGTCCTGCTCCTCATCCACATCCTCCTCATACTAATCCTCATCCTCATCCGTCGCCTCCTCCTTCACCTCCTCCTCATCCTCGTTGGACGGGTAGATCTCTACATGCGATGAGTACTGGAGGACATGTGCCCCCTCCGCATACTCCCCATCCCCCTCCTCCTCCTCTTCATCCTCATCCTCCTCATCCTCCGCCTCATCCGCAGCAGCAGCACCACCACCACCATCATCATCATCATCATCATCATCAGCATCAGCATCATCATCATCATCAGCATCATCATCATCGTCGTCATCATCAGCATCATCATCATCATCATCATCATCATCATCATCATCAGCATCATCATCATCATCCTCAGCATCAGCATCAGCATCAGCAGCAGCATCATCGTCATCAGCAGCAGCATAGTCAGTATCATCAACATCATCCTCATAAGCATCATCAGCAACAGCATCAACCTCATCATCATTAGCAGCAGCAGCTTCGTCAACAGCAGTATCAACATCATCGTCATCAGCATCAGCATCCGCAGCAGCCTCGTCATCAGCATCATCATCCTTATCATCAGCATCAGCAACAGCTGCATCATCATCAGCACACTCAGCATCGCAATCAGCATCAGCATCATCAGCATGCTCATCATCAGCGCCATCAGCATCAGCATCAGCATCGACGGTTTCATCAACATCAGCATCATCAGCATCGTCAGCCTCATCATCAGCATCAACATCATCAGCATCATCCGTGTCATCATCAACATCATCAGCATCATCGTCAGCATCATCAGCATCAGCATCATCAGTATCAGCACCATCACCATCAGCATCAACATCGAAATCACCATCATCCTCAGCATCATCATCAGCATCGTCTGCAGCATCATTAGCATCAACATCGTCATCAGCATCAGCATCATCATCAGCATCAGCAGTATCATCAGCCTCATCATCAGCATCATCAGCATTATTATCAGCAGCATGATCATCAGCTGCAGCAGCAGTATCATCAGCCTCAGCGTCAGCAGCAGCATCCTCAGCACCATCGTCATCATCAACATCAGCTGCAGCAGCATCATCGTCATCCTGCTCTTCCTCCTCCTCCTCGTCCTCCTCCTCCTCCTCATCCTCCTCCACTGAAAAATCCTCATCAGTATTCCCCCTCTTGCGGCACTACTGTTTCCCCATAGGTGTGTATCTCTGTATGCTCACACACGTCCTTGAGCATAGCACCTCGGCTGGATATCGCCTCTGTTGGGCGGTCAGTGTCCTTCTCCGCCGCCTCCTCCTCACCCGCCTAGTCCACGGCATGCTCCTCCACATCCCTGATCAATGCAACTCGCCTGAGCATCGTGTCTGAATGGGCTGGTGGGGTTACGCAAAGCATCTAGCATTGACGTGCGTAGCCGCATCAGTACCAACATCACCAGCATCAACATCATCACCCCGATCCTCATATGCAGCATCACCATCATCATCGTCGTCATCAGCATCATCAGCCTCATCCTCAGAATCAGCAACATCATCCTCAGCATCATCAGCAGCATCAGCTGCAGCATCGGCATCATCATCGTCCTCAGCATCAGCACCATCGTCATCATCATCATCAGCAGCAGCCGCAACATCACCAGCATCATCATAACCAGTATCATACTAATCGTCATCATCATCAGCAGCAGCAGAATCGTCATCAGCGGCATCAGCATCAGTATCACTATTAGCATCAGCAGCATCAGCAACATCAGCAGCAACGTCATCATCGTCATACTCATCATCAGAATCGTCATCATCAACAGCAGAATCAGCATAACCAACAGCATCAGAATCAGCATCATCATAATCAGCAGCAGCATCATCATCATCATCATCATCAGCATCATCATCATCATCATCATCATCATCATCATCATCATCATCATCATCATCATCATCATCATCATCATCATCATATGCATCATCATGTGCATCATCATCATCAGCAGCAGAATCAGACTCGGCATGGTCATCGGTAGCATCATCATCATCATCATCATCATCATCATCATCATCATCATCATCATCATCATCGCCATCATCAGCAGCAGCATCGTCATCATCACATTCATCGTCGTCATCATAAGCATCATCAGCAGCATCATCCTCAGCATCAGCATCATCAGTATCATCATAGTCATCATCATCATCCTCATCCTCCTCATCATCATCAGAATCATCGTCAGCATCAACATCATCATCATCATCATCACGACTAACACCACCACCATCAGCATCGTCGTCATCGTCATCATCATCAGCATCATCAGCATCAGCATCGTCATCATCAGCATCGTCAGCATCATCATCGCCATCGTCACCAGCATCACCAGCATCACCAGCACCAGCATCATCGGCATCAGCATCATCCCAAGCATCGTGAGCATCATCATCATCATCATCATCATCATCATCGTCATCAGCAGCATCACCATCACCAGCAGCATCACCACCATCACCACCACCATCATCATCATTATCATCAGCATCATCATATCAGAATCATCATCAGCAGCAGCAGCAGTTTAAAGCGTCATGGTCGTTGTCGTCGCTATCGGCATCACCACCACCATCACAACATCCGTGTCCGACCTCCCCCCCTCATCATCCACCGCATCAAAGTCGCGTGTTCCTCTTCCCCTCTCTCCTCAGCCTCCTTCTCATGATCACTACCACACATCACATTAAACACCTCATACGCGTAGACAGCAATACTCCACACGCCTCCGCACCCGCATCTGCCTCCACCTGACGCTGAAGCTGACGCTAGAGGCAGTTCTATACACAAGGGATTGGTGCATTCGGCCTACCCCACCCACCCACCCACACACACACCCACCCACCCACCCACCCACCCACCCACCCCCCCACCCGCCCTACCTCCTCCTCCTCCTCCCCCTCCCCTCCCCTCCTCCCCCTCCTCCTCCTCCTCCTCCTCCTCCTGGTCGCCTCCTCTCGGAGGTTGCGAGCTGGCGCCAGGCGGCCCTGGGCCGCTGCCCCTCCCCGCTCCCTCCCGCGCCGCGCCCTGATCTGCCTCTTCGTGCCATGGAGGCGCCGAGGCGCACGTCACGCCGCCGCCACACGGCTGCGGAGCGCAGGGGCCAGGCTGCCCGAGCCCAGGCGCGCGCCGTACAGGCGTTGCTTCGGGCCTTCGGCCACCTTGGGCACCGGGGCTGCAGGGCGAGCCGTCTGGGTGATGCACTCGTTCAAGCTCTTCGCCCTGGTGTTGGAGGTTGCGCCTTCTGCGACTGCTTATGCCCGCGCTGAAGGTTGTCCTGTCGACGCCCCTCCTCGTGCTCCCGAGGGTACTCCCAGCGTGGTCCCTTTGAGCGGCAAGGGCAAGAGCAAGGACATCAACAAGGGCAAGGGGGTTGCTGAAGCTGCTGCTGTTCCTCCGGGCCCCAGAGAAGGCAAGGGCAAGGACAAGTGTGGCGGCAAGACTGACCCATGGACAGTGGTCGCCGACCCTTAGGCGCCCGCGGCCATTCGTATTCGAGCGGCTCGCCATGCCGATCGTCTTGCCGATGGCGTTCAACTGTCTAGAGCCGCTCGTCGTGCTGAGCGGTTTGCAGATTGACCCGCTGCCGCGCAACCGGCTCCTGCTCGTCAATGTCGGGGGCAAGAGCAAGTGCAAGAGCAAGGCCCTGATGCTGAGGACGCGCGGCGCCGCGCCTCGCCGCGTAGCGTTGCTGGGCCACTGGGATAGCATCGTCTCTCTCGGAGGTTGGGTTTCTGCCATGGTGGTTGGTGGGGAGCCCTGCGCCGCTGAGCCTGGGAGGCTCAGCCTTGTCCGCTGGAGGTGTCCTATCCTATCATTTCCTTCATCATGATCCTACTTCTCCTCCTCCTCCTCCTCCTCCTCCTCCTCCTCCTCCTCCTCCTCCTCCTCCTCCTCCTCCTCCTCCCTCCTCCTCCTCCTCCTCCTCCTCCTCCTCATCCTCCTCCCCACCTCTTCCTTTTCCTCCGCCTCCCCTCCGCCTCCGCCTCGCCTCCTCATCCTCCTCCCTCCCTCTATTGTCCCCATCCCCCCCTCCTCCTCCTCCTCCTCTCCTCCTCCTCCTCCTCCTCCTCCTCCTCCTCCTCCTCCTCCTCCTCCTCCTCCTCCTCCTCCTTCCCCCTTCTCCCTCCTTATCATCCATACGCCTCCTCCTCCTCCTCCTCCGCCCCCTCCTCCTCCACGACCTCCTCATCCTCCTCCAAATCCTCCTACTCAACCTCCTATTCCTCCTCTTCTTCCTCCTCCCCCTCCTGCAAGTCAGCGTACGTCCACGTCTTGCTCCAGGCCCTTGCGCATTTCGACAACGAAGCCAAGGGCAGAATCCCAGATGGGCCCGTTTGTGGATACCCTGGCAACCTCAAGCCCCTCCCCTTTACCCCCCAGCCCAGCCCCTTCTGCGCATGGATACACTTTTTGATTGGCGGCTCCAAGGAAAAGTCCGAGAAGCGGGGCGGGCGCGTCTGGGGCACAGGGCGAGATAATTGGTTACGAAGGCGCCTAGGCCGACGCAACAGGTGCACCTGCAAGAGGCAAAATGCCCCCCATTAAGATGCGAGCAACCCGGGAACGGCAACGCAAGCACCAGACTGGAGTAGACGGAGAGGAGTCGCACGGTGGCGCCAGCTCAAATCATCCAGTCCACAGAGCACAGGCTGGGGCATGTCAGCCAAGTGGCAGGACAGCGGGCACGTCAGGCCGCACCGCTCACCATTACGAGGCGAGAGAGATGGGAAAGCGCGGGCAGAAGAGGGGTGGCCAGGTAAGCCTCACTCACTTGGACTCCTGGGCGCGATCCGACGTGAGCCACCGACCGATGCACTGACGTCGATCCAGTCGCGGAGTCCGAACCTTGACTGCCTGACCCAGAGCGTCGGGGGAAACGGCAGCAGGTGTGGCCGAGCACCATGGACCAACCCGTAGGAGAGCATGAGTACAGTCAAAGGATGAACCACTTGTGCAGTACCAGGAGCACGATGATGGCTCCCGCCCAGGGGTGGACCACGTCGTCGGCGAACAACGCAGGCAGCTTACCCCGCACGGTGGACGGGGGGACCAAGCAGCGTGCGTCAAACGGGGGCCGTGGTGGACCAGAGACGAGCAAAGGATGTACCACTTGCCGTACCGCATTCACTCCAGGTCCGGCCCCCGGTAGTGCCGGGGCAGGCCCGAGCAGTCAGAGCAACACCAGGCGGCAGCGCGGCCCGCCCTCGCCTCGGAGCGCTGCGGGAGAGCCGCCAGGTGGAACATAGACCAAGTGCTCCAAGAGCCTCGGTCGGGGGGATATCGTGTGTGGCCGAATCCACAGGAGGAGGAGAGGGGGGGAGGAGGAGACGCAGCCGATAGCCGCATGGATACAAGCAGCAGCCCAAAGGGCAGAAATCCTCGCACGAAAACGTCTGAAGGTGATTGGCGCTGGGGTCGGTCGAGGCCATCGACCGATTGGCATGTTCGGATCTCGTTGGAACTGTTCGAATCATCTGTTTCATCGGCCACGCTTAGATGGGGACTCGGAGGAGCTCGCGTCGTCCCAAGGGAGAGGTGCGGGAAAGGGTGACGGCACGGGCTGCGTACGACTGGATCGCATGGCAGAAGAAACGTGCCATACGCATCCATGGGCAAACCCTGTCCAGGCAACCACTGGACAACACCAGGCAAACCTCCTAGACATGCGGCCGCTCCTCATACTCCTCCTCCTCCTCCTCCTCCTCCTCCTCCTCCTCCTCCTCCTCCTCCTCCTCCTCCCCCTCCTCCTCCTCCTGTTCCTCCTCCTGTTCCTCCTCCTCCTCCTCCTCCTCCTCCTCCTCCTCCTCCTCCTACTGCTGCTCCTCCTCCTCCTCCTCGTCCTCCTCCGAGGTTCCAATGTTGCGGTCGCACCTCCTCCTCCTCCTCCTCCTCCTCCTCCCCTTCTCCTCCTCCTCCTCCTCCTCCTCCTCCTCCTCCTCCTCCTCCTCCAATGCTGCGGTCGCTCCGCCTGCTCCTCCTCCAAGGTTGCGGTCGCCCCTCCCGCTCCTCCGAAATTGCTGTCGCTCCACCTCCCCCTCCTCCTCCAAAGTTGCGGTCATCCTCCTCCTCCGCCTCCGTGTCCGCCCCCTCAAACATTGCGGTCGTTCCTCCTCCCCCTCCTCGTCCGAAGGTGCAGTCGTTCCTCCTCCTCCTCCTCCTCCTCCTCCTCCTCCTCCTCCTCCTCCTCCTCGTCCTTCTCCTCCTCTTTTTCCTCCTCTCCCTCCTCATCTCCTCCTCCCTCCTCCTCCAAAGTGCGGTCGCGTCTCCTCCTCCTCCTTCTGCTCCTCCTCCTCACCCTCCTCCTCCTCCTCCTCCCCTCCTCCTCCTCCTCATCATCATCATCATCTTTGAAGAATATGATCGCTCCTCCTCCTCCTCCTCCTCCTCCTCCTCCTCCTCCTCCTCGTCCTCCTCGTCCTCCTCCACTCCTTTTCCTAATGCATAATTTCTCCCTGTCGCACCCCGAGGCCGGTCGCACGGGCGTGCGCCTGAGACTTCCTCACCATTTATGACCCCGAAGCGTACAAATTGGCAACGGCATCACAGATGGAGGGCGAGTCGTTTTCAAAATGTGGCTCTCCTTAGCGCCACGTACACTCTTTTATCTTTAATACAATTGCAAGAACTTCACGGATTGAGGGCGGGATCGTTTTCAAAATGCGGCGTTCGCCTCTCGTTGCGCACATTCGTTGTACGAAATTGCAAAGGCTTCACGGATTGGCTTTCGAAATGTGGCTCTCGCCTTCGCGCCGCACATATTCGTTTTAAACATGTGCAAGAGTTCCACGGATTGAAGGCGGTTCGTGTTCAAATTGTGACTTTCGCCTTAGCGCCGCGCACATTCGTTTTTCAAAAATTGCAAGCGTTTCATGGACTCCCATGGTCAACGTACCGGAACTTGTGTTTGGGAAAGATTCAGCACTATGGGGGCGCAACCGTTACGTTGATTCGCGGTGTTGAAATGCCAGGAATGGCGTTCTGGCACGATTCACGATCGTCAAGACGCAACAGTCAAGTTGATCCGTGGCGTTGGAGTCCCGAGAGGAATGTTTAGGCATGCTTCAGGGTCTTCAAACGGTTGTCTTCCAACGATGCAGCTCCCTCAGTGGAAATGAACCCTTGTTTGGGGCATATGAAGAGGGAGCTTGGAGGGAGGGTTTATGCCAACATCATTGATGACCCTTGGGTTTACACTGGCCCTTCTCATCCTCCTCCTCCTCATCATCACCATCATCAGCATCCTCAAAGGTTGCGCTCAGTGCTCTTCTTCTTCTTCGTCCTCCTCCCCCTCATTTTTCCTCAGCCTCCTCTTCATCATCCTATGTTGCGGTCACGCCTCCTCCTCCTCCGAGGTTAGGGTCGTTCCTCCTCCTCCTCCTCCTCCTCCTTCTCCCTCCCCTCCTCCTGCTGCTCCTGCTCCTCCTCCTCCTCCTCCTCCTCCTCCTCTTCCTCCTTCTCCTCCTCCTCCTCCTCCTCCTCCTCCTCCTCCTCCTCATCCTCCTCATCCTCCTCATCCTCCTGCTTCTCCTCCTCCTCCTCCTCTTCCTCGTCCTCCTCCTGCTCCTCTTCCCAAGGTTGCGGTCGCACATTCTGCTCCTCCTCCTCCCCCTCCTCCTCATCATCATCGTCATCATCATCCTCATCAAAATCATCAGCATCGGCATCACCACCATCACAACCACCGCCACGACCATCACCATCATCAGCATCATCAGCGGCATAATCATCAGCATCATCATCATCATCATCATCATCGTCGTCATCATCATCATCGTCATCAGCATCATCATCATCATCATCATCATCCTCATCATCATCCTCATCCTCATCCTCATCCTCATCCTCATCCTCATCCTCATCATCATCATCATCATCATCATCATCATCATCATCATCATCATCGTCCTTTCAGGGTAGGTTCGTTCCTCTTCTTCCTCCTCCTCTTCCTCCTCCTCCTTGACCCTCCCCTCCTCCTGCTTCTCCTCCTCCTCCAAGGTTGCGGTCGTTCCTCCTCATCCCCTCCGCCTCCAACTTTGCGGTCGCTGCTCCTTTCTTTCCTCCTCCTCCTCATCATCATCAGCATCATCATCATCACCATCAGCATCATCAGCATCATCATCATCGTCAGCATCATCATCATCATCATCATCATCATCATCATCATCATCATCATCATCATCATCATCATTATCAGCATCAGCATCATCATCATCATCATCATCATCATCATCATCATCATCATCATCATCATCATCATCATCATCATCATCCTTTTCCTCCGCCTCCGACATGCCTTCTCCTTACAACCGATTCCCCCCTGTCGCACCCCGAGGCCGGCCCAAACGGCGGGCCGGGCGTTTCGCCTGAGACTTCTGCACCATCGATGGCCCTGAAGCTTAGAAATCGGCAA
>CAUYUJ010022310.1:25000-62500 GCA_963575745.1 Prorocentrum cordatum | reverse complement strand
GACGCCAATTATCACGCATTGCTAACACCGAAGCTGACCAGGCCAATCCTGTGCCCAGGATAAGTCAAATCACCTCCCTCCAGAAAGGCAACATCAATATACATAAAATAATCAAAAATAACAACAAACAGTCGACAAATCTTCCCCAGACGTTTTTTGACTAATGTTTAATTCTCCTCCTGTAGACGGACATGCCCGACGTAGATCAAGGCTCAAACAAGAGTTCCACACATTTCGTTTTGTGCGAGGGGAGGGCTCCAATCGCCACCAGAATCCTCTGGGAGCCACCTGCAGAAGCCGCCAAGGACCTCCAAAGGTTCGAGCTTCGAACAATGAATGTCAAGAGTTGGGGCAGGAGTTGGCCGCTTGAGCCCACAGTGTCCCCAGGCGACCACCAGGAGCCCTTGGAAACCTCTGGAGGCCCCAGTGGGCCCCTAGAGAAACCTGCACCAGCGGAGGTTTCCAGGGCCCTGCCGGCGCTCTGTGGAAGGGGCCTCTGGGTACCTCCCAGGGGTCTCCAGAGACCTCCAGGAGGCAGAAGTCGCGAATGTCGCGGTCGCAAACCATATTGGCCGTGACTTGTCCCAGGATGCAGCCCAGGGGCAGGAGCAGTCATGGGGATCGGAGGGTTTCTCCGAAAGGTTTAGGCGGCCCGTCCTCATCCCTCCTCCTCCTCCTCCTCCTCCTCCTCCTCCTCCTCCTCCTCCTCCTCCTCCTCCTCCTCCTCCTCGCGAATGTCGCGGTTCTCGTCGCCACGGCTGAGCAAGGCTCAGAAGCTGTCCAGGATTGGCCCACAGGGGGGCCTGGGCCAGAAACACCCTGCCACCTCTTCCTTCCCATCCGCTGCTATCCTTCCCCTCCCCCCTTCCCCCTCCTCCTCCTCCTCCTCCTCCTCCTCCTCCTCCTCCTCCTCCTCCTCCTCCTCCTCCTGCTCTTCCTCCTCCTCCTCCTCCTCGTCAGCAGCAGAAGCACAATCATCATCGTCATCATCGTCATCATCGTCATAATCATCATCAGCATCAGCATCACCATCATCATCATCATCATCATCATCATCATCATCATCATCATCATCATCATCATCATCATCATCATCATCGTCATCGTCATCGTCATCGTCATCGTCATCATCATCATCATCATCATCATCATCATCATCATCATCATCATCATCATCGCTTCACATCATCAAACTCAACATTACCATCAGAATCATCATCATATTCATCAGATTCATCGTATTCATCATTTTCAACATCATCATCATCATCAGCATCATCATCAGCATCGGCATCATCATCGTCATCAGCATCATCAGCAGCATCGTCTTCATCATCCTACTATTATTCGCCATCATCATGAGCATCATCATCAGCATCATCAGCAACATCAACAGCATCATCATCAGCAAGATCATTACCGTCATCACCGTCGTCATAATCAACATCACCATCCTCATCAACAGCATCATCATCAACAACATCAGCATCATCATCAAATTCATCATACTCATCATATTCATCATATTCATCATATTCATCATATTCATCATATTCATCAAATTCATCATCATCATCATCATCATCATCATCATCAGCATCATCATCATCATCATCCGTATCATCGTCAGCAGCATCATCATCAGAATCAGAATCATCACACCGCAAGTGTCATCATCAGCAGCATCGTCATCATCATCAGCAGCAGCAGCATCAGCATCGGCATCATCATCATCATCATCATCATCATCATCATCATCATCATCATCATAATCAGAATCATCATCACCATCATCATCATCATTCTCAGCATCATCGCACATCATCATCATCATCATCATCATCATCATCATCATCATAATCAGAATCATCATCGTCATCAGCATCATCGTCATCATCATAATCATCATCCTCATCATCATCATCATCAGCAGCATCATCATAATCGTTATCGTTATCATCACCTACATTATCATCGTCATCATCATCCGCATCAGCATCATCATCACCATCATCATCATCATCGTCATCATCATCAGCATCATCATCGTCAGCATCAGCAACATCATCACCACCACCACCACCACCACCATCATCATCATCATCATCATCATCATCATCATCATCATCATCATCATCATCATCATCATCATCATCATCATCATCATCATTATTATCGCCATCGTCATCGTCATCGAAATCAGAAATCAGAAGCAGCAGCATCAGCATCAGCATCATCATCATCCTCATCAGCATCATCAGCATAATCGTCATCATCATCAGCATCGTCATCAGAATCAGCATCAGCATGATCATCACATCGCCATCATCATCATCATCATCATCATCATCATCATCATCATTATCATTATCATCATGATGACCATCACCATCCTCATCAGCATCCTCATCTGAATCATCAGAAGAATCATCGTCATCGACGCCATCAGCATCATGACCATCATCATCAGCATCGTCATCAGCATCATCAGCAGCATCCGCAGCGTTGTCATCATCATCATCATCATCATCATCATCATCATCATCATCAGTATCATCATTGTCATCAGCATAAGCATACTCGACAAAATCCACATCACTCACATCATCATCATCATCATCATCAGCATCATCATCACCATCATCAGCGTCATCGTCATCGTCATCATCATCGTCATCGTCGTCAGCATCATCGTCATCGCTATCGACATATCATCATCATCATCGTCATCATCATCATCATCAGCATCGTCATCATCACCATTAGTATCATTGTCATCATCAGCATCATCATAATCATCATCAGCATCAGCATCCGCATCCTCATCGCCATCATCGTCATCAGCAGCAGCAGCATCATCATCGGCATCGGGGGCGGCGGTAAGCGACCGACCAGCTGGCCAACCAACCGACCAGCCTGCCAGCCAGCCAACCAAACAGCCAACCAGCCAACCACCAATCCACACCCAACCAGCCGATCAACCAACCGCGGGCCGCGAAACAATCGCGAGAGGTCCGCGAAAGAAGCGCGCAAGATAGGCCGAGGGGCCCGGCGAGAGCCCGCACCTGCCGCGCCCCGCGGGGTGGGCGCCCGAAGCGACCTGCCGGCGCCGCGCGGCCCGCAGAGAGCTCACGACCAGGGGGGGGGGCAGGGCCGGCCAGGCCCAAGACGTGGTTGGGCCAGCCGCGCCGCGGATGCTCGTGCCGGGAGGGGGCGAAGGTGGCGACGGACGCTTGCCAGGCTGGGTATGGCCCCCACGACGGAGGCCAGATGGCCCCCACCCCTTTTGCTGCCGGGGTCCGTCCCACGCGACGCCGCGACTGGAGGGGGCCCGGATCTACCGGGCGGGGGGGAGCATCATGCCCCGCAGCGCCGACAGATGGGCGGCGCCAAAGAAAAAGGTCTTGCGCGAGATGGCACTGCGACAAGACGCAGCGAACTACAGTGAAAACGTATAGTAAGGACGCGTGGTAAGGACGCAAGACCCTTGGAGGCCGACGTTGAAGTATTCTGGCCTGCGAAAATTGCTAGGGACGGGCCGCAGAGGCTGAGGCAGGCAAGGACCCAAGGGTACCCTTGAAAAAGTCGTTTGTCCTTACTATGCGCGTTGACTGTACGCGGCCCGCCAGCGAGGCACGCCACACTGGAAACGAGGCAGCTCCCGTGCGACCTTACGCGGGGAGCTCACGCGCTAATGTCGTCGAAGACGGTCCCGTTATCTTGCGTTGCTCAGTTGTGGAGCTTTGAGCTCTGAACAGTTGGGGCAGTATTTATATCCCGCCCTGCCCAGGTGCTGGAACGGGGGGGCGCCTGCTGCGAGGCGGCCGCGGACGGACCTCCTCCGACGCCCACCGAGTGCGA
Organism: Prorocentrum cordatum; assembly: GCA_963575745.1. Lineage (NCBI taxonomy): Eukaryota > Dinophyceae > Prorocentrales > Prorocentraceae > Prorocentrum > Prorocentrum cordatum. The sequence goes on along the minus strand of CAUYUJ010022310.1, from coordinate 58,639 downwards.
CGGGGGGGAGGGCGCTCAACGCAGGCCATCACTCAAGGGGCCCAAGGACACACAAACAAATACACACAAATCCCAGGATCGTCTTCACCCCAGCTTCCCATATTTTCCCACGTTTTCCTGGGAGTCGACGATTAATTGTGCCTGTGTTTTTTCCCCTCCTGAATCACTGCCGCCCTGGCGCGCCCCGTCGCCGCTGCCGCTCGGAGGACGGCATTCCCCAGGGAGACGTCGATCCCCTTGACCTCCTCGAGGTTCACCGGGCTGACCTTGCTCTCATCCGCGGCGCGCCCCGAACTCGCCATGCGAAGCGGCCCAAGCTGAGCTTCCAGGAGGAGCAGGAGGAGGAGGGGGAGGAGGCGGAGGGGGAGGAAGAGGAGGAGGAGGAGGAGGAGAAGGAGGAGGGGAAGAGGAGGAGGAGGAGGAGGAGAGGAGGAGAGGAGGAGCGAGGGAGGAGGAGGCAGAGGAGGAGGAGGAGGAGGGAGGAGGAGCAGGAGGAGGAGGAGGAGGGGGGGGAGGAGGAGGAGGAGCAGGAGGGGGAGGAGGAGCAGAGGAGGAGGAGGAGGAGCAGGAGGAGGAGGAGGAGGAGGAAGCGAAGCGAACGCCGGAGTCGTGCGCACTCCTCCGGGGAGCCCGCCCGTGCCCATCAGGGCACGGGCGGCGAACGGCGCGCGGCGAATGACACCGCGTCTGCGCCGCTCGTCGCAGTCGGCGGGTCGGCACCACCGCGGCGGTCTCCGACTCGTCCTGCTCCTCCTCCTCCTGCTCCTCCTCCTCCTCCTTCTCCTCCTCCCTCTTCCCCTCCCCTCCCTCCTCCTCCTCTTCCTCCTCCCCTCCTCCTCCTCCCTCCTCCTCCTCCCCTCTCTCCGACTCCTCTTCTTCCTCCTCCTCCTCCTCCTCTCCTCCTCCTCCTCCTCCTCCTCCTCCTCCTTCTCTCCTCCTCCTCCTCCTCCTCCTCCTCAGGATGCCCTCGCGGCGACGATCGCGGTCCGGACCTTCGGCATGCTCTGCGCGAGCCCAGCAAGGGAAGAGCATCTCCCACGATGCCTACCCCCTGGGAGCAAAAACGAGAAACATCCGGTTCGGGTCAACGATGTCGGAGACCAGCACGTGGCTCTACTGTCAGGTCGGGCGTGGCCCTCTACAGAGGATGTGTTCAAAAGTAATCAAAAAATGTCAGGGCACGATTTTTCTACTATGTTTGACTAGTTTTGAACATGTTTTGACTACTTCTCTTTTTTGTCCAAAACCCGCCTGTACGAGTATCGTTTAACCGATCCCCGTCCCCAGCGGCGTGGCCCAGGCCCCACTGGCCGATTTACCCCCCTAGATGGGGATATAGGTCGTCCCCTTCGGGTTTCGATGGGTGTATCCCCAAGTGGGGTGGTAATGTGGTGGGGGGTTCGAGAGGGGGGGGGATGGGGATGGGAATTGGTTAAACGATACCGAGTACTATATGTCATCCTTGGAGGCGCGAGTCCGACCCGAACGTATAGTAGATCCGCACTGTAACATAAGTCATGTCCCGAGCGGCGTTGCCAGAAAGCGCCCGCCACGACGCACATACTACAAGATTTCTCGGTGCGCGCGTTGCCCCTGGGGGGGGGGGGGGCGACGCACACATAGTATTCGTATGTTGGGGTGGCGCCGATGCACCACCGCGGCTGGAGCGCGGGGCCATTTCGAACATGGCAGCGCCGTTGCGCAGGCCCTCACCCCCAATCCCCAACTCCGCCGCGCGCGCCCGAGAAACGCAGAGCCACGTGGCCGAGCGCCCTGAAAACTCAGAGAAGGGGCGAGCGCGGCCCGTAAAGTCTCTGGGGGCACCGCCAAGCACGCTATGGCGCAGAGCACCGCCGTGGCAAAGTGGTCGAAGTGGCGCCGTGCCGCGCAGATTCGTAAAAAACAAAAAAAACTCCCTCCCTCCATCGGGTGGCTGCCGACCAGGGCCAACGAGCACCCCACCCCACCCCTGTCAGCAAAACATCACGGGATACACCAGACGCCACACACTGGCCAGCACAACTGCACCCCGCCCGATCCATGAGCAAAGACATGGGCAACCAAGCTGACAGCTAGCATCAGTCGATGGAACATAATACTGTGAGGACCAAGGCAGATGCAATATTCGAGGGAGCGCGCTACACCGTCGCTGGCCTGAAATAAAATTCTCTGGCGGGGTCCGCAACCAGGGAGCCGCCCTCCCCACTACAAAAAAGTCCTGGGCGGGGTCGAACACCCTCCCCCCCTACAAGCACTGTAACCTCCCCCTCCCGCCCCCACCCCCACCCCCGGAAGAACCTGGGAGGTGCGGACCTCCTTCCAACCCCCTGGGAAAATAGGACAATCACTCGGGAAGTCCAAACCACCCCCCCACACCCAGGAAGATTATCCGGGGGGGCCAGAAACCCCGCCCCCTCCCAGGCGATGGCGACGGCGACGGCGACGGCGACGACGACGACGAAAACGACGAAGACGACGAAGACGACGACGACGACGACGACGACGACGACGACGACGACGACGACGACGACGACGACGACGACGACGACGGACGACGGCACGTACGACGCCGACGACGGCGACCACGTCAGCGGCGGCGGCGGCGCACCTGTCGTCCAGCGCCCGCGCCAGGCGCTGGCTCTGATAGAATGCCACTGGGGCTCGATCCAGCTCTCTCAAAATCCGAGTCGGGTCCTGCTCTGCTCTGCTCTGCTCTGCTCGTCGTCGTCGCCGTCGTCGTCGGCGGCGGCGTCGTCGGCGTCGTCGGCGTCGGCGCCGGGGTCGACGACGTCGTCGTGCTCGTCGTGCGTCGTGCGTCGCGCGTCGTGCGCCATGCGCCGTGCACTGTGCGTCGTGCGTCGTGCGTCGTGCGTCGTGGTCGTGTTCGTCGTCGTCGTCGTCGTTGTCGCCGTCGTCCTCGTTTGCTGGCGGCGGCGATGTGCGTCGCTTGCTGGCGGCAGCGACGTCATCGTCGTTGTAAGCTTGAAGCACGCACACAAGACATTGTGGGCGAAATGGGCGCACATGGCACCCACCCCTGGCGTGCTGTCACATCTGCGTTCAAGGCGCAGTTGGGGCGACTGGCGCACGTAGCGCACCTGACATACCTGACGACAAGGGGAACATCTGGCGTACCTGACATACTTGGCACAGCTGGCGAAGATAGCGCACCTGACCTCCTTGGTGCTGCTGCCGCGCCTGGAACCTTTGCCTGTTACCCGTAGCAACCCACTGGATTGCGAGCCGTCCCTGTGCAGAGTCTCGAGTGCTGCCCTTGTGCTGGGAGGACCAGGGAGAGTGGGCGAGACGAGCTGCGACCCTTGTTTGTGGAACGTTGACTCCGCCGCTGCCCCTTCCTCCCCCTCCCCTCCTCCACTTCCCTCTCTTCCCCCTGTTTTCCCTGCCACCCTCCACCACTCCCCTCCCTCCCCCTCCACTACCCCATCCCCCATTCTTTCCTGGTGTCGGTCGCGTCTGGCCGAATCCGTCGGTGCCCGTCGGCCTCTTCGGGCTCTGGGTGTGAACTGTTATGGGTGATGACAACGCACGAACTGCCACATGCTGTGAGACACACATGCGATGCCCGCGGGTTGCAAGACTCACAAGACAGCAAGCGATAGAAAGACGAGGAGCGAGATCCCTCGGTCGTCGGTGCTCTTCCTCCTCCTCCTCCTCCTCACCCTCCTCCTCCTCCCCCTCCTCCTCCTCCTCATCCTCCTCTTCCTCCTCTTCCTCCTCCTCCTCCTCCTCCTCCTCCTTCTCCTCCTCCTCCCCCCCCCCCTCTCCCTCCCCCTCCCTCCTCCTCCTCCTCCTGCAAAACCCCGAGGAGGGTTCTGCACGGGAGCTTGGCGACAATGATAACGATAGGTCACCTTTATACTCCCGAACGGCAAAGCAGGTCTATGTAGCTTCGACCGTTAAACACTTGAGCCAAAGGCAGCAGGGTTACTATTCCTCCCCTGTCACACGCATGCTTGCATGTTAACACCCCCCCTCGGACGCCAGTCCGCATTGGCTGACGGGGAGGTGCCTATAAACTCAAAGACAGGTTAAATCAAGCAACAGGCTGTATGACATCGTTACATTACCGAATTCGAAATATCTCGTAACAACGTTCACGAGCACCACGTCTCTCAGACATGCAACGTGAGCTCAAGTAAACATTCAATCAGTTACGAGTTTAAATGTAGCATCCAAAGTTCACACGGCAGGCTAGCATTTATATGGTTTTGATTGCTTTCGCTTTTTATGCGCCAATACCTGCGGTAACTATAAAAGATGCACATGCAAATAGATTCAGCTCAATAGTCTACTGCAACGCTATTGTTAAGCCTGGTTGAGAGGGGAGATGAGAGAGAGCGTAAAAGAAAAGCATGCCGGTCACCTGTCACCGTTTACGAGCGGCGCGGGCGCCTCGCTGACGGAGCACGCGCGCCCCTGGACTTCGGTAAACCACGGTGCCCCACGCTGGCCGCCGTATAGGACGACACCCTGTTAAGGGCCTGCGTCGGGCTGTAATAGTCGGCGTCCAGGTACGCGTTAATGCGCTCCTCGTCGTCCAGCCAGCACCCCTCGTCAAAGCTCTTGGTGGACCCGTCAACAGTGTTGTGGTAAGTGTCGATGGCCCTCCAGTAACTGGCGTGGGGAGCCTTCAGCAGAGGTTTACCACCTGGATTGTTGCGGAGGTGCTCTTCGACCGCAACTCCGGCAAACGGGTTCACAGTCCAGGCCGGGTCGGTAAGCCAGTTGGGGAAGTCGTCGCACGGCAACCATCCAAACCAGCAGAGCTTCTCGCGGTGGTCACTTTTACGCTCGGTGATGTGATCAGCAGGCCAGCTGTCACGGTAAAGTGCCCTCATGGACCCCTGATCGTTAAGAGCGACGTCTAGGATGGTCTGGTGCCAGTAAACCGGAGGCTTGTTGATGCTGCCCTTTAACTCCTCGGTGCTCCTGACCCCGAGATCCTCGATGAAGTAGTTGCGGTAATACACCTGGAGCCCGTTCATGTAACGGCAATAGAGCTTGGCAAGGTCGTGCGTCGCAAACCTGATCACGGTAACTCCAGTTGAGATGTAACCGTGCGGCCCGTAAGTGTCTTCCACCAGGTGCTTAACGGAGACCACGGTGGGGTTGCCGTGGGGCAGCATCCCTGCCCACGTTAGCAGAAGGCCGTTAAGCTGCTTCTCGTTCATTTCTGGTGCCTTGTTGACGTAAACCTGTGTATCTGGGCAGCTGTGAACGTCGAACCACACTGGGTGGAGATCGTTAACGTGGATTGGCGGCACGTACTCGTCGTCGAACAGGGATTGTACGTGCCCGACCGCGTCAACCCACTCGTCGTGCTTGGCCAGCTCCTTCTCCGTCAACTGAGATCTCCAGCTGCACGGGCCCTTCAACACTGAGTAACCGAGGAAGCCGTAAGCGTGCTGCCCGTAAATGTCGACGAACACCTCATCGTAGTCGTTAAGCTCCCGCCCCGCGTTGCCCTGAATAGACCGACCACCGGGAGTCGTTAACCCCTCTTTTGCCACATGTCCGACGAAGTTGCCTTCGAACCTGCGCCAATTGTCGCGCGTCTTCATCGTTAACGCGACTACTTCCCTGGGGTCGGGCTCCACCTTGTAGTTGACGTCGTGGTCCTCGCTCCTGTCGTTCACCATAGGCATGCGGCCGTTGACGTGGTACAGTGGGCGGTACATGCCCCTGGCAACGTTCCGCGAGTACGCCGCAAGCTGCTCGTCCGTACGGTTAATAGCTTGAGGCTGCGGCGGAGGAACGTGCTGGGTCGATAACTTCTTGGGCACCGGAGGCGGGGGATTCATGCCGCTAACACTGCTCGATGCACCTGACCCGCCAAGGCCTGGAGGAGGCGGCTTGGGCGCCCTCACGTTCACCACCGGGGCAGGACCTTTTGGTACTTCGTCACGTTGACTGCCCTGCGCACGATCTTCATCCATCTTCATTCCCATCTGCAGTAACTCTTCCAGTTCCCGTTTACGCTCATGCATGGCCTTGGGTGCTTTCTTGTAAACAGGTTGAGGTGGCGTTGACTGCGGGATCTTATTCGGCGACACGGATCGACCGAACCCTCCGGTCTTGGGCGTGGTGCCGGTAAAGCCCTGAGCCGGGGGTGCACCCGAGGCCGCGGCAGCTCGGGCTAGAGGCTTGCTGGCCTCGGCCGCCGCGTTGACTGCAGTGGGAGGCGCCTTGGCGGCCACTGCCGTTGGGGGCAGCTCGGGCAACGGCGGAGGCACCTGCGGGATGATGGTAACCGGGGAGTTGATCGGGTCATGCAAGAACCTCTGTAATCCTTCGAGCCTCTCGGTTACTCCCACCAACATGCGCAGTGCCGCATCTCGTTTACCCTCGAAGTCCTGCAGGGGCGTGATGTTCTCGGTAAGGCGCTTGGCGGTGTTCAGGAGGTAACCAATGTTGTCGTTGATGCGCCTATACTTGGTTGCATTCTCCGCCGTGTTAACCCCCGAGTCACGATTCTGGATGTTCAGGTCCGTAATCGTCGCCATCAGAGCGTTAATCTCCGCTTGCGCCCTTTGGAGATTCTCGTTGACGTCGTCGCTGGCCTGGATCAGCGCCTCGTTCTGCCGCGTTAGTCCTCGATCCTCTTCGCCATGTCATCCGCGGCCCTTTGCACCTCGTCAACGCGTTTGTCGTAGGCTCCGTGAAAATTGATCGCCATGTTAGTGAGGGTCACGGTAAACGCGTGAACAACGTGCACGATGTCGTCAACACGGCGGTTGAGGTTCTCACGCGTAACCGGTCCATCCCCAGCCGGGCTCTGGTCGACCATGGAGCCGTTAATGGTGAGGTTGACCTGGGGAGCCGCCATGCCTTCGTTCACGCCCAAGAGTAAGAGGTAATGGGTGGAGAAGGCCTTTCATAGCTGCAGTTTGCTTGACAGAAATGAGCTGCGAACATCAACATTCGGTAGCTGGCGCAAGCTCATGCCTACCTGTTAATGCACATTGATTCGTGTTTCGTAGGTGTGCGCTCATGCTTTCACGACTGACATACTTGGTCAACGCATCCGCTGCGTTCTCATGTGTCCCTACTTTCACAATGCGAAGCACTCCCTCCTTTACTTTCTGCTGTAACCACAATTGACACACTTCGATATGTCTTACTTTCCCCAAGCCTCGCCTGCTCGCAATGGCAATCGCAGCCGCGGCGTCGCTCTTCATTGTAATCTCAACTTCCAAGTTAAAGTCTCTTAGTACTGCCTGAAGTCCTAAACCCACTGATCCTCCTTTCACTAGTCCATAATACTCTGCTTCCCCTGACGATAATGCGATTACACTCTGAGTCGTGCTCCAAGATTTTATAAGATGTTTACCCCACATTACTACTCCTCCACTCGTAGACTTCCTGGTTCGCTTACATCCTGCGTAATCCGTGTCGGTCCAAATCGTTAATTCTTGGGGCTGCTCCTGATATTGGTACACATAGCTGCTTCTGCTGTGGTACTTCAAATACTTTCCTAACTTGACTAAACCCTTCCAAGAACTCATCGTTGGCTTTGACATGGTCCAAGCAAGTTCCTTTACAGAAGACTGTATGTCAGACCTGTCCTGAGCTAAGTAATTTGCTCTGGCCGTCAACGCTTGATATCTCTTAGTCATGTTGGGCGAAAGTTCCACCTCATCTCCCTCTTCAACTGGAATTCGCTCACCTGGCACTTCAGTCCTCACTGTTACCCCTTCTAGCTCAAGCTCTTTCACAATTATCTCTGCATGCCTTTGATCTGCCTCATATCCCAATCCTTCCTTCGTCTATTCCACAATCCTGTTAACAATCCTGATCGCCTTCATGTCCTCCTTCCCTGGTCCAAGTCGCCCTCTCACCTTTACTTCAAACTCCTCCTTAATTTTATTTTCAAACAAGTCGAGATCATGATCACCTCCTCACAGCGTGAAATCATCTCCATGAACTGTTAACCATAACGCTCGACTTTCATGCTTGAACACGCATGGTGACGCAATTCCGCTCTTGAACCCAGCCTCGTTAGCAAAGTCCATGTAACAGTCTTCCCAGTTGCTCGCAGCGTCTCTGGTTCCGTACATTGATTTTAACAGTTTTCCGCACATACCTGGTTCATAGTCCTCGTCTGGTAACCTGATAAATATGTCTTTCTTTGCTGGGGCGTAAAAGTAAGGTCGTTTGATGTCAACGAATGCTAACTTTAATCCTTTCTCACGCTCACCATTCGTGAATCCAACTCCTTCGGTAACTGCCATTGAGAAAAGCAGTTTTTGTGCCTCCAGCGGAAGTGTAGCTGCGAATATGTTCTTTTCTTTGGAATTGTATTTAACTTGCTGGGCTACTAGCCTTGATCTGTGGTCTGGGCTTAACTCATCTCCTTTGTTGATGTCTATCCATCTGGTTCCGATGGGCGCCTTCCCCGTGATTTGCCAGCACACTTCCTCCTTCACTTTCTCGTAAACTCTCTGTTTTCTGAATTGTTCCATTTCTTCTTGGCGTGCTTTTACAATCAATTTAGGGTCGAGCTCGTTTCCTGTGACATCATCCCAGGCTTGAGTGATCTCTCCATTTTCTTTGTAAACAACGTTGATCATGTTCATTGGGAGAGGGTTAACTGTACCAGTTCTTTCGCACGCCGCACATGTGCTAGGCGTCTTGAGCCATCCCTCATGCTCACACGCACAGCACTTCCACCTGTGTGGAGCAATTTCGCCAACAGCTTCATACGTAAAGGTGGTGGAAGTGTTAACTGGTCCCTTCTTGAACATTCTCCTTCTCTCTTTCCCTGTGATCTCGTTCACAGGCCTGTCCTCAATAATCTTCCCGGTGTCTATGTCAGCGGTAATTCTCCTAATGCATGAACTCCATTGTGGTCCATTTGGTCCCGGTAGCATTAATCTTTGCGTTCCATAATCTCTTCTCGTCCACGTTAACTGGTTCTTTTTCTTTAAATGTACCCCCTTGACGACCGTCGATCTGTATTTGTTTTACAAGTCTTTTCAGTATCGCTCGGCACAATTTGTCTGGGTAGACCTCTGATCTGTGGGTTCTACCGCCACCAGTTAACTCCATGTGTCGATGCTGCCCTTTACATTTCCAACTTAACTCATGGCCTATGGCTGAACTGTTTGTCATGAACTTGGTCGGTTTCTTAATGGACATCTCTTCGCCTTTGACTATCTGTTTAAGTCGTAACAGCACAAATCTCCATCGTATACTTTGACATCCTTGTTTCTGAGCAACCGTTGCACCGTTGAAGTGCCCCAGCTGGTTGCCCCTGCAGGGTGCTCAAACAGAAAGTATAACCCATTTCGCCGTTGAAGTTCGCCAAGCTCCATCGCAAACGTCAAATGCTTGATCCCGTAATACAACATCTGTTTCACACGGTCAGCACCTAATCTGTTAAAGTTGAACGTTTGAAGTCTGCTGAAAGCTGCGCACATGGGGCTCACCACCAGCAACAGGGCTGCTTTGGATTTGACAATCTTTTTCGCTTTCACACGCATAGCTGGCACATTAAAGTCCCATGGGTTACCATGTTGGTCTCGCGTCGTTAAGTCCATTGCTAATCCCGGTATCAATCCCATTTTTTCTGCCATTCCAGTAACTCTCACCGGCGAATACGCCTCGGTCACGTGCGCCTGAGTCTCGTGTTGGCATGCCCCATAGAGCCTGGTGGCTCTCCTTACTTCGTTTAATTGACGCACGATGTTCAATTCCCCACTTGTCAACCACTCAACCAGCTCAAAGTCAAATCCCATCATGTTGAGCCCCAATCTGATGTCGTTTACTTCTGACATTTCTTCATCATGTTCCATATCAAGTTGACGATACTGAGTTGCCTGTTGGTCTTCTTCGTCATGATCGTCCTCTGCTTTTCGTTTAATGGGCTTACTTGGGGGATCTTTCATCTCTTCATCTTCCACTTCGAACTCGGTCCATCCGGTCCAGTAACCGTTAAAGGGGTTTCCCATAGCCCATGTTTGATCGTCTCCATCTTCACCATACCAAGCATCTTCGTGCTCATGTATCTTGCCGCCGTCAATCATGATCGCATGAGTGTATATTTTGGGCTTAAGTTTGTCCCAATCTACTGGACACCCACCGTTGGTGGGGAAGGCTAACTCTTTCCTCGGTCGTCGGTGCTGGCATATAACTTTGTGTCCTTTTATTACCCACTCGTCCTTAGGTTCCTTAACTTTGACGCTCGGCGGAGGCGGTACATTGATCCTCAGTTTCTTCGCTTGACTTTCTGATTCTTGTTCACGATTTTCTGGTGCACGACTTTTACTCTCAAGTCTTAGTTGTGCAGACGCTAGCCTTGCCTGGATGTTCGGGCTCTCTTGTTTCTTTAACCATTCAATAACTCGAGCCCTGCAATCAGCGTTATGCGGTTTGTGCTCTTTGTCTCCTCTCACGAGGCATTTACATCCGTAACACCCCGGTGTCGGTCCCATTTTCAAGTATTCGTGCTTTTTAACTGCAATCCCTCGTGCAATGAGCGGCTTCGTCTCAGGCGCAGTTAACTCTTGCTCTGGTAGGTCCATCGGCACCATGATCCTAGACTGTAATTCCATTCCCGCCGCACTCGGGTCAGGCTGCCAAGGTAACCCCTTTATTTCGGTGATCTCGGCAATATTCCATCTTTCCGCATCACATCCTTTTCTTTTAAACTCGCGCGCCTTGATTGCACCATTTGGCGCCCCAATAATCAGCTCTTGACTTTTCTCGTTTATGCCTAGAAACACTCCACTTTCCCATCTCATTTCGAGCTTATCGCGGCCGTTGTGCGCAGGTGTCTTCAAATACATGACACACTCACCAAACTCAGGAATTTGCTTGTTAAACTTTCTTCCCCTGCACCTCTCATGGGCCGTCTTCCCATCCGTGTCTATTGTGAACTTGTTAATCAAAGAGGACGCGTAACTCACCAGCCAAGGTATTATCTGATGACTTTCACCAAACTCAGTCTTATAATTGGCATCCAAGGCGCTCTTTAACGTTCTGACCTGACCCTGCACTGTCCCAACGGCTCTCTCGATTTCGCCGTTGGCCTTTGGGTCGCCTGCTGGGCTAACTTGAACCCCCATGTCAAGATCACACGAAGCTTTAATTCTATTAGCCAGTGCCGTGATTGCCGCTTCCCCATCACTTTGGAGTATCACCCTCTTGTATCCGGTAAAACTTATCATGTCACATCCCACCTTTACCGAGTACGAGTCCACTCCCTTTTTCATCAACACTCTGCTCCAAGTTAATTTGGTCCCCCTGCAATGCATGACTAAAATTGGATTGCCATTGCTGGTGCTTTCACCTTCATCCTTTCTTCCTTTAAGCCACATGTAGTCCATTGAAATCACTGGCACGTTTCCGTTCCCCTCTCTTTTGCGTCTACGGCGATTGCGCCTGCGCGCTTTCCCTCTAACGCAATGTGGGCACCAGCTTCGGCAAGGTAAATGCGTTGTGTTGTGCGCTTCAACTTCCTCCTTTGAGGGCCTCATATCACAGTAAACTTTCTTTGGTAACTCCGCTTCATCACTCACAAATACATCTTCCACATCACTCAACTCACTCTCGTTGCCCCCACTTTCACTCCCTTCGTCTCCTTCGGTATTAAAGACGTTTAAGTTTTCGCTTGGTCTTACGGGTGATGGGGGGCTTAGTAGAATAGATCCGCCTCCAGGGTACCCGGCCGCGGAAAACCTTCAGCTGCGCTCACTTCACTCCTGGGATTGACGGCCTCCGCTGGTCCCTTCGGCACCGTGATGTTGAACTGGAACGTGCCATTCTTCTCATGAATGGTTGTGGACTTACCGGTCGTCTTGTTCATGATGTGGCTCAGGGATCTCCCGTTAAGATCCGTGTCGAACACAACTCTATTTCCAACGTTTACCATCTCTCTGACTGATCCCAGGACCTTGTTGACTTCTGCTACCTGGATCGGCATACTGACGGCGTTCCCATGCACATTTTTACCTGTGATCACTCGTTGACCATAATTCTTTATCGTGGTCCCATTTGCTGCACTGTAGTGTCGTCCCTGCTTTGACGCGTCTGCATGTTTAATAGGGAAATGAGTGCCAACTTTGGGGGGCCCCACTGTATTGTATGCGCCGGAGTCCACGGTAACCACGATCGTCTCATGCGTTGCACTTGGCGGTGGCACCGCGTTAATCTCTGGATCACAGCCTCGCATCTCAATTAGCCAAATTTCCTTGCCCTTCTCCAGCCAACTTTTTTCCTGCCTTACGCTTTTACTTATTCTCTGGTCCCATTGACTAGTATGATTACAATCTCCGTCACACTGGTGTTCCTGATAAATTATTTTCAAATTCATCGCGTTGTTACGTGCCGTTTTCTTTCTGGCGTAATAGGGCAGGTCCCATTTCTCGTTAACCTCCTCGGTTGCGGGCTGGTCTAGCGGCACGTTCATTGCTTCCTTCATCTCAACGCTGAGAACATGCTGCGGTTGGCCGAACGAGGTGGTTTGTTCACCCTCAGTGTTCACTGCAGGTTTCTCTTGCTCAACTTCGTTGGCGGTCTTCTTGGGGCCCGGGCAGTTAATGGCGATGTGCCCTTTTGCGCCACACTTGTAACACTCACGCTCGCTGTGCGGGGTGAACTTTCCTTGGCCTCCGTAACTTCCACCCCACGAGCTACTTCCATTACCACCCTGTTTGCCTCCGATCTTACCTTTCACATAGGATCCGTAAGTGGCTCGGTAACCTTCGCCTTTTCCGCCCTTGCCACCTTTACCTCCTTTGGTGAACTGTTTAGGTCTTGTGCAGTTTCTGGCTAAATGGCCCATGCCTCCACAATTGTAACACCTGGGGCCCCCTCCTTTGCCTTTGCCTTTGTTTACGGCGTCAATTTCTTCATATTCTCCACCGTCACTCTCATTGGCCCAGGACCCGTAATTCCACGATCCATCTTCTGACCACCAGTTTCCGTCTTCGTCAACCCATCCTGTTTGGTCCCAAACGTTTTCGGACCCTTGACTCATCTCGCTGATGTTCCCAATGTCCACCGCATCCATATTTTTCGTATCTGAGTCAAGTTTCTTTTTACGCGCCCAGTCTTCGCACTTTGCATACAATTTCTGAAATGAGTCAATGTTAAGCGCGTCGGGCGTTCGCCAACATGCCTGCTGCCATTCGTCGAACCAGTCGTTCGCGTGCACCATTATGGCCCTGAGTGCGGTGACTTTAAAAGGAAGAGGCAGCGAGTAATATTTACCATATTTCTCAAGGTTTTCTGCCAATGCGCTCCATTCCTCAAGTCGGGTAACGGTGTCAGTGATCTTCTTGGGCGGCTCAGGATTCATGGCATGCGTCATCTTTGATGATAGGGTCGCTCCGGTTACCGCCGAGTACCATTTGTAAACCTTCTGCCAAGCCATGATTCCATCTCCATCCATCAGTCCCTTTAATTTTCCTCTGGCTTCCGCACCTTCAAGTTTCTCGTTCAGAATGTACCATAAGTCTTCCTCCATCTGAGTTTTGTCTCCCTCGGTGAACTCCTATTCGCCTTTGTTGTCGTCCTCTGCCTGTTTGGCTTGGTTCGCCTCCAGGTACTCGCTTGCAGTTAATCGGCCGTTCATTATGCGTATAATGTCGTCATCGTCCTCCTCTGGCACGACTCCGTCAAGCGTCTCCAACTTCTTGTTTAGCATCTTCAGTGCCGGTCGGTAACTCGGCTTCACTTGGGCTAGTGCGTTCAAGAACTTGTCGTTCCAGTCTCTGAACTTTGCTCTTTGTCCACTGAAGTTCTTTAGCGCCTGGAATGCCTTATATTCGCTTATCGGTTTACTGCTCCCGTGCTTGCTTCCGCTTCCTCCTTTAATCGTTTCCGAGATCTGGCCAAACCTTTCGATCAACTTTTCTTGTACTTTACTGTTGGTCTCCAACTCGGTGACTCTTTCCACCAATCTGCGAGCATCCCTTTCGAGTGCAGCGTTTCTCTTTGTGATCGCTAACAGCATGCTGTTGGTCTTGTGGGCACTCTGTAACATTTGGAATGCTTCGGCGTTCGATACCTCCCTTCGATCCTGTGTCACTCGCTCGTTAATGAACGTTGCGAGTCCGAAATGGTTCGCGAGTAGCGCCGTCTGAACGTAACTGAAGTCTCCGTTCAGGTATGCTTGCTCGCACAGATCGTTGAAGCGATTCGGGTCCATGTTGACCCATGCATCTCTGTTTGCCGGCACATTGAGATTAACTGGCGGGTCGCCCTGCCCAGGTCTGGCCGCAGCTGCCGCTGCCGCCGCCATGGCAACCGCGCTCCGCTACCATGCAAAACCCCGAGGAGGGTTCTGCACGGGAGCCTGGCAATAATGATAACGATAGGTCACCTTTATACTCCCGAACGGCAAAGCAGGTCTATGTAGCTTCGGCCGTTAAACACTTGAGCCAAAGGCAGCAGGGTTGCTATTCCTCCCCTGTCACCCGCACGCTTGCATGTTAACACCTCCTCCTCCTCCTCCTCCTCCTCCTCCTCCTCCTCCTCCTCCTCCTCCTCCTCCTCCTCCTCTTCGTCGCGAACTGCGGCCCTCAGGACGCAGCGAAGCCTTGAGCGCTCCCCCTCCCCTCCTTCTAAAAATCTCGGCGCGGCACGCCCCACGGGGGAAGGCAGAGGAGGCGACCATACTCAGAAGGCTCAGACGGCCTCCGGCCTTCTCGGAAGCTTCCCGGGGCCCCGCAGCCTTCTGAGGGGGCCTGCCCCCTCGTGCTTCCCCCTTTGGCGCGCCACCGCGACACCCATGCACCTCCAAGCAGGGCTGAACCTAAACGGTGCTTCTCGTGTTCGCTTCGCTTCTCGCTCCTCCCCGTTGTGCCTTCGCTTCGCCTTGGAGGGCAAAACGGAGCGAAAGCCAAGGCGGCCCACGAGAGGGCCAAGACACCGTGTGGGCCCAGGCCCTGCCTCCAGACCCCCCCTCGGGGGAGGCTCCTGGCGGCATCCCATTCGTCGGGGCAGACCCGTCGCCTCGCAGGGCAGCGGAGGGGCGGTGGTCTCCCGCGACGAGGGAGGGGAGGCTAAGACTGAGCAGGCGGATCCGGAGCGACGAGAGGGGAGGAGCGTGAAGAGCTTGCTGCGACGGTGGTACAGTCGGGGCGTTGACCTAAGGAACCCTAAATAAGGAACGAGGCCCCTTTTTCCATCAGTGAACCTTCGATTTCCTGTCTGAGACATAAGGAAAGCCTGAGGCAAGCTGTGAAACACTGAAGGAACGCGGAGCCCCTCCCCAACGAAAAGGGTTCCTTCTTCAGGGCCCCGACTGTGCATGGGGCACGCTGCTCCTGAGCTGGCAGCCGAGCGGCACGGAGCCCCGGAAGCAGATGGGCAGAAACCGAGATGCAAGTACGTCGCCAACCGCTCAGGAAAGCATGCGCCGAGGAAGAGCGGGATGGGGGAGGGGGGGCAAGCAGCACCGTGAAACCGAGGATGGAAATAAGTTTGACTTTGGCCCTCATGCAGCTACTGGGGCAGCACCGACACAACGCTGGAGGCTCGACTGCGCCTGTGAGACCCACAGCGCTCTGCCAAAACGTATACAATAAGCGACGGTTTTGCCTCGAGCCAGACACCTGGCTGAGAGCAATGAGCCTGGCCACAGCCTCGAGATGCTCAAGGAAGCCTGGCAGCAGAAACTTCCCCGTGCACACCAGGAGAAAACACCGGGACAGCCTGCTGCCTAGCACTGCATGCCTTGGACCCACAGCAGAACAGGAGAGTGGGGAGGAGGAGAGTGAAGAAGATTGACGAGGGGAGGAAGATGCGCAATGTCGAAACGCTATCAGGGAGCTGGACCACACACACGTTCGCATCGGGCTCTCGCCCAGGGCAGCCGCGTCATGCGCATCCAGCTTCATCAGAGTAATAAGACCTCCAGCACAACGCTGAAACGAGGAAAGCTTGAGCTGAGATCGCCTTCACACTGTGCGTCCTGGAAGAAATCCGCCGACCCCTCGGCGTGTGTGAGACGCTTCTCCGTTTGACTCGTCGTCGTCGTCGTCGTCGTCGTCGTCGTCGTCGTCGTCGTCGTCGTCGTCGTCGTCGTCGTCGTCGTCGTCGTCGTCGTCGTCGTCGTCGTCGTCGTCGTCGTCGTCGTCGTCGTCGTCGTCGTCGTCGTCGTCGTCGTCGTCGTCGTCGTCTCGTCGTCGTGTCGTCAGTTGAGTCGGTTCCCTCCCCCTTCTTCCCATCCCTGACAGGGGAGGGCGGGGAGGAGAGGGGGGAGGAGAGGGAAGAGGGGGGGGGAGGGAAGAGGAGGGGGAGAGGGGGGGGGGAGGGAAGAGGGGGGGGGAGAGGGAAGAGGGGGGGGGGGGAGAGGGAAGAGGGGGAAGGAGGGGGGAGGGGGGGGAGAGGGGGTGCCCGGGGCAGCCCCCCCCCCCCCCCCCCCCCCCGGATCCTGGGGGAGGGGTCCGCGGGCGGTCGCCGGCGGAAGTCCCGGGGGAGGCCCCGCCCTCGGGGTCGGCGGCACCAGCCGGAAGGCCCTCGCAGTAAAAGCTTGTAGCGTGTTCTGCACAGCCTGGGACTGACTGTGTAAGGCTCGCATCCTCTTCCTCCTCCTCCTCCTCCTCCTTCTCCTCCTCCTCTACCACCGGCTCTTCCTCCTCCTCCTCCTCTTGCGCGCCTTCGGGCCCGCTTCCTCCCGTCAGGGGGAGGCCGGGGATGCCGGTTGCCTGCCATTTCGGCCCGCCTGCGTGCGATGTGCACCGCGCACTTCCTGGATCCATGACTCTATGACTCCATGACTCCTTCTCCTCCTCCAGCTCCTCCTCCTCCTCCTTCTTCTCGTCCTTCTCCCCCTCCTCAATTCATTCTCCTTATACATAATCCCACCAGCCCTCTGGGCGTCGGTGGCTTAGGGAATTTCCTCTTCCACCCCTCCTTCTTCCCCTTCGGGGAGGGGTTTACCCCTCCCCCTACCCCCTCCCCATGGACCTGGACGGGGGGGGTCGCGAGGTGTCGGAGCGTCCAAAACGGCCTCGGCGATGAAGACAAAATCACTGGCTTTACTGAGGTTTTGGCCCCATTTTGGCCTCCTGACGGGGGGACCCTGATGAGTGCCCCCCCCTCCTGTGGTGATCGATCTCACCCAAGATGGCCCAAAGATGGCCCTCAAGGCTCCCAAGGGTGCCCCAAGAGGGCCCCAAGAGGTGGCCAGGAAGCCCCAAGAGGCCCCCAGGATGCCCCCAAGAGGCTCCCAAGAGACCTCCAAGAGGCCCCAAGAGACCCCTCAAGGCACCCAAGATGCTCCAAGAGGCCTCGGCGAGAATGCCACATCATTGATTGTACTGAGGTTTTGGCCACATGTTGGCCTCTTGGGGGGGGGCACTGATTAAGATGACTCCGAGAGCGCCTGGGAGAGCCCAAGATGACCTCCAAAATGGCTCAAGACATCCCAAGATGTCTCAGAATGGCTCCCACGATGCTCCAAGATGCCCCAAGACCGTTCCAAGTCGGCTCCAAGTGGCCAAAGAGCTCCCCCAGGAGGCCCCGAAGAGGCCAAAACCTTAGGAAATCCCACCAGCCCTCTGGGCGTAGGTGGTTTAGGGAGTGTCCTCTTCCAACCTCATTCTTCCCCTGCGGGGAAGCGTTTAATCAATGTTCCCTATTAATAAACACCCCCTCCCCCAGGCGACTGGGGGCCAACCAGGGTCCATGACAACACCCCCCCACCATTCCTTGTAAAAAACCATACAAAACACACTCTGCCTCCAAATTCGGAACATGCGCAGCCAACCCGATGCGGCCCCCCCCCCCACCATCCCTGTCAAAAACCAATACAGAGTACACTTGGCGGCGGCGGCGGCGGCTGCGGCGGCTGCAGCGGCGGCGGGCGGCGGCTGCGGCGGCTGCGGGCGGCGGCGGCGGGGCGGCACGGCGGCGGCGGTGGCGGTGGCGGCAGCGGCTGCGGCGGCGGCGGTTTGGCAGCGGGTGGCGGCGGCGGCGACGGCGGCGGCGGCGGTGGCGGCAGCGGCTGCGGCGGCGGCGGCGGCGCGGCGCAGCGGCGGCGCCGGCGGCGGCGGCGGCGGCGGCGGCGGCGGCGGCGGCAGGCGGCGGCGGCGGCGGCGGCGGCGGCGTGGCGGCGGCGGCGGGCGGCGGCAGCGGCGGCGGCGGCGGTGGCGGCGGCGGATTGGCCCCCAGTAGCTACCCATCCAAAGACGACTGCTGAATATGCTGAGGCTCGGGCCAGACTCGGGTGCCACGTATGTGTTGGGAGGTCGGGTGGGAGTGAGCGAGACGGCTTGCGGGCGGGGAGGGTGTCTTGACCCCTCCCCCTACCCCCTCCCCTGGACCTGGACGGGGGGGTTCGCGAGGTGTCAGGGCGACCAAAACGGCCTCGGCGAGGAAGCCAAAATCATTAGCTTTACTAAGGTTTTGGCCCCATTTTGGCCTCCTGAGGGGGGGACCCTAATTAGGGACCCCCCCTCCTGTGGTGATCGATCTCACCCAAGATGGCCCAAAGATGACCCTCAAGGCTCCCAAGGGTGCCCCAAGAGGGCCCCAAGAGGTGGCCAGGAAGCCCCAAGAGGCCCCCAGGATGCCCCCAAGAGGCTCTCAAGAGACCTCCAAGAGGCCCCAAGAGACCCCCCAGAGGCACCCAAGATGCTCCAAGAGGCCTCGGCGAGAATGCCACATCATTGATTGTACTGAGGTTTTGGCCACATGTTGGCCTCTTGGGGGGGGCACTGATTAAGATGACTCCAAGAGCGCCTGGGAGAGCCCAAGATGACCTCCAAGATGGCTCAAGATATCCCAAGATGTCTCAGAATGGCTCCCACGATGCTCCAAGATGCGCCAAGACCGCTCCAAGACGGCTCCAAGTGGCCAAAGAGCTCCCCCAGGAGGCCCCGAAGAGGCCAAAATCTTAGGATTATCCCGGCAAAGCAACCTAACAGCGATGTGTAGAAGCATATCTGAAAGCATTCCCCTTAAGATTCAGATGAAAATCCAGTTGTAGAATTCTGCTGTTCTCGCAGTCGTAGTCGCATTCGCGATGACAGTCGCAGCGGCAACGGCAGTCGCAGTCACAGCCTCAGCCTCAGCCTGCCTCAGCCTCAGCCTCAGCCTGCCTCAGCCTCAGCCTGCCTCAGCCTCAGCCTCAGCCTGCTTCAGCCTCAGCCTCAGTCTGCCTTCAGCCTCGGCCTCAGCCTCAGCCTGCCTCAGCCTCAGCCTGCATCAGCCTCAGCCTCAGCCTCAGCCTGCCTCAGCATCAGCCTGCCTCAGCCTCAGCCTCAGCCTGCCTCAGCCTCAGCCTCAGTCTGCTTCAGCCTCAGCCTCAGTCTGCCTTCAGCCTCGGCCTCAGCCTCAGCCTGCCTCAGCCTCAGCCTGCCTCGGCCGCAGCATCAGCCTGCCTCAGCATTCAAAATGTGGCCCAGGAATGGAGTTCTGGGAACTAGAAGAACACGAAGTGGCCTACAGTTGGCTCCGGGCATTCAAAATCATGCCCAGGAATGGAGTTCTGGGAACTCGAAGAGCACGAAGTGGCCTACAGTTGGCTCCGGGCATCCAAAATGTGGCCCGGGAATGGAGTTCTGGGAAATCGAAGAGCACGAAGTGGCCTACAGTTGGCTCCGGGCATCCAAAATGTGGCCCGGGAATGGAGTTCTGGGAAGTCGAAGAGCACGAAGTGGCCTACAGTTGGCTCCGGGCATTCAAGAATGTGGCCCGGGAATGGAGTTCTGGGAGGTCGAAGAGCACGAAGTGTGTCTGTTTGCGAAAAACGAGTGCGGCGGCAGCCGCGGCGGCAGCCGTTCCGGGTCCCGCCCAGACCCCCCTGAGGAGTCATGATGCTCTCTTTTGAGACCACTAGAAACCTATCAGCAAGAGCTGTTAGGTAATTATCCCGGCAAAGCAACCTAACAGCGATGTGTAGAAGCATATCTGAAAGCATTCCCCTTAAGATTCAGATGAAAATCCAGTTGTAGAATTCTGCTGTTCTCGCAGTCGTAGTCGCATTCGCGATGACAGTCGCAGCGGCAACGGCAGTCAGCAGTCAGCCTCAGCCTCAGCCTCAGCCTCAGCCTGCCTCAGCCTCAGCCTGCCTCAGCCTCAGCCTCAGCCTGCTTCAGCCTCAGCCTCAGTCTGCCTTCAGCCTCGGCCTCAGCCTCAGCCTGCCTCAGCCTCAGCCTGCATCAGCCTCAGCCTCAGCCTCAGCCTGCCTCAGCATCAGCCTGCTTCAGCCTCAGCCTCAGCCTGCCTCAGCCTCAGCCTCAGTCTGCTTCAGCCTCAGCCTCAGTCTGCCTTCAGCCTCGGCCTCAGCCTCAGCCTGCCTCAGCCTCAGCCTGCCTCGGCCGCAGCATCAGCCTGCCTCAGCATTCAAAATGTGGCCCAGGAATGGAGTTCTGGGAACTAGAAGAACACGAAGTGGCCTACAGTTGGCTCCGGGCATTCAAAATCATGCCCAGGAATGGAGTTCTGGGAACTCGAAGAGCACGAAGTGGCCTACAGTTGGCTCCGGGCATCCAAAATGTGGCCCGGGAATGGAGTTCTGGGAACTCGAAGACCACGAAGTGGCCTACAGTTGGCTCCGGGCATTCAAAATGTGGCCCGGGAATGGAGTTCTGGGAAGTCGAAGAGCACGAAGTGGCCTACAGTTGGCTCCGGGCATTCAGAATGTGGCCCGGGAATGGAGTTCTGGGAGGTCGAAGAGCACGAAGTGTGTGACTGTTGGCTTAAAACGACTTCTGCGGCACCCTGTCCGGCACCCGCCCAGACCCCCCTGTGGAGTCATCTGCTGCTCTCTTTTGACCCTATTAGAAACCTATCAGAACAAGCTGTTAGGTAAAAATCTATGTGTTTGGCTTTCTCGCCTTTTCGCTTCCCATGGCCATCCGAGGCCTCAAGATGGCTCCAAGATGGCCCAAGAGGGCTCCAAGAGAGGCTCAGGAGAGCCCCAAGACGGCCCCAAGAGCGCCTAAGAGCGCTCCAACAGCGCCCTAAGAGGCGATTTGTTGAGCTCCCAAGGGGCAGCGCTAACTAATGATCGCTGCTTGTTTGATCGATGTTCTCCAAGATGGCCCTACGAGCGCTCCTAAGGCTCCTAAGAGCGCTTCAAGAGGGCCCCAAGAGGCGCCCAGGAGGCCCCAACAGGCGCCCAAGAGGCCTCCAAGATGCTCCCAAGAGACCCTTCCGAGGCACCCAAGACGCTCCAAGAGGCCTCCACTGGGGGACCCTTCCTCTGTGTGCTGCCCAATTCCCTGATCGAGGCAATTCCTCTGGGCATCGTTTCTGGATGGGCTGGTGGGGTTACGCGAAGCGTCTAAAATTTCTCCCTGTCGAACCCCGAAGGCAGTTTCAGGCCGGGCCGGACATTTCGCCTGAGACTTCATGGCCACGTATGACCCTGAAGCTTAAAAATTCGCAACAGCTTCACAGATGGAGGGAGGGTCGTTTTCAGAGTGTGGCTCTCGCTTGAGCGCAGCGCACATTCGTTCTAAATTATCCCGGCAAAGCAACCTAACAGCGATGTGTAGAAGCATATCTGAAAGCATTCCCATTAAGATTCAGATGAAAATCCAGTTGTAGAATTCTGCTGTTCTCGCAGTCGTAGTCGCATTCGCGATGACAGTCGCAGCGGCAACGGCAGTCGCAGTCACAGCCTCAACCTCAGCCTGCCTCAGCCTCAGCCTCAGCCTGCCTCAGCCTCAGCCTGCCTCAGCCTCAGCCTCAGCCTGCTTCAGCCTCAGCCTCAGTCTGCCTTCAGCCTCGGCCTCAGCCTCAGCCTGCCTCAGCCTCAGCCTGCATCAGCCTCAGCCTCAGCCTCAGCCTGCCTCAGCATCAGCCTGCCTCAGCCTCAGCCTCAGCCTGCCTCAGCCTCAGCCTCAGCCTGCTTCAGCCTCAGCCTCAGTCTGCCTTCAGCCTCGGCCTCAGCCTCAGCCTGCCTCAGCCCCAGCCTGCCTCGACCGCAGCATCAGCCTGCCTCAGCATTCAAAATGTGGCCCAGGAAAGGGAGTTCTGGGAAGTCGAAGAGCACGAAGTTGCCTACAGTTGGCTCCGGGCATTCAAAATGTGGCCCGGGAATGGAGTTCTGGGAACTCGAAGAGCACGAAGTGGCCTACAGTTGGCTCCGGGCATTCAAAATGTGGCCCGGGAATGGAGTTCTGGGAACTCGAAGAGCACGAAGTGGCCTACAGTTGGCTCCGGGCATTCAAAATGTGGCCCGGGAATGGAGTTCTGGGGACTCGAAGACCACGAAGTGGCCTACAGTTGGCTCCGGGCATTCAAAATGTGGCCCGGGAATGGAGTTCTGGGAAGTCGAAGAGCACGAAGTGGCCTACAGTTGGCTCCGGGCATTCAGAATGTGGCCCGGGAATGGAGTTCTGGGAGGTCGAAGAGCACGAAGTGTGTGACTGTTGGCTTAAAACGACTTCTGCGGCACCCTGTCCGGCACCCGCCCAGACCCCCCTGTGGAGTCATCTGCTGCTCTTTTTTTAGCCCATTAGAAACCTATCAGTCTTCGCTGTTAGGTAAAAATGCAAGAGCTGCACGGATTGAGGGCCACACGTTTTCAAAACGTGGCTCTCGCCTTACCGCCGCGCACATTCGTTTTAAACAGTCTCGCCTTAGCGCCGCGCACACTCGTTTTTCGTTTTGCCAAAAATTACATGAGTTTCACGGGTTTCCATGATCAACGCACCAGAAATTGTGCGATGGAAAGACTCCGGACTCTGAGGACGCAACCGTTACGTTGATTCGCGGTGTTGAAGTCCCAAGAATGGCGTCCTGGCACGATGCAGGATCATCAAGACGCAGCAGTCAGGTTGATCCGTGGCGTTGGAAACCCGAGAGCACTGTTTTGGCATGCCTCCGGGTCTTCAAACGGTTGTCTTCGAACGACTCAGTTCCCTCTGTGGAAATGAACCCTTGAAGGGGCCTATCGAAAGGGGTGTTGGAGGGAAGGTTTATTCCAACATCGTTGATGACTCACTGGTCCTCGTCCTCCTTCTCGTCATCCTCCTCTTCTTCCGGTGAAGGCGTTGTTTCTCGAAACGATGCTGGCTTTGGCACCCGACAACAATTTATTTAGCGCGCGTGCTGACCAATTGCCGCCCAGACGCACGACACTTGAACCGGAGACTTGGGCCTAAATAGTTACAATACCTCCTCTTCCTCCTTCTCCCCATTACCTTCCTAATTCCCCGCTGCCTCACCATCGGATCTTCGAATTGGACCACTTTAACGCCGTGGGCTGACCAGAGCAAGGGGAATGATCGGAAGGGGAATTAGGGGGGGAGAAAAAAAAACGGAGGAGGAAAAGGAGGAGGCGAGGAGGAGGGAGGAGGAAGAGGAGGAGGAGGTGGTGGAGGAGGAAGTGGACGAGGACGAAGGAGACGACGACGACGACGACGTCGACGACGACGACGACGACGACGACGAGTCGTAATCGTAGTCGTAGTAATAGTGATAGTAATGGAGGTAGCAGCAGCAGCGGATGCAGCAGCAGCAGCAGCAGTAGCAAAAGTAGTAGCACAGTAGTAGTAGTAGTAGTAGTAGTAGTAGTAGCAGCAGCAGCACCAGCAGCAGCAGCAGCACCAGCAGCAGCAGCAGCAGCAGCAGCAGCAGCAGCAGCAGGAGTAGTAGTAGTAGTAGTAGTAGTAGTAGTAGTAGTAGTAGTGGTAGTAGAAGTAGTAGTAGTAGTAGTAGTAGTAGTAGTAGTAGTAGTAGTAGTAGTAGTAGTAGTAGTAGTAGTAGTAGTAGTAGTAGTAGTAGTAGTAGTAGTAGTAGTAGTAGTAGTAGTAGTAGTAGTAGTAGTAGTAGTAGTAGTAGTAGTAGTAGTAGTAGTAGTAGTAGTAGTAGTAGTAGTAGTAGTAGTAGTAGTAGTAGTAGTAATAGTAGTAGTAGTAGTAGTAGTAGTAGTAGTAGTAATAGTAGTAGTAGTAGTAGTAGTAGTAGTAGTAGTAGTAGTAGTAGTAGTAATAGTAATCGCAACCGGAATGAAAGTAGTAGTCCCACCAGCCCTTTGGGCGTGAGTGGTTTAGAGAACCCCCTTCTGTCCTCAACCCCCCAACCCCCCTTCTTCCCCTTCGGGGAGGGGTTTACCCCTCCCCCTACCCCCTCCCCCTGGGCCTGGACAGGGAGTCCCGCGGGTGGTCAGGGGGGTCTTTTTCGACGCCTGGGAGGGCCAAAAACGACGACCCTCACAAGGATTCTGGCCCCGACGGGGGGGCGCTCTTGTAGCCCCCTCCTCTTCTGCGCAGCCAAAATCATTGTTTTTACAATGGTTTTGGCCCCATTTTGGCCTCCCGAGGGGGCCGCGCTCATCTTCCTTCCTAGCAAAACCATTCATTTTACGACGGTTTGGGGCTCATTTTGTCCTTCTCAGGGGGTAGCGCTCATTTGCGCTTCTGAGGAGGTCGAACGAGGCCCCCAAGAGGCCCCAAGAAGCCCCCAGGAGGCCCCCAGGAGGCTCCCAAGAGGCCTCCAAAAGGCCCCCAAGATGCCCCCAAGAGGCCCCACGAGGCCCCCAAGAGGCCCCCAAGAGGCCCCCAAGGGCCCCACGAGGCCCCCAAGAGGCCCCCAAGAGGCCCCCAAGAGGCTCCAAGAGGCCCCCAAGAGGCCCCACGAGGAGCCCGAACGACTCACACCAGGACGAGGGGCTCGAACGACTCACACCACAAAGAGCCCGAACGACTCACACCACAAGGAGGGGCCCGAACGACTCACACCAGGACGAGGCGCCCGAACGACTCACACCACGAGGAGCCCGAACGACTCACACCACGACGCGGGCCCCGAACGACTCACACCACGAGGAGCCCGAACGAGTCACACCAGGAGGAGGGGCCCGAACGACTCACACCAGGATGAGGGGCCCGAACAACTCACACCACGAGAAGCCCGAACGACTCACACCAGGACGAAGAGCCCGAACGACTCACACCACGAAGAGCCCGAACGACTCACACCAGGAAGAAGGGCCCGAACGACTCACACCAGGACGAGAAACCCCAAACGACTCAAATCACGAGGAGCGCTTTCTCTCCCTCCTCCTCCGCCTCGTCCTTCTCCCGCTCCCCCCACAAGGAGGATTCACAAGGAGGCGGGAGGAAGGAGGGACAGGGGAGATATACGGAGCCCAGCGGACACACGCCTGAAAAACACAACTGTCGACATGCTTCGCGAGAACTGCTGCTGTGAGATGGGCTGGTGGGGATACGCGAAGCGTAAAGAATAGCCGTAGTCGTAGTCGCAGTCGTAGTAGTAGTAGTAGACGTAGTAGTAGTAGTAGTAGTAGTAGTAGTAGTAGTAGTAGCAGTAGTAGTAGTAGTAGTAGTAGTAGTAGTAGCAATAGTAATAGTAGTAGTAGTAGTAGTAGTAGTAGTGATAGTAGTAGTAGTAGCGTTCGTAAGCAAGGTAGTAGTCGCAGTAGTAGTAGTAGTAGTAGTAGTAGTAGGAAGAGCAGTAGCAGTAGTAGTAGTACTAGTAGTAGTAGGACGTCATAGTAGTAGTAGTAGTAGTAGTAGTAGCAGTAGTAGTAATAATAGTGGTAGTAGTGGTAGTAGTAGTAGTAGTAGCAGTAGTAGTAATAGTCGTAATAGTAGTAGCAGTAGCACAAGTACTAGTAGTAATACTAGTGGCAGCAGTAGCAGTAGTAGTAGCAGTAGTAATAGTAGTAGCAGAAACATTTGTGGTAGTAACAGTAGCAGCAGTCGTCGTCGTAGTAGTAGAACTGAGAACGCGAGCAGTAGTGGCATTCGTAGTCGTAGTCGTAGTAGTCGGAATAATAAATATAGTAGTAGTAGTGGTAGTAGAAGTAATAGTAGGTGTAGCACTGAGAGTCGTAGTAGCTGTTGTTGTTGTAATAATGATTGTAGAAGCAGCAGTCGTATAGTAGCAGTAAGAGTGATGTGGGAAGTAGTAATAACAGTAGTAGCCGCAGTCGGAGTAATAGTAACAGCAGTAGTAGCAGTAGCAGCGGCAGCAGTAGTGATAGTGAGGGTAGTAGTAGTAGTAGTAGCAGTATTAGTAGTAGCAGTAGTAGTAGTAGTAGTAATAGTCGTAGAGGTAGTAGTAGTAGTCGTAGTAGTAGCAGTAGCAGTAGTAGTAGTAATATCAGCCGTCGTCGTAGCAGTAGCGACAGTGGTACTGGCAGTGGCCGTAGTAGTACTAGTAGTAGTAGTCGCCGACGTAATAGTAACAGCAGTAGGAGCAGTAGTAGCTGTAGTAGTAGTAATAGTAGTAGTGAGAGCAGCAGTACTGGTTGCTGTAGTCGTAGTAGTAGTAGTAGAATCAGTAGTACTATACTAGTAGTAGTGGACGTACTCATACTAGTAGTGAGAAGTAGTAGTAGTAGCAGTAGAAGCAGCAGTAATGGCAGTAGTAGCACTAGTAGTTGTAACAGTGAGAGCAGTAGTAGTAATAGTAGAAGTAATGACAGTAGTAATAGCAGTAGTAATGGCAGTAGTAGTAATAGTAGTAGTTGTAATGGCAGTAGTAGTAGATGTCAGTAGTAGTAGCAATGGCAGCCGTACTAGTTGTAATAGCAATGGCAGTAGTAGTAGTAGTAGTAGTAGTAGCGATGGCAGTAGCAGCGGCAGTAGTAGTTGCAATCGTGAGAGTCGTAGTAGTAGTAGTAGTAGTAGTAGTAGTAGTAGTTGTAGTAGTAGTAGTAGCAGTAGTAGTAGCAATACTAGTACTAGTAGCAGTAGTAGTAAAGGTCGTAGTAGCAGTTGGAGTAGTAGTAGTAGTAGTAGTCGTCGTAGTAGCGGCAGTAGTCGTAGAAGTAGTAGTCGTAGCCGTCGTAGCGTAGTAGTAGTGATGATAGAAGTAGTAGTGATAGTAGTTACAGTAGTCGTAGTCGTCGTACTAGTAGTAGTAGTCGTAGTAGTAGTAGTAGTAGTAGTAGTAATAGTAGTAGTAGTAGTAGTAAGAGTAGTAGTAGTAGTAGTAGTAGTAGTAGTAGTAGTAGTAGTAGTAGTCGTAGTCGTAGTCGTAGTCGTAGTAGTAGTAGTAGTAGTAGTAGTAGTAGTAGTAGTAGTAGTACTAGTAGTACTAGTAGTAGTAGTAGTAGTAGAAGAAGAAGAAGTAGTACTAATAGTGAGAGTAGTAGTAGTAGTAGTAGTAGTAGTACTGATCGTAATAATAATAATAGTAATAAATATAAATAAAAAATAAAAATAGTCGTAGTAGTAATAGTCGTAGTACCCCTACCCAACCCTCCTCGCTCTGCTCCCCCCATTCGTGCGAGGGCGAGCGTGGCTGCTGCCTTGCGACCTCAGCTCGTCCAACTTCTCCTTCACCATCTGCTCGGCCTCCAGGCGAGCGCGGGGGTGGAGGCGACCAGGGGCGGAGGAGGCGGAGGAGGAGGAAGAGGCGGAGGAGGAGGAGGTGGAGGAAAGAAAGAGGAGAGAGGAAGAAGAAAGAGGAGGAGGACAGAGGAGGAAAGAGGAGGAAAGAGGAGGAGACACAGGAGGATAACGAAAAAGGAAAGAGGAGGGGAGCGCGAGGGCGGCCGGGGGCGGCAGGAGCGATTCGGGATCGGGGGGCGGAGGAGTAGGAAGAGGAGGAGGAGAAGGAGAAGAAGAAGAAGCAGAAGAAAGGGGGGAGGAAGAGGAGGAGGAGGAAGAGGACAAAGACGACGACAACGAGCAGCAGGAGGAAGACCTGCTCCCTGACGCGCCACAAGTCTCCCAGCAGCCGTAGCAGCAAGAGTTACTGCGCCGCCGCCTGCACCCGCGCTGAGCGCATCACCAGGAGCCACCAGGAGAGTTAGTGCCGAGGCGAAGGGCCCGAGGACGTGAACGAAGACGAGGGCGAGGAGGAAGAGGAAGACGACGAGGAGGAGGACGAGAAGGAGACAGAGAGGACGAGGAAGAGCAGGAGCAGCAGAGGAAGCAGAAGGATCAGGAGGCTGGCGCGCACGAAAGGGGGCGCTGCCCGACGCACCAGAGATGAGTTACGGTCGGTTCCACGACTCCTGCAGCGGGCGGCACGTTCAGACTGCGCCCACGGCATTTATCGGCTGGCTGCCAGGCATAGACAGGCGCGCTGCACGACTCGCAAAGGCAACTACTCGCAAGTGGCCTGGACCCGCCGCGAGGAATTTAACGATCCACTACATCGAGGTAAACATGTGTTTTCGAGCATTAGCGGATAGACATATTGCGAGTAGTGGAACGCGTTCGGTGAAAACACCGAGTCAGACGGTGCAGTTCATCTGAACTGCTGGGCACTGCCAGACGCGGTCCTGGACAAAGGTCCCCATGGGATGGCCACGTAGATCTCGGGGTGGCCCAGACGAGGCACGAAGGGAACCTTTTGCGGCTCAAACAACGCCTCGGCAGCGGGGGGCACCTTGGTCCAGAGCTACAAGAGGATATAAGCTCTGCACCTGCTCCGATCGGTGCATGCGCCATCACGGACTGGCCACGAATCAATCAACACCGATCCTGGGCCCAGGATCGGCCTGGCCAGGACAAGATCGGTGCGTGTGTCCAGCTCGCGTTCTCCGAAGATCCTTCCGCCAACACCCGAACATGGCAGTAATAGCCGCCACCGTCGCCGTTGCCGCCGCCACCGCCATCACCGTCGTCGGTCGAGAAGATGGGAGGTGCGCGCGCGGATTTCTTGGTGAGCGTTTGTTTGATTCGGCTTTTCGACATTGGGCGGAAAGAGGGGGAGGGGGGGGTCTGGCTCCAGACACATACTTAATGCGACTGTTTGCAAGAGTGCTACCTCTGGAAAAGACTCCACCCGCTCGAAACAGGCGCCAAAAAACAGCCAAGATCTACTACATGGGGGGGGGGAAGAGGGGGGGCCGCGCCGATCGGCAAAACAAGGAATCAAAAAACGATCACTTGGGGCGGCGCCCGATCCCCATCCCCACACTCCACGCTCAGCGCACGGAGCGTGCCAAGGTCAGCGCTGGAGACGTCGCCAGGGGTGTAGGGAGGGGGCCGAGGCACCGACCCGAGAGATACACGCGGACCTCCGGAAATGTATGCTCACGCTGCCCTTCTGCACGAGATGAGAAGTCGGAGGACGTCAACTACCCACATAACAGATCCTGGTGTATGTGCCTCCTTGGCCAAGCCAGGAGGGCGCTTGCAGATTCTGGGCCCAAGATGCGTCTGGCCAAGATCGGTGAGGTGGACAGTGGTCTCGGGGAACAAGTCCGCCGACCATGTCGGCGTGTGTGAAACGTTTTTGTTCGCTTGCGAGGGGGAAGACGGTCCTCCGGGTGGACACGGAGGACAAGGGGGATGGCTTCCCATTGGACAAAGGAACTCATGACTTCTCCCCCCGCCTCCTCCCGGCTCCGCCCGCCTCCCCCCGCCTCCCCCCGCCTCCCCACCGCCGTCGTCGTCGTCCACCCTCAGGGTCGGCGGCACCGGCCGCAAGGCCTTCCCAAGAATGGCATAAGCATTATCTTTCGGAGCTCCGCGCTGACTTCTCGGATCGGCGCTGGATCCCCCTCCCTTGCTCGCGGAGCGCGCCGGGGAAGGCGCCAGAGGCGCCGCCAAGGGGGTCCAGCGTCGGTCCAGGAAATCCGCACGGACCTTCGGAAGTATACGATGGGGGCACTGGACAAGGAGCCCGTAGATAGGAGACGCAGGGTCTGGAAGCCGGTGGAACTCCAATCGTGGATCGGCCACGGATAGCATCGCCGCCCTCATCAGACGAGGAGGCATCCAGGGTCTGCAGCCTCCTGGACACGTTCCTCGACGGACGCCCCCACCACATGTTTGCGCTGCGTAGTCGGTCCTTCTTCGAGGAAGTCCTCTGAAGCCTGCCACAGCCCACGCGTGCCGCCCAGGGGGGTCCAGCGACGATTCAGGAAACCCGCGCGGGCCTCCGGAAGCTGGGTGCTTATGTCGTCGAGGAAGCCTCCAAAGCCTTACACAGCTAGAGGCCTCCCAAATGGGCGACGAAAATCAACGGGTCTTACGCGAAATAGCATGGCGGCCCATTTTTGGTGGCTCCGGGGCCCAGTCACTGACCGGCTCCCATTACCCCGGGTCCTGGCTGTATCCTCGGTACGATCGGCATGGGTACGGTAAGGATGGGCACGAAGACTGACAAAAGATCTTGCTCACTTTGAGCAGACCTCGCTGTTGGTGTCGCCGCGGGCGTTGTCCATTTGAGTCAGGAGGCCGCATGCCCATCAACGGCCGCTGTCGGTGTTAGACACATTTGCTGTGGGACATAGTACCCGTTTTTCCCGTACCCATTTCGGGCGCCCAAGTACCGGACTCGAGCCGACCCACAGACGGTGACGCCCACGAGAACCCTCGGGGATCTACCGACTCGAGCCAATGAAAACCCAGCTCAGTCAGGCTCTGCAGGATCCTGCGGGATCCTACGCGCAAGACCAGGTCAACGGAACCATGGCCTTGCAAGATCCTGCAAGAGGCGGCGCTCCGGCTGACCCCTGTTTTCGAATAGGGGAGCGACTACAAAATTAAATAGCCCCATGAAATATTTGCTTGTCGAATCTAGTGACCACCGCCATAAAAAGCCTATGACGTTCGTACACCTACGAACATTCTGCGTCTTATGCTCCGTGGCTTCGACAAAAAAGTCGAACTCTGGGCTTCATCGATTCTGTAGCCGATCCCCTGCGCGACGTCTGCATTGGCCCCCGCCACGAGGCTCCCGAGGCCCGCCTGCTCCGCGAGCTCCGGAGGCCCGCTGATCCTGCACGTCTGCGGCCCGCCGGGGCTCATCGCCGGCAGCACCGAGATGTGCACCTGGTGGCGCGGCGGGGGCGGTCGGGCATCGAGGATCGAGGCGCCCTCCGCGCGTGTGCTTGCCATCGCTCGGAGGTTGCTTGCAGGATGGTCCAAGGTACTCCCCCATGGTTCTCGCCGAGAAAGGATGCACAGGTCCGAGCGATGCCAAGCTTAGAGGAAGAACGAGTGGGCGACAGAGAGAAACGGGTCTGGCGCGAGACGACACAGAGACCTGAAGCCGCGGCTTGCGCGGGCCGCCAGCGCGGCACGCAACAGTGGAGACGAGGGCGCTTACGCAGGTTGCGCGGGCAGCTACGCGCCAATGTCGGCGCAGACGGCCTCGTTATTTATCGTCGCCCAAGTGGCAGAAGCATAAACTTTCGACGGTCTTCGCGGGTTTCTCAGGTCACGCGCTGGATCCCCCTCCCTGGCGCGCGGAGCGCACCAGGAACGGCGCCGGAGGCGCCGCCCGGGGGGGGGGGGCAGTGCCGATCTAAGCAATCCGCGCAGACCGTCGAAGGTGCAGTTTGATGCAGCTGTTTCTCCTTGAACTCTTCTCCCCCGGGGGGGGGCGACTCAAAGGGTAGAAGGTGCCCGCTGCGTAGGTCGCCGGTCGCTGATGGCTCGCAGGAGCATTCCCCGGTGCCCCAACAAACCCTGCCACGATTTTGACCTCACTTTTTTCATGAAAGCATCGTTTTCTATAAAACACTTCGTGACCCCAAATCAGAGGCGATGACGCGGGCACGGTCGGAAGAAACATCACGGGAGAGATGGGCGCAGCAAGGGTTGGCGGAGAAAGGGGGAGCGACGCTGACCGCCACGAGGTGGGGCCGAGGAGGTCAGATAAAATTCTGGCGAGCTCCTAAAAGGAACGGACGATTTGCACACACCCTGGGGTCAACGCCCAAAGCAACGAAATTAAACGCACCTTAACACAGCCGCCGCGCACATAAATTATTCGATTTAAACAAATCGAATCATCGAGTCGAGCCTGCGTGGGTGACTGGACCTGCAGTTTCTCCTAACTGGTTTCGCTGCTTGCTTGAAACTATACAGATTTTGTTTTGGCATGTCCACGCAGTATGCAAAGAGCACGGGCAAAACGGACGACGACGAGGGCGATCGCCAGCCAGGAGCGCCCCCACCACGGGAATTGCCTGCACATGCTCCGCGTCGGCGAGAAGACCGGTTGCAGTTACCCCCGCCCTCCTCACACCCCCATCCTCCGCAGGGGAAGCACATGGGAGCATAAAGAACGAGAGCGAAGAGGGCGGGGGGAAGGCGCCGGAAAGGGGCGGAGGGAGCCAAGGAGAGGAGACTGGGAGGCAAGGGTTGGACGGTGGGAAGGCGTATTGGGGATCTCTCGGGCTCTCTTGAAGCTCTCTTGGGCTCTCTAGGCCTGTATGATGGGGACTCGGCGAGGCCCCAGGGGGGGCCCTCCGAAGCCTTCTTCAGGACCGCCTGGGGCTTGCCTCACTAGAGCTGCTTGCGTGTTGGAGCGGTCGGAGTCGAAGCTTGTTGTTTTAAGTGTTATCTACGCATGTATCGAAATCTGGTTTGATTCTTCTACAGCGCATATCAGAAACATGCAATGCAAAAAGTGCCAGCACTGTTCGAGGAGACTGTTTCGCACGATCATTGTGCTCGCGCATGGGCAGTGGAACTTCGCATTTCCTTGGAATCGCGTCGCGATTGCGAGGCGCAAGCGCATATCACCAGAAAGCTGCCGCATGATTGTGGCGCACAAGGCCGGATAACCCTCAGGCCCAATAGGGCTCTAAGAGGGCCCCGAAGGGCCACCAAGGGCAGTGAAAGTGAAGACACGCGAGCGCCCTTTTCGCGTGACATAAGTTTCATTCCTCTTGGGGGCCTGTTGGTACCCTCCTTGGGGCTCTAATTCGCCTTTCTGGGGCCGCTAGGAATGCCTGTGGGGGTTCAGAAGAAGCCCCGGAGGGCCCCCAAGGTGAGTGAAAGTTCAGTCGCGCGAAAGGGCGCTCGCGTGACTTCACTTTCACTGCTTTGGGGGGCCCTTCGAGGCCCCCTTGGGGCCCTCTTGGGGCCTCAGGGGCCCTCTTGGAGCTCTCTTGGGGCCATCTTATGGCCATCCTGGAGCTGTCTTGTGGCACTCCTGGCGCCCTCTTGGGGCCCCCGCGGTAGAGTATCTCAGACGTCCGTTTCAAGTCCTCTACCGTGGGGGACTCTAGGAACGTTTAAGGCCCACGAGGGCGTGTCTCGGGGCCTCCCGGGCCCTCCCGGAGCCCGCTCAGGATCCCCTAGGGCCTTCTTGGAGCCTTCTTGGAGCTGCCTCGCCGCCAATGGCACTATATACATAGACTGGCCGCTCCATGACAGGATAAGGCCGCGGGGCTGAACTGCCCCGGCCGCGAGGCCGGACACTTCAAGCGAAAACTCCGGCCTCAAGGCAAGGTACTTGAGGCCAAACCTTTCCAGCCGTCAGGCCAGGCAGGCGTGGCCTTCCACCGTGACCTCTACGACGATTTTCAACCTCCGCCCCAACGATTTTGGCTACGATTTTGAACATCCGCCCCTACGATTTTCAAACTCCCCCACCACGATTTCGGCTACGATTTTCAAGACCCGCCCTTACGATTTTGAATGCGGGGTCCGCGAACCGCCACCACGATTTTGAAAAGAGAGCCTGGACCCAGAGAGAAGAATTTGTGTTACAATCTGGTGCCCGATCCAACACGATTTCGTATACAATACTGGCCAACAATATTTGTGTCGAGATGTCTCAAGCAAGTCGCCCAAAAAAATCGTATTGCAAAATCGTGCGCAAAATCGTCGTTGGTTTTTGTGCTTATCAGGGGAAGGCCCCGGGAACTCTGAAGCACCACCATCAACACATGTTCGTCCTCATCCTCCTTCCGCCAACCGTTCCTCCTCCGAAAACCTCCCACTAAATCATGCCGTCGGTGAAAACTCCCAAAACGAATGCGCC
>CAUYUJ010022310.1:0-20000 GCA_963575745.1 Prorocentrum cordatum | reverse complement strand
GACCCCAACCCAAGGTAGGGTTGGGGTCGGAGGACCGCGCTGCCTCGGCGAAGGATCGCCGGTACCTCGGCGACGCATCGGCGACGTCGGCGTGGAGAGCATCGGGCTCCGCATCGAGCCGCACATCACCGGTGCGCCGGCGATGCGGCGCGATCCTCCGAGCCCAACTGCAGTCGACCCGCATCATGAGGACGCACGAGAAGGATGCAAGGGCCTCGGGAGACCATTTCGAGGCTTTTCGAGCGGGGCGCGGCCAGCGAAAGTGGCCAAGGGTGTGCCGAAGGGGCAAAGACGCAAGGGCACCCTTGGGAAGGTTGCCCATCCTTACGATCAGAGTGAGGGGGCCGAACGGTCATTCATGGTCCCTAGGTGCGTGGCTGAATAGGGAAATTGTGGTGAAAAGTATGTTTGTTGCGTTGTTGTTGCTGGAGGTGTTGCTGGTGATGTTGCTGCTGCTGTTGCTGTTGCTGTTGCTGTTGCTGTTGTTGTTGCTGTTGCTGTTGTTGTTGTTGCTGTTGTTGTTGTTGGTTGCGTTGTTGTTGCTGTTGTTGTTGGTGGTGGTGGTGTTGGTGTTGGTGTTGGTGTTGTTGTTGTTGGTGTTGGTGCTGTTGTTGTTGTTGCTGCTGTTGTTGTTGCTGCTGCTGCTGTTGTTGTTGTTGTTGATGTTTATTGTCGTCGTCCCACCCGCGACCCACCCGCGACCCACCCCGCGACCCCACCCGCGACCTACTCCGCGACCCACCCCGCGACCCACCCGCGACCCACCCGCGACCCACCCCGCGACCCACCCACGACCCACCCCGCGACCCACCCGCGACCCACCCCGCGACCCACCCGCGACCCACCCTGCGACCCATCCTCAAGGGAGGAGAAACCTCCCAGACAATTGACGTTTACCAAACGGCCCTGGGCGTTTACTAAACAGCCCTGCCCTGTTCGATTCATTCCTTGCGTGCGTTTACTAAACTGCTTCGCTTGTTGGGGTGATTATTATGGGGTGGACTTTCTGCCCTCTACACCCGCGACCCACCCGCGACCCTACAGCGACCCACCCGCGACCAATTTGCGACCCACCCGCGACCCACCTGCGACCTACCCACATTGGTTTAACGAAAAATCGGCGCCTGCGGCGGGCTCGTTGTATAATCTGTGAAACCTTAGCGCCTGCGGCGGGCTTCTCCAGGGTCTTGCAAACTGCGGACGTCCCCACCGCCCCCTCACTCTTATGCGCATCTGCGGGGCGCTACGTACGGGTGGACTGTACTCGGAGCCCGTCCGAGAGGGCTGGAGAGCTGCTGGCCGCAGCGCCTCCCGGGGCGGGTCCAGGGGCCGCCCCCCCCCAGCAGGCCTCCCGCGTCCAGGGCACGGGTATCCCGAGACGGGCCCCTGCTCGAGGCACGGTGGGGGCAGTGGACACGGCCAGCTCGTATCGTGAGGATGCGCGGCAAGGATGCGAGGGCCCTGGAGGCCCATCTGAACGTTTTGTCGAACGAGGTTGGCCAGCGAAAGTCCCTGAGGATGGGCCGAAGGGGCAGGGATGCAAGGGTACCTTTGGGAAGGCTGCCCACCCTTACTGAGCGGGTTGACTGCAAGGAGTATTATATGTATATTAGGCAGCAAAGAGGACCACTTCGTGAAATATTCACCTGCTCGTGATAAGTACGTATACTCCACTCAAGAGCTGACAGGTCACTAGTGCCTCGCTGTCACGCCGCAGAGCGTGATCCCACAATGGGTAGTATGCAGTCCCCCCGATGAGAACTGAGAACGGGGCTCCGAAACTCGAAAGCAAGTCACCCCCTCGTTCTGGCGACTCCTGGCCAGGCGCAGGTCACCCAAGGCAAAGCCTCAAGACTGCCAATTCATCGCACTGCAAGGAGCCACGGGATAAGGAACACCGGGTCCGGCAGCCAGTGGAACACCCACTGGGCGAGGAAGGGAAGGAGGTCCTGCGCGAGATGGCACTGCGGCCTCGCGCAGCGGCTTGCGCGTAGCCGCCAGCGAGGCGCGCCACACTGGAAACGAGGGCGCCTACGCGCGACCCTACGTGGGCAGCCTAAGCGCGAATGTCGGCGCGCAGACGGCCCCGTCATCTTGCACCGCTCAATTCAAGCTCGGCCATGGGTGGGCCCCGGAAACGACAGGGCCGTTTTTTTTACCGGTTCCGTTTTGCCGTTTTTGCTGCCGGTTCCGACGCCGTTGTTTTACCGGTTCTGTCGCCGTTTTTGGACCAGTTCCGGCTCCGGTTCCGATCCTGGAGCCGTTTTTTTGCCGTTTCCAGTCGCCGTTGTTTTGCCGATTCCATTTTCAAGGGACATTTTTCTGGAAACGGTGAAAAAACGGCCCTGCCGTTTCTGGGGCCCACAAAGGCCATGGATGTCACCGCCGCCATCATCAGACGAGGAATCCCCAAAAGACGGAGGCCTCCTGGGCACATTCCTGAACCAACGCCCCCACCGTACAGCGCCTCCGGGAGTCGAGTCCGCTCTGGTCGCTCCGCGCTCCGCGCTATGCACTGCCCGGGGCGCAGTCTCCTTCGCGCCGCCCCCGTGGTGGGCGGTAGTCCCTGCACAAGGTTGGGAGGCAACTCCTTGGAGGTCGTCATAACAATGAACGGCTGCCGAGCTGAGCCAGACTGGGCCAAGTTAAGCAAAGGATCAAGCTGGATTGAGCGGGATTGAACCAGATTAAGCGGGATGTTCGGCCAGTTTCCGACCAGGGATATACCAGCGCCGATTCAGAATACTAATCTTAGGTCGGGTATGTCCTCCTCCAAGCGGACTTTAGAACAGACATGAAAACGAATCAACAAATGTTCAAACATAGTCCACAGTAGTCATGCCCGACTTACAGCTACTAGCCCCCCAGGAGCTGCATCCCAGACAAGGGAAACGAGCCTGAAGGGGCCCTGGGACACACAAACAGTTCAATAGACGCAGATAACAGGACTACCCATATTTTCCAATATCTTCTGGGTCTCTGTCTTACCCCCCACTTCCCATAGTTTCCCATATCTTCCTTGGCATCGACGATGCATTGTGACTGTGTGTGTTTTTCTTCCCCTCCTGAGAGCCCCCCAGGCAGAGCAACGCGCACCCACGACGGACGGCCACGACGACGCCGCCCGAGGGCGAGGGCGACGACGGGAAGACGAGGCGCGCTTGCGATCCGCCTGCTTCCCTCGTGCGGTGGTCGCCCGCGTGTGGCGTGCCGCCCGCGCGGAACGAACGCACGAAGACCGACCACCGACTTTTCTGGTGCTCCCATCGTGCTCGAGGGCCACATCCCAGAACTGATTCCGAGCACCCAGAAAGGTATCGAGGCGGTGTGGAGCGAGTGTCCCCTCACGGGATCCCGACGCGTGAAAATCCTACAGTCTCGGTACTTTCTTGGTGCTCGACATGATTTCTCGTGTTCAAGGCTAAAATGGGTTGGAACATCATAACCCCCGACCCCCACATGAGGAACGTTGGGCCAACTAGAGAGCGCGCGCGGGGCCGCGGAATCTGGCGATGGCCTCGCTTACCGGGCGCCTACACTCACGCACGCTCGCCGTGATTGCAAAACGTGGACATGTAAAATCCATGGTTGCGGGGGCTGGGGTCGGTTTCCCACTCTTCATTCGGGAATCTTCTGATCCGGGTCAATCCAGACCCGGGTCAGTCAGCAAGATCCTGCAGCCAGCCCCGGGCCAGTGCGAAGGGTCCTGCAAGATCCTGCGGGAGAGCCTGCACCCAGACCCCGGGCCAGTGCGACCCTGGCCCTGCAGGAGCCTGCGAGATCGGGCGCTCTGGCTGACCCCGTCTGCATTGACCCCCGTCTCTTGAGCCCCGAACTGGACGATTTCCCCCGGGGCCGTAGGCGATCCGAGGAGGGGAAGGCGAGGAGGGGGAGGAGGGGGAGGAGGAGGAGAAAGAGGAGGAGGAGGAGGAGGGAGGAGGGAGGAGGAGGGGAGGAGGAGGGGGGGAGGAGGGGCGGAGAGGAGGGAGGAGGAGAGGAGGAGGAGGAGAGGAGGAGGAGGAGGAGGAGGAGGAGGAGGAGGAGGAGGAGGGGGGAGGAGGAGGAGGAGGAGGAGGAGGAGGAGGAGGAGGAGGAGGAGGAGGAGAAGGAGGAGGAGGAGGAGGAGGAGGAGGAGGAGGAGGAGGAGGAGGAGGAGGGGCGGAGGAGGAGGAGGAGGAGGAGGAGGGAGGAGGAGGAGGAGGAGGAGGAGGAGGAGGAGGAGGAGGGAGGAGGAGGAGGAGGAGGAGGAGGAGGAGGAGGCGGAGGAGAGGAGGAGGAGGAGGAGGAGGCGGAGGAGGAGGGAGAGGGGGAGGGGGAGGAGGAGGAGGAGGAGGAGGGAGGAGGAGGAGGAGGAGGAGGAGGACGAGGAGGAGGAGGAGGAGGAGGAGAAAGAGGAGGAGGAGAAGGAGGACCCCCGTCTCGAGGCTCCCGATTCGCGGGGGAAGGCAGGACTCCGGCCCGGACCGGCAGGCACGAGGCGCGGCCACCTTCGCGCCCCCACCCCCTCGCGTGCGGGTCCTCTGTGCTGCACCTCTGCGGGTGACCTCGCCCGTCCCGTCGCGACGGCCATCCGCAGCGCATCCACGTCGAGTCCAGGCCGAACGGGTCGAATCCATGTCGAATCCGTGTCGAGTCCACGTCGAGTTCACGTCGACTCCGCATCGAGCCCACCTCGGGCACAAGAGAAAGGGCACCAGTTTGGGGGACACACGAGGCCCCCCGAAGATGCAACATAATCTACTAATTGGAAGGCTCTGGAGACGAGCTCCGGTGTTTAGCAGAAACACAGAAAATGACCTCGAGACGGGCGGTCGTCTCTGAGAGCCGAGCAAGTACACACTTGCTGTTGCCACTCCTGCCGCTGATGTTGATGGTCCTGATCCTTCTACTTGGTGCTACTGGTGCTGCCACAACTGTTACTACTGCTGCGAAGAGCTATAATACGACGGGACGTTGACATAAACATAAAAACTCGGAGGTCCGCGTGGACTTCTCGGATCGGCGCTGGACCCCCCTGGCGGCGCCTCCGGCGGCGCCACTGGCGCGCTCCGCGCGCCAAGGATGGGGGTCCAGCGCCGGTCCGAGAAGCCCGCGCGGACCTCCGAGTTTGTATGTTCATGTCACTGCTTTTGAGCCCCCCGGCCACGAGCTCGGCCCCCGAGGGGCGTGGGGTCGGGCCGGCGGGGCCGCCAAAACCGCGCGGCTTCTGCGGGAATGGGCTCTCGCTCGCTGCCTGCAGGCCGCCCGTAGACTGCTCTCGGGGTCAAGTGAAGGGGCCCAAGAACACACAACAAATACACACAAATAAAAATACTTCCCATATTTTCCTATATTTTTGGGGTTTTCGTCTTCCCCCCCACTTCCCATATTTTACCATATTTTCTGGGGAGTCGACGATTAATTGTGTCTGTGTGTTCCTTTCCCTCCTGGTCAAGGGCGGGGCGCGCGACAGACCTGTGAGCAGGTCGGGCATGTCCCCCTACAGGCGGATTTGGGAGGAAAAATCAAAAACAGTCAAAAACAAATCTTCAAAATACGCCCCCCCCAAAAAAATAGTCAAACCATGATCAAACATAATCAAAGCATGATCAAAACATGCTCAAAAACATGCTCAAAAAGAGTCAAAACATGATCAAAAAATCGTCCCCTCACTATTGTTTGGCTACTTTTGACTATTCCTCCTGTAGAGGGACAGGCCCGACTTAAACCTATGATCGGCGGCGAGCGAAGGGGGGATGGAGAAGGCTGTCTCAGAAGGCGGCGGGACTTCGCAGAGGCCCTCGCGCCCCCTGAGAAGTTTCGTAGTGTCTTCGGGGAAGGCTCAGGAAAAACTTCTCAGAAGGCCGGGGGGCTTCCAAGCCTTCTGAGGAGGCCCGCCCCTTCTCACTTCCCCCCTCGCTCGCCTGAAGTCGGACGTGTCCCCCCACAGGGGCATTTTGGGCGAAAAATCAAGAGTGATCAAAAAAATACCCCCCAAATGGGCAAAAATAGTCCAAACATCGTCCCCAGACTATTTTGTGACTACTTGTGCATATCCCTCTTGTAGAAGGACAGGCTAACGCTCGCGGCCGGTATGACGGGCCCCCGCAAGAACGCGGGCGGGAGGGGCCGCCGGCCACTGGGTCGAAGGAGGCCGCAGCCCAGCGAGATAGCAGCAGCGCTCCGCTCGGCTGGCCGGCCCCGCCGGGAGGCAAAAAACAAGAACGACGCATCGATATAGGTGTAGATGGAAGCATGTGTAAAAACATATATATATATATATATAGATCTATACACAGGATTCGGCCTGACCTAAGAACGATAAGTAAGGAACGAAGCCCCTTTTTGTTCCAAGAAAGTCGACGAAGTCCGAGGGAACACCAGGGGGGGTCGCCGCCAAAAAGGTAGCGGAACGCATGCCAACCAAAGGAACGACCCAGCCCCTTTTGAAAAGTAAGTGTTCCTTACTCAAGCCAGATCCTATGTATACATATATATACACACAATTACTTATATAGATATATACCCTCGACACCCGGTGCTGGGCGAAGGCAACGACGACGACGACGACGAGACCGACGGCGGGACTGACGATCACGACGACGACGGCCAACGACGACGCTGCGACCGACAAGGACGACGATGAGGCCGACGACGACGACGACGGTGACGGCGACGAAGACGACGATGACAGCGACGGCGACGACGACGACGACGAACACGGCGAACACGACGACGACGACGACGCCGACGCCGACGACGACGACGACTACGCGCGCCGCGCCGCGGGGCCGCAGGGGGGCGGTCCTGCGGAGGCGCGCGCCGGCGCAGCTCGTTCAGGGTCGAGCCTCCAGGGCCTGCCGGCGCAGGCCACCAGGGCCGAGAAGAGGGCCAGCCTCGTCGTCGTCAAAGTCGACGTCGTCGTCGTCAAAGTCGACGTCGCAGACTCGTCTTCGTCGTCGTGGCCGTCGCCAGCCTCGTCGTCGTCGTCGTCGCCGACCTCGTCGTCATCGTCATCGTAGCTGGCTTCGTCGTCGTCGTCGCAAGCATCGTCGTCGTCGTCGTCCGGCCTCGTCGTTGTCGTCGTCGTCCGGCCTCGTCGTCGTCGAAGTCGCTGGCCTCGTCGTTGTCGTCGTTGCGGGTCTCGTCGCCGTCCTCGTTGTCGTTGTCGTCGCCGGCCTCGGCGTCGTCCTCGTCGTTGTTGTCGTCGTCGCCGACCTCGTCGTCGTCGTCGTCGTCGCCGGCCTAATCGTCGTCGTCGTAGCCGGCTCCGCCGTCGACGTCGTCGACGTCGTCGCCAGCCTCGTTGTCGTCGTCGTCGTCGTCATCGTCGTCGCCAGCCTCGTCGTCGTCGTGGTGGCCTTCGCCGGCCTCGTCGTCGTCGTTGTCGCCGGCCTCGTCGTCCGTCGTCGTCGTATTCGTCGTCGTCGCCGCCAGCATCGTCATCGTCGTCGTCGTCGTCGTCGTCTGGCCTCGTCGTCGTCGTCGTCGTCGCCGGCCTCGTCGTCGTCGTCGTCGCGGGTCTCGTCGCCGTCGTCGTCCTCGTCGTCGCCGGCCTCGTCGTCGTCGCTGTCGTCGTCGTTGCCGTCGTCGTCCTCGTCGTCGTCAAAGTCGTCGTCGTCGTCGACGGCCTCGTCGTCGTCGTCATTGTCTTCGTCGTCGCCGACCTCGTCGTCGTCGTCGTCGCTGGCCTCGTCGTCGTCGTCGTAGCCAGGCTTCGTCGTCGTCGTTGCCTTCGTCGCCAGCCTCGTCGTCGTCGTCGCTGGCCTCGTAACCGTCGCCAGCGTCGTCGCCGTTGTCGTCGTCATCGCCGACCAAATCGTCGACGTCGTCGTCGTCGTCATCGCTGGCCTCGTCGTCGTCGTCGACGTAGCCGGCTTCGTCATCGTCATCGCTGGCCTCGTCGACGTCGTCGCCGACCTCGTCGTCGTCGCCGTCGTCGTCGTCGCCAGCCTCGTCTTCGTCGTCGTAGCATGGCTTCGTCGTCGTCGTCGTCGCCGACCTCGTCGTCGTCGTCGTTGTCGTCGCCAGCCTCGTTGTCGTCGCCGTACTCGTCGTCGTGGTCATTGCCGCCAGCATCGTCGTCGTCGTCGCCGGCCTCATCGTCGTCGCTTTCCTCGTCGTCATCAAAGTCATCGTCGTCGTCACTGGCCTCGTCGTCGTCGTTGCCATCGTCGCTGGCCTCGTCGTCGCTGGCCTCGTCGCCGTCGCCGGCCTCGTCGTCGTCCTCGTTGCCATCGTCGCTGGCCTCGTCGTCGTCGTCGTTGCCTTCGTCGCCGGCCTCGTCGTCGTCGTCGCCGTCCTCGTAATCGTCGTGGTCGTCAAAGTCGTCGTCGTCGCCGACCTCGTCGTCGTCGTCGTCGCTGGCCTCGTCTTCGTCGTCGTAGCCGGGCTTCGTCGTCGTCGTTGCCTTCGTCGCCGGCCTCGTCGTCGTCGTCGCTGGCCTCGTAACCGTCGCCGGCGTTGTCGTCGTTGTCGTCGTCATCGCCGACCACATCGTCGACGTCGTCGTCGTCGTCATCGCTGGCCTCGTCGTCGTCGTCGACCTCGACGTAGCTGGCTTCGTCGTCATCGCTGGCCTCGTCGACGTCGTCGCCGACCTCGTCGTCGTCGTCGCCGGCCTCGTCTTCGTCGTCGTAGCATGGCTTCGTCGTCGTCGTCGTCGCCGGCCTCGTCGTCGTCGTCGCTGTCGTCGCCAGCCTCGTTGTCGTCGCCGTATTCGTCGTCGTCGTCATTGCCGCCAGCATCGTCGTCGTCGTCGCCGGCCTCATCGTCGTCGCTTTCTTCGTTGTCGTCAAAGTCATCGTCGTCGTCGTCGCTGGCCTCGTCATCGTCGTCGCTGTCATCGTCGCTGACCTCGTCGTCGCTGGCCTCGTCGTCGTCGCCGGCATCGTCGTCGTCATCGTTGCCATCGTCGCTGGCCTCGTCGTCGTCGTCGTTGCCTTCGTCGCCGGCCTCGTCGTCGTCGTCGCCGTCCTCGTAATCGGCCCCCAGGAGGCCCCAAGAAGCCCCCAAGAGAGCCCAGGAGGCCCCCTGGAGGCCCAACGAGGCACCCAAAAGGCTCAAAAAGAAGCCCCAAGAGGCCCCCAAACGGCCCCCAAGGGACCCCAAGAGGCCACGAACACGCAGGCAAACGCCTGCGATAGCACAATACGAGCGATAGCACAATACGAGCACAAAAAAAAAAAAACTAGTCTCCCATGTTTTCTGGGCTTTCGTCTTCCACCCCACTTCCCACGGTTTCCCATATCTTCCGGGGAGCCGACGATGGCTTGTGCCTGTGCTTTTGCTCCCCTCCCGAAGAGAGCAGTCTGAGAGGCGGGGCGATGGGGAAGGGGATGGATCGCCCAAGCTTGGCGGCGCGCACAAGTGGGGCAGAAGCCGCCCTCCACCTACTTCCGCCGCCCTCCGCCGGCCTCCCGCCCGGGAGGAGATGACAACTCCTGCGACCCTCGAAGGCGAGGCCCGGTCGTCCTCATCGCCACCGTCATCGTCACCGTCATCCTCACCGTCACCGTCATCGTCATTGTCATCGTCATCAGCAGCAGCACACCCTGCTGGCGGCACGCACGCGGGGTCAGGGGGAGAGGGGGAGGCCTCTTGGAAGGCGGCTGCTTCTCAGAGGGCGAGGGCCCTACATCTGCAGACGAGGCCCGCGCCTTCTGAGAAGCAGGGGTGCTTCTGAGAAGCCTTCCCCCCTCCCCCTGCCCCCCTCTGCACGTGGCTGAGATGGCCCAGGATCGAATTGGAACCCCTGGTCCACCATCGAAGGACGCCGACCCGGCAGAAACTGGCAGGCAGATCGGAAGGCATCGGAATCGACGCCGGGCGGCCCGAGCCGAGACCTGCACAGGGAAACCGAGACGGAGGTCGGAAATTCGGAGTCGAATCGGATCGAAGTCGAATCGGCTCGAATCGACGGAGCCGAGATGGCTCA
This sequence comes from Prorocentrum cordatum, assembly GCA_963575745.1. Classification (NCBI taxonomy): domain Eukaryota; class Dinophyceae; order Prorocentrales; family Prorocentraceae; genus Prorocentrum; species Prorocentrum cordatum. The sequence goes on along the minus strand of CAUYUJ010022310.1, from coordinate 10,084 downwards.
AGAGCTCTCCACGAGGCTCCCGAGCAGAAGCACCCCAGGAGCCCCTCACATGTATCCAAGGTTCTCCTGACCCAAGACATAACTTCCACGATCGTCTCCAGCACTCGCTCAGTGTGGGGGTCGGCGGGAGGGCGCAAGCCACTTGGACAGAAGGGGCCGAAATGGCTCCCGGAGGGGTCGCGGGCTGGCCAGGCGGCGTGCTTCCCCGCTGGACCAACCGCGCACGGAGGACGTGGGGACGGGATGCGCGCTGGCGCCTGGGCGGACGGCCCGGTCGCGCGCGGCTGCACTGGCGCGGTGCTGCTGCTGGCGCCGCTGACGGGCCAAACACGGAACAGACGGCACCACCCCACCTGCGGCCCCGCGGGGCTCAGCGTATACCAGGAAATCTGGCGTGCTTCTTTGTGTCCGCGGTATTCGCTACGGCCCCCGATGGGCCGTAGCGCAACATGGAGGGCCGTCGGCGGGGTGGTGTCGTTTGCTTTTTGGTCGAGCTGAGGGCGCTGACCGACAAGGCTGGCAGGGCCCCCGCTCTGGAGACAAAAAACAGAACGGAGGAAGAAACAACTGCATAAACACAAACCTTCGGAGATCCGCGTGTGTGCGTGTGCGTGCGGAACTCTAGCTGTGTATGTCTGTTCAGCTGTACTTCTTCGGAAACAGTATGACGACGACGACGACAAAAGACTGTTCGCTCAGACCTCCTCGAGTTGTTTTTTCAACACGTGTACATATATATATATATATATATATATATATATATATATATATATCAAACCCTCGGTACCCACCCATTTCGTCGTCTAATATATATATATATATGTATATATGATTTCCCTGCCGCGCGTAATTGATACAGCCGCTGGACGGATGAAAGGGGGGAGAAGAAAGGACGGATGGAAGGGGGAAGAAAAAGTATTAGGGAACACGGGATTAGCAGGAGGGCGCTAGGAGCAGAAAGCACGTGGCAGAACTAGACGGGCAGATCGGGCGGGCTAGACTCGAACAGGCAGGTCGGGAAGGCGGGCCCAAGCGGCCAGGTCGAGCAGGCGGGTTGCTGAAGCGTGAATACGGCATGAATCGTGAGGAAGTTTCGAGCAAGAGTGCGATTCTCAAGTGATTCGTGAGAAAGGCAAAAGCGAAAGCTTAATTCCTGAATGTCGAAAGCGCGACGTCTGAGTAAATTACAAGGAAAACCCACGCGAAAACGCGTTTCCTGCATCATTTGGTGAGGAAGTCCCGCACGAGAGCGTGATAGTTGTTGTTGTTGTTGTTGTAGTTCGGAACCCGACAACCCAGTTTGGTGGCACTTCGCTTTCTTTTATACAAAAGCATGGTGCGAGCCCTGGGAAAAACACTCTAATAGAAAAATGCAACGGTTGTCAGGCAGGTGGGATCTACAACAATATCCTTTTGAAATAATAACACAACAACAACAATCATTTTAAGACTGCTCGCCCTTATCTGCTCGAGTGTCCAATAACGCGTATTTCCCAAACCCTCGATACCCGCCCTCTTCGTCTTCGATCGAACCCTTTTTGGGGGGTATACCTTCCTTCCCTGCAGGCCGGGCCCCTGCAAGCGACGGGGCTGGCCGCGGACCGTCGGCCTGGCCAGCGGCAGCGCTGATCGGCGGGGCGGCCGCAGACCGTCGACCCGACCCCAAGAGGGACGGACAGGGGACCGACCACGACGACGGCGTCGTCGACGACGACGGCGACGACGGCGACGACGAGCGAAAGCGAGAGCGAGAGAGAACGCCAGCAGGGCCACGAAGGACACGAAGTAGGCCACGAAGGGCGACAGCGGGGACACGAAGGGAATGCGCATGGGGCCACGAAGAGCGCGAATGAGCGGGGGCCACGAAGGGCGAGATAATGCGGGGCCACAAACGGCGACGATGGGGCCACTGACGGTAGCAACTGGGCCACGTAGGACACTGAGGGGGCCACAAACGGCGACAGCGGGGCCACGAAAGGCATGCACATGGGGCCACAACGGGCGCGATTCCTGGGTGCCTGGGCGTCGGGAGCGCGGCGCTTGAGCAATCGCGGGACATTCCAACGCAAGGGCGCTATTCTTCAGTAAAGTGCAAGCAAGTCTCCAGCGAGAGAGCGACTCCAGAGCGCCGGGAGAGCGATTTCTGAATAAATTGTCAGGGAACCCCAAGCGAGAGCGCGATTCCTGAAGAAACTGCGAGGACGTCTCGGGCGGGAGCGGGGGTCCTGGCTAAATTGTGAGGAAATTCGCCGGCCCAACGGGCCAGAGGCGTGCTAAGATCTCCGGTAACTGGTTAAGAATTCTCTAGTTCGCGCGCGCGGGGCGGCCCCTGTCCCCGGACCCGGACGAAAAGTACCCCGGCAAGGTCCTGAGAGAGTCCCGGGAGGAGTCCCCCAGAGCGCTCCAGGAGCGCTCCATGAGCGCACCAACAGGGCTCCGAGACGTCCCCGAGAGCCCCAAGAAAGGCCAAGAGGCCCCCAAGAGGCCCCCAAGATGGTACACGAGGGGTCCGACATGCCACAAGATCGCTCCAAGACGCCCAAGATAGCCCCCAGACGCCCCAAGAGGCCTCCAAGAGCACTCCCAAGAGGGCCCCCGGAGGCAAAATTCATTGTTTTTCCTTAGGTTTTTGAAAGATTTTGGAGCTTCCACCTTTTCGGTTCCCGACGCCCCAAGACGGCCCCAGAGGCCCCCAAGATCGCCCCAAGAGGGCCCAAGAGGCCACCAAGAGGGCCCCAAGATGGCCCAAGAGGGCTCGAAGACGGCCCAAGAAGCCTCCAAGACGGTCCAAGAGGGCCCCAAGAACACCCCCAAAGGGGCCCCAGAGAGGGAACACGACACAACATTTCGCGCCCTCGGCCCTAAGAAGCCCCTACGAGGCCCCAAGAGGCCCCTGAGAGGCCCCAAGAGGCCCCCACGAGGCCCTCAGGAGGCCCCCAAGAGTCCCCCAAGCGGCCCCAGGAGACCCCCCAAATGCCCCCCCGAGCGCCCCAGGAGTCCCCCAACCCCCAAAGCGCCGCATTGACACCAGGCCCTCGGGCAAACGGCAGACATGAGACCGTATGGGCCGGCGGAATGAGCGAAGCGATTCAATCTCCGGCGGGAGCCGTTGTTGTTGTAACCCGGGGGGCCAGGGGCCCAGTTTGAGCCCCGGCAAGCGGCGGGGCGGCCGCGGACAGTCGGCCTGGCCAGCGGCAACGCTGATCGGCGGCAACCCGACCCCAAGAGGGACGGACAGGGGACCGACCACGACGACGACGACGTCGACGACGACGGCGACGACGGCGACGACGATGACGACGACGACAAGCGAAAGCGAGAGCGAGAGCGAGAGCGACAACGGGGCCACGAAGGGCAGGAAGGGGGCCACGAAGGGCGACAGCGGGGCCACAAACGGCATGCGTATGGGGCCTCGAAGGGCGCGAACAAGCGGGGGCCACGAAAGGCAGATAATGTGGGGCCACAGAGGGCAACGACGGATCACTGAGGGTAGCAACGGGGCCACGTAGGGCAGCGAGCGGACCACGAAGGGCGACGGCGGGGCCACGAAGGGCAAGCAGATGGGGCCACAACGGGCGCGAACGAGCGGAGGCCACGAAGGGCATGCGTATATTGGGCCGCAGAAGGCAGGAAAGGGACCGCGAAGGGCGACAGCGGGGCCACGAAAGACAGCGAGGGGACCACGAAGGGCGACGGCGGGGCCACGGAGAGCATGCATATGGGGCCACGACGGGCGCGAACGAGCGGGGGCCACGAAGGGCTGCAACGGGGCCACGAAGGGCGGCAAGGGGGCCACGAAGGGCTGCGACGGGGCCACGAAGGGCAGCGAGGGGGCCACGAAGGGCTGCAACGGGGCCACGAAGGGCGGCGAGGAGGCCACGAAGGGTTAGAACGGGGCCACGAAAGCAGCGAGGGGGCCACGAAGGGCTACAACGGGGCCACGAAGGGCAGCGAGGGGGCCACGAAGGGCTGCAACGGGGCCACGAAGGGCAGCGAGGGGGCCACGAAAGGCGGCAACCGGGCCACGAAGGGCAGCGAGTGTAGGGGCCACGAAGAGCTGCAACGGGGCCACGAACGGCAGCGAGATCCCCATTCCTAAATAAGCTGTGAGGGAGTCCTAAACGCGAGCGCGATTCCTGGGTGCCTGAGTGTCGGGAGCGCGGCGTTTGAGCACATTGCGGGAAATTTCAACGCAGGAGAGCGATCCTTGAAAGCAAGTCTCCAGCGAGAGCGCGACTCCAGAGCGCCGAGAGAGCGATTCCTGCATCAATTGTCAGGGAACCCCAAGCGAGAGCGCGATTCCTCAGTAAAGTGCAAAGAAATCTCAGGCGGGAGCGGGGGTACTGGCTAAATTGCGAGGAAGTCTTAGGCGGGAGCCGCTGTTGTTATTGTTGTTGAACTTTCACTTCTGAAGAATAATTGTTGCTGATCCCCCCATCACCGGTGCAAACTTTTTTCCTCAATCAAATGGTGTTTCGGCGCTCACACCCTGCTTTTTGACAAAGAAAATCTTCGTGCTCAAACTGTGCCCCTGGCCCCCCGGATTACAACAACAACGGCTCCCGCCTGGGACTTCCTCCAAATTTACTCATGACCCCCGCTCATGAAATTTCCTCACAATTTACTCAGGATCGGTGTTACCGCCTGCGACTTCCTCGCAATTTTGTCAGGACCCCCGCTCCCACCTGAGACTTCCTCACAATTTACTCAGGAACGGCGCTCCCGCTTGAGACTTCCTCGCAATTGAGTCAAGACCCCTTCGCGATTTAATCAAGACCCCCGCTCCCGCCAGAGAACCCCTCTCATTTTTTTCAGGAGTTGCACTCTCGCCTGTGGCCTCCATGCAATATATTCAGAAATCGCGCTTTCGACGCTCAGGAAACACGCTGCGCCAAGACGCCGTGACAATTTAAATAGTAATCGCGCTCTCGCCATACTCCAGCATCCCGCTTGAATGTCCCACCCGCCCGACCCGCCCGTCAGGGGATCGCCCACCCGCCATGGGCTCCCGCTCGAGACTTCCTTCAGGAACGGCGTTTTCGCCTAGGACTTCCTCGAACGTTCACGCTCTTACCTTCCTGCTCCTCCTCCTCCCTCTCCCTCCTCCCTCCTCCCTCCTCTCCTCCCTTCTCTCTCCCTCCTCTCACCCCTCGTCCTTATGCCATCCCCTCGCCTGCCTCCTCCCCTCTCTCTTTCTATCTCTCCCCTCTCTGTCACTCCCTCTCTCTCTCTCTTTCTCTGCCTCTCTTATCTGTATTTCTATATCTCTCTCTCTCTCTCTCTCCCTCTCTCTTTTCTTTCTCTCTCTCTCTCTCTCTCTCTGCCTCTAATCAACCGCCCCCCTCTTCGCTCCTTCTCTCCTGACGTTTTCCCTCTTCCTTCGTCCCTCCCACTCCCTTCCTCTCAATCTCCCTCGTTCTCCCCCTCCTCTTTTTGCAAGGCCCACACGAATTCCAATAGAGGGCACATGTACGCCCACGAAGGATTGACCGCCCGTTCAGGTTTGCCCGCCTGTCTAAGCCCGCCGCCCCCCACAAAGAGAAAGAATCCCCCCAAAAGGGGGGTGTGATTGAAGCAAAAGGGGGGTGTGATTGAAGACAAAATGGGCGGGTATCGAGGGTGTGGGGAATTCATTTTGAATGGCACACGGGCAAATAAGAGCGAACAGTCTTAAAATGATTGTTGTTGTAATTCGGGGGCAACAATCCAGTTTGAGCCGAATGACTGCTCTTCATTCTTAAAAAATGTGCGAGCCTCGGGGGAAGCACTTCAACTGAAACAACACAATGGTCACCAGAGGGAGGGGCAACCATGATTTTTCTTCAGTCGTGAAAAATCCCGGACAACAACAACAACAAAAAACAAACAAACAAATCAACAACAATAAACAAACACACGTGGCAGAATCAGACGGGCAGATCGGGCGGACATTACGGGCGGGTCGGGAAAGCGGGCTCAGGCGGCCAGGTCGACAGGTCGACCAGGCGGGTTGCTGAAGCGAGCGTCCTGGATGCATCGCGAAGAAGTGACGAGCGATAGCGCGATTACCAAGTAACTCGCGGGGAGATCCACAGCGAGAGCCTGATTTCTGAGTGTCGAAGGCGCGGCGTCTGGAAAAACTCCCACGCGAGAGCTCGACTCTTTCGTAAATTGTAAGGAAGTCCCGCACGAGAGCCCAAATTGCACACTGAGAGGAAGTAGCAGGCGGAACCGCTGTTGTCGTTGTAGACCCGGCGGGTCGATCGTGAGTTCTGCGTGATTCACCAGGAAGGTTCCAGCGAGAGAGCGATTCCTAAGCATATTTGAAGAAGTCCCCAGCGAAAGCGCGATTCCTGAATGGCAAGAGCGCGGCGCCTGAGTAAATTGCGAGGAAGTCTCAGGTGGGAGCGCGCTTCTTGAGCAAATTGCAAGGAAGTCTCAAGCGGGAGCGGGGGACCAGAATAAATTTCGAGGAAATATCAAGCGGAAACCGTTGTTGTTGTAAACCGGGGACCAGGGGCACAATTTGAGGAGGAAGACGTTCCCTGATTAAAAAAAAACAAAAAACAAGTGCGAGCGCCGGAACGGACACTTCATTTGAAAAATACTATGTGCACCGTAAGGGGGGGTCAACAACAATTATTCTTAAGCAATGCGAGCTCAATGAAAATAAGCAAAATAATCACAACAGCAACCACAACAACAACATCAACAAAAAACACCAACAACAGCAGCAGCAATAACAACAGCAGCGGCAGCGGCAACAACAACAACCACAACAACAATCAGATTAAGACTGTTCGTTATTATCTGTTCGCGTGCCATTTATACATATCCCGAACCCTCGATACTCGCACTCTTCGTCTTCGATCGTACCCCTTTGGGGGGCAGATCTTTCTTACCTGCAACGTGCATTTCGTGCAGCACGTAAGGCAGGGGAAAAGAGGACGGATGGAAGGAAGGGGCAAGGGGAGGGAGGAAAATGAAGCACGAGAGAGAAATGCAAGAGGGGGCTAGGAACAAAAAACACGCGGCAGAACTAGACGGGCAGATCAGGCGGATAGACCCTGACAGGCGGGTCGGGAAGGCGGGCCCAAGCGGCCAGGTCGAGCAGGCGGGCTGCTGAAGCGTACGTCATGCATGAATCGCGTGGAAATCTCGAGCGACAGCGCGATTCCCAAATAAATCGTAAAGAAATCCACAGCGAGAGCTTGATTCATGAGTGTCGAGGGCGCGGCGTCTGAATAGATAGCTGGAAAATCCTACGCGAAAGCTCGACTTCTGCTCAATTTGTAAAGAAATCCCGCGCGAAAGCGCGAGTCGGTAATACATTGTGACGATATATATATATATATATATATATATATATACATACATATACATATACATATATATATATATATATGTGGCGGGAGCCGTTGTTGTCGTAAACCGGGGGCCAGGGGCCCAGTTCGGTGACACCTCGCTTTCCCTTGTAAAAAGCGGGGTGCGAGCCCCGGGAGAAGCACTTTAATCTAACAAAGACAATGGTTACCAGGGAGATCAACAATATATATATGTGTGTGTGTGTTAGAAATGAGACAACAATAATAGTAATAATAATAATAACAACAACAACAACAACAATCACAACCACAACCACAACCACAACAACAACAACAACAACAACAACAACAACAACAACAACAACAACAACAACAACAACGACGACGACGACGACGACGACAACGACAACGACAACGACAATAACAACGACATCGACAACGACAGCAGCAGCAACAGAAGCAGCAGCAGCCTAGGACGCATACATGCAGATACTTTCGGACGCTTGAGACGGCCCCAGGTGCTTACTTGCAGGAACCTGCAGACGCTCTCTCCAGGAAGCCTCGAAGTCTTCTGGCAATGTGCCTTCGGGGGCGCTTCCGATGCGCGCGGCACTCTGGGCTGCGCCCTGCTGGTGGCTGGCGCCCGCAGCCCCGGGGCTCCACCGGTGGCCTTGCCCCTGTCGGCAGTCTTCGCTGCCCACTTGCGGCTCTCCGCCGCTGCGGCCCACCTCCCGCTCTTGCCTCCCCGCCCCTGCGGCCCGTGCCCGTGCTCCCTGGCGCGTGGCACCGCCCTCCTCCGGGCGCGCGGAAGGCCCCGCCCCTCCCCGGACATCCCTGGTGGCTGCCCTCCCCGGCGCCCCCACCCCCCCACCCCCGAACGGCACCGCGCAGCGGCTCGTCCCTCTCCCCTGCCTCCCCCTCGTGGGAGCCTCGCCTGTGCGCCGCCTGCACCGGGCTCCGCCGAGTCCCAGGCTGTGATGCCGTGCACCGGTCCACCGCCTGCCCTCGGCACCTCGCCCCTGCGGCCCGCAGTCTGGCCACCCAGCGGCGCTGCGCCACTGCTCCGCCTGCCGCTCTCCGCCCTGGGGTCGCCCTCGCAGCTGCCGCAGCGCCGGCCTCCTCCTCCTCCTCCTCCTCCTCCTCCTCCTCCGCCGCCGCCAAGCGCCCACGCCGCTGCAACCCCCCGCGCCCTGGTGTACCGGCCGCCTGCTGCTCCCACGCCTGCACCTGCTGGGCCCCGCCCGCACTGCGGCTGCTGGCCCTGCGCCTGGGTGCGTCGTCGATGCCGCCCCGCGGTTGCTGCCAGGGGCCTGCCCTTCAGCCTGGCCGCCCCCGCGCGCTCCCCGCGGCCTCGCTGCATGGGAGTGCCCCCGCAGTCTGGCCCCCCTCTCTGCGGCCGCTCTCTCTCTCCTCCTTCCTCCCCTCTTGCATGCGTGCCAATTCGCGACTCCGTGTCCCGGTGCTGCCCCGACGCGCGAGCGGATTGCCTCTGCCGCGCCGCGACGTAAAACATGTGCGCGGCGCTGGGGCGGGAGCCACATTTTGAAAACAGCCTGCCCTCCATCCGTGAACAGTTTGCAACTTTTTGAGAACGAATGCGCGCGGCGCGAAAAAGAGAGCCACATGTTGAAAACCCCACCCTCCATCCGTGAAACTCTTGCAACTGTTTAAAAACGAATGTGCGCGACGCGCAAGCGAGAGCCACATGTTGAAGACCAACTGCCCTCAATATCTGGCCTCGGCGACAGGGAGGAGTTAAGGAGTTATTCATAAGGATCGGGAACGGAGGAGGAGGGAGCGCGATCACCAAGGCTTGATCGCATCTGCTACGCAAGCCCGAGTCAGGAGGACACGAGGCAAATCCCGAATCCCGCGCAAGCCGACCTGCAGTAGGCAAACTCATGCAGTGCACCTTTGCCCCGTTCGTCCTGGCTCGCATCCGCAGCGCGGATCGGGCGCGGCCGCGGCTGCAGGTGCGCGACCGCGCACCGGCCCCCCTCCTGCGGGGCTCGAGGCCCCGACGCTCCTCTCTCTCTCTCTCGCAACCGCTGCCGCGTCTCTCGGCCGCCGCAGCGCGCGCAGGCGCCCCAAGGGCGCCGGCCTGGCGCGGCCGCGGGTCGCACCACGCCCGAGCACGACGTTCCAGGGCGGGGCCACCTCTGCGGATCCACCTCCTCTGCGGATCCACCTCTGCCCCATCCCTCTGCGGATCCACCTCTGCGGTCCGCACCACCCCTCTGCGGATCCACCTCCTGCCCCATCCCACCCGCCTCCCATACCATGGCCCCCCTCCTCTGGACCCGCAGATCGACCGCAGACGCCAGCGAAGCCGCGGTCCGCCCCCAGTGGGGAGACCAAAACGGGTACCGATACGGCCACCCCCTGGAGCTTTCCGGGAGTGCGTTCTGACCGGAATTTCGAGGCGAATCCAGCGGCGGCGACGACGGCCTCCCAAGGAGGCCCAACAAAAAAACGAAACGAGGGAAGGGCAACGGTATCGATACCTTTCCTCCTCCGACCCAGGGACCTCCGCAGAGTGCCTGACGCGAGGACGACGCTGCACGGCGCAGAGGGCGGGCGGGGCCGGCGCCTATGAGCCCGCTGACGAGCTCGGGGGACAGCTGCAGCTCTCTGGAATTCGGCGTGCCTCCCGAAGGGGGCAGCGGGGGGAGGGGGCCAAATGGCTGCGAAGAGACGGAGGAGAAGGAGAAAGAGGAGGCGGAGGAGGGGAGGTGGAGGAGGAGGAGGAGGAGGAGGAGGAGGAGGAGGAGGAGGAGGGG
>CAUYUJ010022309.1:70237-125316 GCA_963575745.1 Prorocentrum cordatum | reverse complement strand
CAGGCTGAGGCTGAGGCTGAGGCTGATGCAGGCTGAGGCTGAGGCAGGCTGAGGCGAGGCCGATGGCAGACAGAGGCTGGAAGCAAGGCTGTATGGCTGAGTGCAGAAGGCAGGCTGAGGCTGAGGCTGAGGCTGAGGCAGGCTGATGCTGAGGCAGGCTGAGGCTGAGGCTGAGGCTGATGCAGGCTGAGGCCGAGGCAGGCGGAGGCTGAGGCCGAGGCTGAAGGCAGGCCGAGGCTGAAGGCAGACTGATGCTGAGGCTGAAGCAGGCTGAGGCTGAGGCTGAGGCTGAGGCTGAGGCAGGCTGAGGCTGATGCTGAGGCAGGCTGAGGCTGAGGCTGTGACTGCGACTGCCGTTGCCACTGCGACTGTCATCGCGAATGCGACTACGACTGCGAGAACAACATAATTCTACAACTGGATTCTCATCTGAATCTTAAGGGAAATGCTTCCAGATATGCTCCTACACATCGCTGTTAGATTGCATTGCCGGGATGCTTTTTCTGGTGAAGCGGCCTAAGGGCCCCAAGGCTACCCAAAAGGGCCCCAAGACGGCCTCAAGAGAGCTTCATATGGCCGCTAGACGGCCCAATGTTCTCGAGGCGGCCCCAGGGGCCCTTAAGAGGGCCCCCGAGAGGTCCCGATGCGCATCCGAGCGCCTAATGACAAACATGCAGCCCTCCGTTTGTGGTCCCAGCCGTTATTTCAACGGCTGTCCCCTCAGGAAAAGGTCGATCTCGACGAAGCCATCAAAAGTCCGCACCACAACTTACCGTCCAAGGAGCGCATTCATCACCGACTGGGGGCGCTTTTGGGACAAGCGATGGCCTTCGCGCGATGCGAGATTCAGGGCGGGGGGCGGCGGCAGTGAAACAAGCGCCCGCAGTGAAAAGAGAACGCAACGAACCAGGAGAGGGATCTACGTACGGCCCAATCGTGTGTCCGTAATTATTGAAACCCGTGTCCGCAGTTACTGAAACCAGCGATCGTGGGCATTGAAGCCGGTGCTCTCCTGGCTATTGACGCCATAATTCGTAGTTATTGAAAGCAGCGTTCGGTTCTTGAAACCAATGTCCAATAACCGAACGCTGGTGTCAATAGCCGCACTCGGCCCCCGGGGCCATCCTGCCGTGACCCCGCGCCCGCGACGGCGGCGGCCGCGGCGGCGGCGGCGACTGCGACGGCGAGGCCCCCGGCAGGCCGAAGGCGAGGGCCGCGGCGGCGGGGCCGTCGGCACGCCGCCGGCACGCCCCAGGGGGGCGCCTCCTCCTCCTCCTCCTCCTCCTCCTCCTCCTCCTCCTCCTCCGTGGATCCGAGGCGGGAATTTCTGCATGGCCACCGCCTGGAGGGTCAGTTTTCGGAGCCTCGGCAGGTATATGGACACGTTCGGGCCCCGGGGGGCCGAAACATGTCCACATCCACCGCCCGCTGGGGCACCAGGACGTCGATTCCCGGGCGGTGGATGTGGATAAATCCCCGCCTCGCAGTGGAGCGCTGACAGTACGGCACACCGTCGGGGGCTTGACCTAAGGAACCCTAAAGAAGGAACGAGGCCCCTTGTCCTCCCAGAAGGAGAGGGCATAAAATCCACCCCCATAATACCCCGACACGCAAGGCCGTTTAGTAAACGCGCCCAAAGAAGAAAACGAACAGGGCAAGGCTGTTCAGTAAACGCCCAGGGCCGTTAGTAAACTCCAATTTTCCGGTCTGGGTGTTTTTTCCTTCCTTGAATAAGTTAAACTTCGATTTCACATGGGGAACCTCGTGAGCACCTGAGGCAAGCTGTACAACAGTAAAGGAACACCGAGCCCCTCCCCAACGAAAAGGGTTCCTTCTTCAGCGCCCAGACTGTAGCGTAGACCTCCGCAGCGAAGCCGGGTGGGCAGGAATCGGCAGAAACCGGATGGCACATCGGGTCGGCAAGAACCGGATCGGGCAAGCTCGGAATCGGACTCTCGCGTCGGGATCTCCGCACCGAATCGGTTCGAAGCGGCAAACGGGGAGATCGAATCGAATCGAGCCGGCGGGATCGGAATGACCCCTGGTACGGGGACAGCGGGATCGCGGCGAGAGAGAGAGAGAGGGAGAGACAAAGAGAGAGAGAGAGAGAGAGAGCGCGAGTGCGCCACTGTGCTGTGCAGCGGTTGGCGTGCGTCGGGCCCGTTGTTTTTTCCCGGCGTCCCCATGTGGACCACGAGCCGAAACGGCTTTTACGCACGACGACGTAGCGGCTTTGTGCGGTGGCTTACGCGGGCAGCCAGCGCGGCATGCTACGATGGAAACGATGGCGCTCACATGCGACCTTACGCAGGCACCGTGCGCACGAATGTCCACACGATTGAACACGCCTGCCTGCGTCGCTGTCTATTCGCCCCCCTTCGCATTGACCCCAACACTGCTCCCACTGCCCTCGGGGATCTTCTGACCCGGGTCAATCCACACCCTGGTCAGTCAGGCCTTGCAGGACCCTGCAGGATCCTGCAAGATCCTGCGCCCAAGCCCGGGCCAATGCGAAGGATCCTGCAAGATCCTGCAGGAACCTGAGCCCAAACCCGGGTCAATGCGACCCTGCCCCTGCAGGACGCTGCAGGATCGGGCGCTCTGGCTGACCCCCGTCTGCATTGACCCCCGTCTCAAGGCTCCCACTGCCCGCGCCTTCTCCACCTCCGGCCAAGCATGGAAACCCACCGCGGGATCTCTCTGACGACGCTTTCCGTGCCCCCCCCCTTCCCGCCGCGCTCCGCCCCCCCCCCCCCCCCCCCCCCCCCCAGCCCCGCCTGCTCCCTCCTCCTCCTCCTCCTCCTCTCCTCCTCCCTCCTCATCCTCCTCCTCCTCCCCTCCTCCTCCTCCCTATCCTCCTCTCCTCCTCCTCCTCCCCTTCCCCCTCCCCCTCCTCCTCCTCCCCTCCCCCTCCCCCTCCCCTCCTCATCCTCCTCCTCCTTCCTCCTATTCCCTCCTCCTCCTCCTCCTCCTCCTCCTCCTTCCCCCTCCTCCTCCTCCTCCTCTTCCCCCTTCCTCCTCCCTCCTCTCTCCCCCTCCTCCCCCCCCCTCCCCCTCCTCGCCCTCCCCCTCTCTCCTCCTCCTCCTCCTCCTCCTCCTCCTCTTTCCTCCTCCTCCCCTCCTCCTCCTCCTCCTCCTCCCTCCTCTTCCCCTCCTCCTCCTCCCCCCTCCTCTCCTCCTCCCCTTCCTCCTCCTCCTTTTCTCCTCCTCCTTTTCTCCTCCTCCTCCTCCTCCTCCTCCTCCTCCTCCTCCTCCCTACACCCCCAACCGCAGAGCAGTGCCGGATACGCCGCCTGGCAGCGCGATTGGGTCTGTGTTTCCTTCGCGCCGAGCACCTGCGGTACATGTGACCCAAGGCGCGCACTGGCGCAACGATGCAACTGCACAGTGGGGGAAAATGACAAGAAGGGCAGGCGAATTTGGCAACAGGTGGCTGGGGGCGAGGAGTAATTACGCGATCAATCGAGCGAATTCGGCGAATTAAGACTGGCAGTCGCGAGCTCAATGCAAACTGCTTCGTGCAGACTTCGCTCATGGTAGGAGGCTTCAGCAGAAGAGCCAGTGCACGTAGGAGAGCAACGACACCCGTACAATAAAAAACTACGTTTCCCGCAAGTCGGCGGCGAAGGCCACGATCGCCTGGCAGGCTCCCGCTTCTCGCCCCCGCTCATCCGGCCCCCTTTTTTTCTGCTGCTGCTGCGCCTGCCCCTCCCGCGGTCGACAGGATTGGTCGCGCAGGACTGCGCGCCAATCTTTCTGAAGCGTGGGTGACGATCGCGAACGTGACCGTCGCAAGCTGCCAGAAGGAAGGTGATGATGATGATGATGAGGACGAGGAGGAGGAAGAGGAGGGGGAGGAGGAGGAGGAGGAGGAGGAGGAGGGGGAGGAGGAGGAGGAGGAGGAGGAGGAGGAGAGGGAGGAGGAGGCAGAGGGAGGAGGAGGTGGAGGTGGAGGTGGTGGAAGAGGAGGAAGAGGGGGCGGAGGAGGAAAAGGAGGAGGAGGAGGAGGTAAGATGTGGTTTTCGTGAGATTCTCGCGTCATCGCCTGTCTTCCTTGGGTTGGGTCTCCGAGGCCCTCACAATGCCCCCCCCGGGCGGCCCACGCACACCTCCTCCTTCTCCTCCTCCTCTTCCTCTTCCTCCTCCTTCTCCTCCTCCTCCGCCTCCTCCTCAGTCGGCGTTGGAGGCTCAGGCAGTTTGGGAACCGACGGAGAGAGGAGTTGCTAAAACTCTCCCGCAACGACCCCACCGCAATCGCACGGGCCAGAGAGAGGGAGCTAGGGGGCATGACAGATGGATGGCGATTGCAGCGCTCTTGTCATGGACACTGATGAAGTTGGTATTCTACAGTCCTCTTGCGGCGAATACCACGGACAGGCTAGAAGAGATAAGCAGTGCACTACGAGAGTTGGATGTGATTGTACTGCCAAGGACTCACCAATGGGCTGGGCCAGGGCCGATGAAGAAGACGAGCCACACATATCCTACGGCAGTGCAGTTCGGGGCAACACACGGAACATTGATCAACAAGTCATGTGGTACTACGTTCCTGGCTTCAAACGAGATGATGACAGACAGGGCCTATCACACGCAGTACTTACCTCCTGCCCAACTGCAAGGTACAACGGCAGGAATCGTATTGAGGGCGAACGCTTACGACGTCACAATCGTTGCAGCGTATTTACCGCCAGACAACGTGTACACGAACAATGGAATGATCTCAAACATATGAAGTGGGTCGAGGAGAAATGCGACGACACAGGTGGCTGATCTACTATCATTGCGGGAGGGGACATCGACAGCCAGTGAGGATTGCACTGGTCAGGCAGCAGGGATTTGGTGGTCAGCAGGCACAGTTCGAGCAAACATGCAGCAGCATTGGGATCAGTGGCCAAGGACGTGGATAAAGACAACGGCGCAACATTCAGGGAAATTTGCGTTCACCGCTCACTGTCGGTGGTCACGACTTTCACTGATTGTGAACTTACTTACTACTGTATACAAGACGAGAAGATGCTGTCGAGCAATATCGACCACATTGCAATACCGACGGGGGCCTTACCCCATGTGCGGAGGTGCGCAGCATTGAGAGGAGTGGCGAAGACATTGCAGAATATCAAAGCAGGAGGGTACACAGACCACATCCCCCTGGGCTTGGATATCGGACTGAAGCACCAATTGCATTTTTCGGGCAAGCGCGGGCAACGAAGAACAGACAAAGAGGTGGACCGCAACATGTTGATGGAGTGCCTGAGGAAAGGTCGCCTGAGGGCGGAATTCGTGCGCGCTTTTCACCGCCACTTGCAGGTCGCCCAGTCACAGCAGCCGGGAGGAGCATTGGCGAGGTTCTCTTGGAGTGCGACCCAGGCTGTGCCTTCAAGTGAAACATTAGCGAGGTATTCTCGGAATGCAACACAGGATCCCGCCGACCCCCTCGGGAGAAGCATTAGCGAGGTTTTTCTCGGAGTGCAACTCATGAGGGGCCCGCGGCAAACGAAAATAGGAGAGAGTTGCAGGAGCGCCCTACAGCAGATCAGATGTGGAAGAGTTGGGCCCGGGCGGGCAGGAACGCTATGAAAGAGTTGTTCCCGATCAGGAAGAAGCAGGAAGACAAGGGGGTGATCGCGTTCCCATTGCGACGACACTCCCTTCTGGCAAAAAGGATGAAGTTCATAATGGACATGGTAGACCCTGCCACGCAGGATAGATAGGAAGATATCAAGCATGAGCTGGCGCAGATACAACATTTATTTCGTAAGCATTGGGCGGAGTTGGAAAAGGCAAGGAACAGGAAACTGGCCGAGGAAATCTGGGAAGCATGCGACAACAGCAACTTCAGCGAGATGCACAGGCTCAGGCTGGAATGTCAGAGGAACGGGAGAGGGCCAAACGAGAACTATTATTTCTCAGCGCGGGCTTGGTGGAGAACAGAGGAGTGGCTTACAATGCTTTTTTTGGTAAACCCCAGTTCGCGCTGAGAACTTTAGGTTTCCTGTCAGTTGGTAACGGGGCCTCTCCTAAGAGAGGCAGTGTGATGAGGCTCAAGAGGAGGGGCCGGTGCAATCATTGGTGAGGCACCCATCTACGACGGGGTGTGCCAGGCATCCGATGTAGTGGTGCCTCGTCAAATTGCGTATTCATGGGGTGGGGAGAGGGGCGAGGAGTGAGCCTGCGAACAACTGCTGGAGTACGCCCAGTCCATGCGTCCGACAGAGGCCGATGCCTCCGCGCCATCACTCTCAGTCGGGCCTCGAAATGCTCCGCAGGGGAGCCAGACTTAGAGAGGCGGCGGGCATTATGAGCAGCAAGAAAAGCATCGCAACATGCAGCGCGCAACAAGCAGACTTCAGGAGGCTCACGGAAGAGGAGTAGGAGGAGACAGAAACAATGTGGGCACTCGCCGTTCGGTCCACGGATCGGTCCAGAGTACTCTTCCAGATGCGGTCCTAACCAATCTTTCAGGAGGTCCCGAAGTCCAGGGCGTAGACAATAGTGATCCATGGAGTCCAGGTCTGTACCAGGGGAGGGCGGATCACAACCAAAAAAGCAGGCCAGCAGGAAGAGAGAGAGGAGTGGCTTGCAAGGCGGGGCAAGCGCCCCCCATGAAGGGGGGCTGGCGGCCGAGCCGATGGACCCCGACGGGTACGAGCAGGAGCATGGCGAGATGATAAGAGAGAAAATGCCGCTACAGTCGGGGCCTTGACCTAAGGAACCCAAAATAAGGAACGAGGCCAATTTTTTTCCATACGTTAAACTTCGATTTCCGATCGAAACCATCAGCAACACCTGAGGCAAGCTGCGAAACACTTCAGGAACGCGGAGCCCCTCCCCAACGAAAAGGGTTCCTTCTTCAGGGCCCCGACTGTACCACTGGCTATGGAGTTGAAAGCACAAGTGGAACAAGGACAAGACAGAGACAGGCTAAAGTACTGCAGAAACGCGGCAACAAGGCGAGCCTCCCCCCTGTGGGCGGTGCCAGTAGAACTAACATGGATGATAGCAGAACCCGCAGTCAACCTGGGGCGCTCTGAGCAGCAGAGCAAGAAACTGGAGGAGCAAACAGTACGAGCGGCGGAGGTGCGTGACGACGAGGAAGACATGGACAAGTACAGGACGCTTTACAAGTACAGAGTGGGAAGGTCTATACTACAAAAGATGGGTTGGACATCGGGCAGGGCGTTGGTCAGTGCAGACAAAACGGATGGCGGCGAGGCACTGAGGGCGACAGAAAAAGAAAGCGTACCACCCAGGGAGATACGAGAAACCTGGACTGGGATCTTCGGTGTTGGAGGAAGACGCGAGCATGCACTGCAGGAACAAGCTGGAGGACATCCTTATCAAGTGTCGCCAATCACAAGCTACACCGTTGGACTGGCACACGTCTATTTCATTCTCAACGTAAAGGGCAATCGGACAAAACATAATAGGAGGGAAAAGGGTCACGCAAGGTTGCTGCTCAATGGGAACGGATTTCCACGCATGTATCCAATACAAAGGAAACGCACATAAGCACCCATGCTGGGCACAGGGGGAGCTTAGAAACACATTGAGGGATAATGTGATTACCTGCGTCGAAGCTACACGGTGGAGAACAAGGCAAGCAGGAGTGAACATTATCACAAGCAATTACGATAACGCAAATGTATTCGCAAGTGCGAAACGCAACCTCCTACGGGCATCATTCTTCGCCACGTCTAAAGAGGAGGATTTACCATTCGCGGTCGAGGCGCTGCACTGCGCGTAACATGCGCAGGCAATTGGCTGCATACAAGAACTACGAACCCAAGGCAGTTCAACGATACTTACAACCTGTACGTAGGGCAATGGCACTAGGAAGAAGGAAAGCGGGACGAGGTGCAGACACTTCATGGTAAAGCGGACCCCATTAGCGAACAGGAGCACGACCTCTCGCTCAACGCGTTCATGGGCGACATCACCAAGACCCACGCGGTGGTCTCGTCGGGCCCAGCCCCTCTTGTGTCTGGAGTTAGCAAGGTAATCTCGGTTCGCGCAGGCTCCCAGTCCCAATCGGCTCTGGGCGGAAACGAGGTTATCTCGGTTCGCCCAAGAGCCCGCGCGACGAGAATCGCAGAGCAGATGAACGGCACCACTCAGCGCTTGGAGAGCTGGCTGGAAAGGAGGTGGATGGAGCCTGAATCCAGCCAAGACCAACCACCTGGTGGCTCTTCGAGGACCAGGGCGGGATGGGACCACAAGGCAGCTGCAGGGAGAGAAGCAGATCAATGGGCACGCCGATGAGGGAGATGGGCCGCACCTACCAGGGGATCAAGGCTGCGCAGGAGAGAGAAGGAGGAGGTGCGAGGCCATGCAGCTGGCTCGCAGGGCGTGTGTTTGCTCCTGGTCTTCAGATACTACAAACAAAATAAAAAGGAAGATGTTCCAGGCGTTTGTTGCGGGAGCGGGCCTCAGTGGGTTGACGGCACTTGTGCTGGAAAAGCGTCACCTGAGGGCACTAGACAGTCCGACGGCACTTCTTCTGAAAAGGATGGCGGGAGGCAGAATGAGCTAGGTGGAAGCAGAGGGTACAATCAGGTGCTACGCCAACACGGAGGTGTTCAGGAGATGGAGGACGCCGCGGTGCTCGACAGCCCTGAGGATGCGCAGGCTACGGTGGTACAGACAGTGGGCGACATATCCAGGAGGTTTTGGCAGTGTGCTGGCAGCTTTTTTTGGAACGTCGAAGTTGGGCAGTCTCTGCCAGGTCAGGAGAATGGAAAATGGGCGGATTTGCGAAGCTTCAAGCGATGGCGGAGGCCAGCGAGGATGGAGCCGGTGCCCGAAGAGGCTGCCAGATACCTCAATGTTCAAGAGAGGCACGAGGGATTGGGAAGCCCAAGTGGGGACGGGCCCCAGCATCTTACGCCGAGCGGGAGAAGCATGGGGCACAGGGCTACCTGAGATAACGGCGGGTGGATAGGTGGTGGCTCAGCCTTGGTGCGATTGGGACATTGGAACAGAGGCGCATGTACGTGGAGCACAATTCACTGCGGCGGCGGCGCTGGCGGGGCACTGGGGAGTGGCGCGCAACTGCTACGACGGACCATGTGATGAGAGCGACGGAGGGTCACGGGATGTGCTACAAAAACAGGAGCTGCCCGAATCGCACCGCGCGCGAACCCCCTTCCCTCACCTGCATCATCTGTGGCTTTCGGGCAAAATCCCTGGAAGGCTGTCGGATGCGTGCGCGCGGCCGCCGCCCTCGACTGCGCCGCGTGGAAGATGGCGCCCGGCACCGCGGAGACTGCCGCTGCCCGCGCGAGGAGCACGCGCAGGGGGGCCAGCGGCGCGCAGAGGAGGAGGAGGAGGAGGAGGAGGAGGAGGAGGAGGAGGAGGAGGAGGAGGAGAAGGAGGAGGAGGAGGAGGAGGAGGAGGAGGAGAGGAGGAGGAGGAGGAGGAGGAGGAGGAGGAGGAGGAGGAGGAGGAGGAGAGGAGAGGAGGAGGAGGAGGAGGAGGAGGAGGAGGAGGAGGAGGAGGAGGAGGAGGAGGAGGAGGAGGAGGAGGAGGAGGAGGAGGAGGAGGGGGAGGAGGAGGAGGAGGAGGAGGAGGAGGGGAGGAGGAGGAGGAGGAGGAGGAGGAGGAGGAGGAGGAGGACGAGGAGGAGGATGAGGAGGAGGGGGAGAAGGAGGAGGAGGAGGAGGAGGAGGAGGAGGAGGAGGAGGAGGAGGAGGGGGACGAGGAGGAGGAGGAGGAGGAGGAGGAGGAAGAGGAGGAGGAGGGGCAGCCCGCCCACGACAGCGGCCGCGGCGAGGGGAGGTGGCGGCAGATGCGGGGGGGGGGAGGAGGGCGCAGGCCGCCCGCCCGCCAGGCGCGCGCGGGGGGCGGCTGCGGAGGTCGACCTAAGAGGGCAGCATTTAATACGTAGGATTTTGAAGCATATAGGATTTTTAATACATAGTTAATCTATGAATGAATTTATGCGTGAACCCATCGTTGTTTTCAATACTAAATCCCTGCATCTTTACTACATGATCCGCACGCGGAGCATGTATAAAAAACGGCACTGTAAGAGGGTGCGTCAACGGGTTTCAGAAATTGGCCCTCCGCGCGGCGGCAGAGATCTGCGATGCGAGCCACATGGCGCCGGACTTCTTCCTCATGCCTGTCTCAAGTCGGGCCTGTCCCCCTACAAGGGGGATTTCCGACGACAAAGAAAGCATGCGCCCAAACATTGAGCAACAAACTAGTCAACACATCGTCTGGGGACTGCTTTTTTTCGTATGTGTTGACCATCTTGGGGTACTGTGGGGTATTCTATATTTTCTCGTCGAAGCTCCCCCTGTAGGGGAGGACGCGCCCGACCTAAGGCCCGTCCGCAAGTCTTCGCGTGTCGGAAATCGCCCTGCAGCGGGGCAGAGCTGCGGGGGCCCGGCCCGGGGAGAAGGGCAGGGGGGCGCCAGGCGGGGCCGCCAGGCGTGCGCGCGGAAGGGCGCCCGTGGACCGGGTGTTGCCAGAGGTGCCCCTGGCCCAAAGGGTGCCCCCAGCTTCTCGCTCCTCTTCAAAGCCGCTGGGGTCCTCTGGGCCTCGTGGGGGGTGCCCTGGTTGCCAGAGGTGCCCCTGGCCCAAAGGTGCCCCCAGCTTCTCGCTCCTTCTCAAAGCCCCTGGGGTCCTCTGGGCCTCGTGAGGGGTGCCCTGGAGGCCGCCTGGGCCACCCCGAGAATCCTGGGGGCACCTTGGGCCAGGGGCACTTCTAGCAACACCCGGATGGAACGCGCGCAGGAGATGGTGCGGGAATGCCAGAAGGAAGACGAAACGACAGTGCCAGTGTCAATAGACAGAGCCATGGGCGCGCTGAACGAGTTCCCGAAGCTGATGGAAAGCAACAGCGAGCACAGCCAGGCAATGATCGCAGAGACGATCAAGATGCGCAAGGTCAGCGAGAGCTACAAGGCGCGCAACAGCAAGCACAGGCACCCGAACGAGGACGAGGAGTTCTGGGAGGAGGGGTCGGGCAATATGTGCAGATCGGCATCCGCGAGCCCCCCCAACTTCAGAGCGGTGCCCCCGAACGACGCGAGGGACGACACCACGGCGAAGCTGGGCCAGCTCGACGGCCGCGACCTGAGGACGGCGAAGGGGGCGCGCTGATCGTCTGCGCGGGAGGCAAGCAGCCCCAATCGGCGGCAGCCGAATCGGAACCGGAGAGGCTCGTGGAGCGGGAGCTTCGGTGCCGGCGTCGCCGCGAACGGAAGAGGCGGTGGCATCGGCGAGGTTTTTTCTCGGAGTGCTGCACCGCAGAGTTCCGAGGAGGCGGTGGCATTGGCGAGGCTTTCTCGGAGTGCTGCACCACGAAGCTCGGAGGGGATGGTTGCCTTAGCGAGGTCTTCTCGGATTGCAGAGTCTCCGGGGCAGAGTGCCAGGCCGCGGCCGTCGCGGACAAGCGCGTGCACTGCATCCACGTCGTCGTCAGCATCGCGCAGTGAGAGGGCCGCCTCTGAAGAGCCCCACCAGGGGCATTTGGGCATAGCTGGAAGCCCATCAGCGCTCAGAAGAGGAAGAAAGGCCTTTCGGTCGATGAAAGAATGGCAGAATCGATCAGCATGGACGTTGAACGCCTCGTCAAACTCAGACGTTTCGCACCAAATGGTAGAGTGTACGAAATGGCCCTGCAGTTCCGAGCAGAACGGGAAGCTGACTTACAGAGAAAAAGCCTGGGACAAAAAAGGCCTCCTGGGCAACGCCCAGCCTGCCCAGCCCAGTCAGTAGATAGCGTCATCTGCAGAGACGACGCGATGCGTTTCTCCCTCCCTCTTTCCATTTACAGATACGGTGCGATGGTGGGCGGGGTACTCTGCGCGCAGTGCAGCGCGCGCAGTGTAGGCGGGTCGCCGCGCTATCTCAGCGGGGGCAGATGGGGCCGGCATATCCGAGGGACTACTTGCATCATGGGGCAATTGGGCAGTTGGTCTGCTGGCATTGCGCAAATCTCTCCATCGCTCATCCTCGGTCGCCGCGGCTGATCTGGCTCAGCGCTGGCCTGGGCGAGCAGTGTGGCGCATTGGCGAGGTTTCTCGGGAAGCGCTGCACGCGTGGGCCATGGCCTTCACGACCAGCAGTCAACAGTGGCCCTGCGGGCGTTGCAGCGACGGGAATCAGTGCTACGAGATGATCGAAAGCGGCGGAGAGCATGCGAGAAACGAACCAGGCCACGAAAAGGATCAAGGTGGCAGAGGCAGTCAATGGAAAAGAGCGCGCGTCGATTGCGAGCTGGAGCTGAGAGAGTCGGAGTGGTGGGACTGGGGCGAATAAGAGAGGGCGCTGCATGGAGGAGAACAATATATTGCGAAAGAGCAGGTCTGCCGAGAAAACAAGAGGAAGGCGGGAGAGGCTGCGTGGGTGGCCCAGGCATTCGGGCAGATCAAAGCTGCTCAAATTCAGCTGGCAGGCGAAGGATGCCCACATGACGAGTCTCGCGCGCAAAGAAGCCAGACCGCTATACAGAAGCCGAAGGAGATGGCAAAGGCGCTGCTGGAAGGTATTAAACGGAATGGAGGAATCTTTACGGCCTTCAGCCAAGCAAGAGCGGGAATGACGGGGGCCCTTCGCCGCGCAGAAGACCATGACATCCTGCTCGAACAGCGCGTGGCCATGGGCGTAAATGACGAAGAAGCGCTGGAGGTGACAAAACAAGTGTTGGAGGAGAAAGAAAGAGAAATGCACGAGATGGGCGACTGCAAGACGGCAGAGGAAAAGGGCGAGCAGCAGCCGCAGCATCCCAAGGCGCTGGACTTCGCGGACAAGTGCTGCTGTTCAACGCACGCCGGAGGGGCGCTCTTCCGGGCTCGCCTTCCCGGACAAGCTGTGGTGGAGAGGCCCCGGTCCCCGCTCGAGGAGCGACGAGTGGCAGCGCCGGTGCAAGGTGGACTGGTTGCAACTGGTGAAGGCGCAGGAGGAGGAGGAGGAGGAGGAGGAGGAGGAGGAGGGAGGAGGAGGAGGAGGAGGAGGAGGAGGAGGAGGAGGAGGAGGAGAACCACCCAAAAGACGTGCTCTTGGCGGAATGGGTGGACAAAATCAAGAACCCGTTCTGACCAGACTGCGAGAAATGGCCGCATATCGGGTGCGGATGCAAGTTCTTCCCGTTCAAGAGCGGGCCATCGATGGTGGTGGAGCTCAATGTGGGAATCGCGTGGCAAGCACTCATTGCGGAAAGGTTGCCGCAGCAACTCGACGACGCCATCGTGGTGTGCCACTACGAGTTCTTCGACGCGGCCAAGAAGGTTAGCCCAGAGGACCTATTCTGTGCTCCCACTGTCCTTCCCGATGACGCACGAGATCGAAGGGCGCGACCTCGTCGCGAGGCACCTAGTGGACCAACGGGAGAAACAGGGGAATAAGGCCTTCACGGTGCAGAGCCGGCGCGAGCTAGCGCTGAACATTGCGAGGGGTGACGAGGGGAACCTCCACAAGGTGATGGAAGTTGCCATCGGGGCGATGAAGAACGAGGACAACGTGGACCCAGGGGAAGTGAAGAGGCTGAAGGAGCGCACAAAGCTATGGGACAGCGCCCAGACCATGTTGGATGGCACCGAGATCTTCGCGGAGAAGTTCGGCTTCCCCAAGTCGGAGGAGACGACGACGGCCAGCTCGAGCGGTCACCAGTGAGTGCAACCATTGGAGCCTGCAGATTGCCAAGAGGAAGCATTAGCGAGGCTTCTCGGGGCGCTGATCTAGGCAAGGAGTGAGCTGGCCGTGCCCACAAGCAATCAGGAAAAGCATTCGCGAGGTTTCTCGGAATGCTCCTCATAGCAGACAACGGGGGCACCACAGTACGCCTGCGCCGCCATCGCAACGGGAAGTGTGTTTTGGAGTAGCATCGGGTACACAACTGCAAGGAGTGGAAGGAGATAAAATGATCATCATGATGCCCACCAATGTACTCGTCATCACCTATGACCGTGACTTCCACTATGCTCTACCTCGCACACTCCGAGGGGGGTACTTGGGCTACCTCACAAGGTACCAGAATGCAAAGTGCAAGTGTGACAACACATGGAGCATCTCTCGGAACGACCGAGAAGTGAGCTGCGTGGGAGAGGGGAGCACGGAATTCAAACTGGAGAAGTAGGCGCCCCCAGCAACAATTTGGGGTCTCGGGCCTGCCGTCTCTCCCCTCTCTCCTCATTTTGAGGTCGTGTCGTCGTCTCCTCCCCCGTTGGCTTGGGCGCCCTGCTGAGCCCGCGCGTCCCCTCCCCTAGGGCACGCGGCAGGGGCCAGCAGCTGCTCCCCCCGCACTGACCCGATGGGACTCGCGATGTAAGGCAGCGACGGGGCCACCTCGGAACTCGGTCATTGAGCTACGGGGTCTGCCCCCTGCCGGCCCTGGTGAGAAAACAGGGCTATAGCACAACCGAGCGCAAAGGATTTTGGCAATAGCACGTAGACCACCCGTGTAGAGGTGCTCTGACGTCACCCCCTTACGCGGATGTCCTTGTCCTTGTCCTTGTCCTTGTCCTTGTCCTCCTCCTCCTCCCCCTTCAGCTCCGCCAGGGCCCCGCACGAGACCGACGGGGTCACACCTCCCAGCCGCCCCGTCTTGGCCCTCCGAGCCGCGCGGAGCCGCGCGGCCGAGGCCGCGGCAACGGAGGGCCGCCAGCCCAACCAGGGGTGGGCCTGTCTGGGCCCTTCGCGGGCTCGTTTCTGTCCGCGTCCTCCACGGGGCAACATGCCTTGCCTGATCCTCACCTTCTCCACTGCCCCTCGGAGTTACGTGCGCACACTTTGCCTCCCTCTCTGCCTCCTCTTCCTCCCCCGCCTTTCTCTACTCCGCCTGGTGTTCCTGTCCTCCTCCACCTTGTCCTTTCCGAGGCCTCTGGCTATTACCATGCGTTCCCACCCTGCCTCTTCCTCCTTCTCCTCCTCATCCTCCGCTCGCGCCTGCTTCTGTTCCTACTCTTGTTCCTCCTCCTCAGCCTCCGCTTGATTCTTATACGAGGGGTAGCTAGCCTCCCCCTTCTCTCCCTGAGGTGTTTATTGCATAGGGACGCGAGGTGGAAGGGAGCATTTTTCGCCCAAGATGGCTCCAAGAGGGCTCCAATGTTCCAAGATAGGCTCCAATGCGGCTCAAGATAGCCGAATGTGGTTCAAGAGAATTGCAAAATAACCGAAGATGGTTCAGGGTAGCTTCCGACATACCTCCAGGAGGCCCAGCGAGGGCCACAAGACGGTTCCAAATGCTCTCGGACCCCCCTATCAAGACCTCCCCAAGAGGCCAACATCTGTCAAACAGCTAAGGACAATCACGGATGTGTGCCTTCTTGTCTTGTCGCTTCCAATGCGCTTTTGAGGCCTCGAGATTGCCCCAAGATGGCTTAAGAAAGCCCCAAGAGGGGCCAATAGGCCCCGCGGACGGCCCCAAGAGCGCCCAAGAGCGGCCCAAGAGGGCTTCAAGAAGCAATTTCGAGGGCGCTTGGGGGGACCGATACCGGGGACCTCCAAGATGGCCTCAAGAGGCTGGCTATCCAAGGCTCCCAAGAGAGCCCCAAGAGGGCCCCAAGAGGGTCCCAAGACGGCCCGAAGGGCGCCCAAGAGCTCCTCAGGAGTGTCCCAAGAGGGCCCCAAGAGGCAATTTGCCTCCATCCCTCTTTATAAAGAATAACTCCTCCCAATCGCACCCCGAGACGTGTCGGTAGTGCGGGCCGCATTTCAGACCTCCTCACTATGTATGATCTTGAAACTTGAATATACAACAATTTCACCATGGAGGGGAGGTGGTTTTCAACAGGAGGCTCTCGCATCGGCGCCGCGCAGAATAATCTTACAAGCTTGGAAGGGTTTCACGGGTGGAGGGCGGTTCCTTTGTAAACTGTGGCTCTGGCCGCCTTACCGCCGCGCGCAATCGTTCTAAAAAATTGCACATGCTTAAAAGAGGACTGCGCTTGACGTCCCAAGGATTGTGTTCCAGTGCGAAATCCGATTGCCAAAGCGCAACAATCACGTTGACTCACGGCGTTGAGCCTCAACAAAAACGTGTGCTGGCACGATGCAGGCTCGTCAGGACGCAACCGTACGATTGAATCGCGGCGTTGGAAATCCAAGGGGAGGTGTTTTGGCGCAGTCGTGGATTCTCAAGCGGTTGTCTTCCAACGTGGCCCGTCCAGCAATGGAACTAAATCCTTACCGGGACCTGCGAGGAGGGAACTTGGAGGGAGGGTTTACTGCAACATCGCTGATGCGCCCTGAGTTTACAACTGGTCCTCCTCCTCCTCCTCCTCCTCCTCCTCCTCCTCCACCCCCTTGCTCCGAGAGATGTCTCTGTGCATCCTAGCTGCCCGCTTTGTTCCACAATATCTGTCTTTTCGTTCCTTTCCCTTGTCAACTCTCTCATAATCACGTTTCTGAACGAGCTGGCGGGGATACGCGAAGCGAGAATAATTACTCACATGTAAGTTACCTCTCCTCCTCCTCCTTCTTCTGCTCCCCCGTTCCGTCTTTCTCTCCTCGGCTTGGTGTTGTTGTCCTACTCCATTTTGTCCTCCCCGAGGCATTTGGCTATTGCCATGCGCTCCCACCCTGCCTCTTCCTCCCACCGCCCCTAATTATGTTCCTGCTCTGGCTCCTCCTCCCGGACTTGCTCCTTCTTCTTGTAGGGCAGGTTTTAATACATATGATGTTGAATACATGGGATCTTTAAGACATGCTTAATGTACTAAGACACCATACATGAATTCATCGTTGTTTTGAATACTAAACCCCTGCATTTTAATACATGATCCGCACGCGGAACATGTATTAACAACGGCACTGTATGCTTCGTCCTTGTGAGAGGAAGTGGGGCTGCGTAAGTCTCTGGGGCACGCGCACATCAATATAACATGAACGACGCGGCGCGCTGTAACTGAGATCGCGGCGTCCATTGCGTGAGCGTTGAGATGGCAGGGGTAACTGATAATACTCGCTCGCAATCACTTGCGGTCGACATCGTCCCGATCATCTGTTCGACAACCAGCGCGCCGACCATCTCTGAAACCATAGCGCATGAACTGAGGCATACATCGGAGAAAAAGAAACGCGACGGAAGAGCAGGATGAGGAGGAGTTAGCGGAAAGGCAGGCGGGGGGATGAGGAGACAGGTGGAAGCAGGACGCAGGATAATATTGGGAGAGGGGAGGCGCGGGAGGGAGCAACGAGCGGGGGATGGCGGAGGCTGAATGGGGGGGGGGGAGGAGGCAAGAGGGAAAAAATCGGAAAGGGCGGGCGGCATAGGGGGGGGGAGCATGACGGCAACGGTACTGGCAATCGTAATGGTAATGGTGCATTGGCGAGCCCGCCCCGCCAATGCGCGGCTGGCGCGAACTCGGGCCCTTCCTCGTCTGGGAACGGCCGCAGCTCTGAATCAGTAGCTTTGGCCCGCACTTTCGCCCGCCCCAACTCCCGCGCCCGCGGCAACTTGGGGGAGGGGGTAGAAGGAGGGGCGAATCTGCATGACCAGGTATGGGCGCGCACACACACATATATATATATATATGTATATGTTTATGTTAATGTATATATATATATTCCCTTTTCCTATAACATTACATCCGACCCCCCCCCGGCAAATCCACACTGGCCGGACCACGCCAACATAGTACCCATGAAGGCTCCAAAATGGCTCAACAAGGCCTCCAAAATTGATCCCGGATCGTCCAGGAGGCCTCCACGCTGGCCCCATTACAACCCATAGGCACCCAAGACGGCCCCAAGAGAGCCCCACGACGACCCAATAACCCACCAACACTTCCAAGATAGCTTCCAAGACGGCCCCGAAGCGCCCCACGAGGGCCCCCAATCGGCACCGCAAAGCTCCCAACACAGCTTCCGACGGCGTCAGACGGGCCAGGACCCCCATGAAACGGCACAGGAAGCCCCCCAAAAAACCCAAAAAGACCCCAAGAGGCCCGAGAAGCTCCCAACACGGTCCCACGAGGCCCCCGACAAACTCCCTGGAAGCCGCAAGAATGCCACAAGATTCTCCAACAGGGCCTCCTCGTAATATTCTCCGCCTCCTCCTCTTCTTCATCCTTCTCCTCCTCCCCCCTCTCCTCATATCCCCATCATCCTCCTCCAACTGTTGCCCCAAAAGTTCCTTGAACGGCTGGGGGCGTACTTAGTCCGATACCTATCGCAGTGGTTCGACCGCGCCCCCCCCCTTCTTAGAGTCGCAGCAACCTTGAGTTTCATCGTGAATGCCCATCAGTGGCTCTGGCTGTCCTACATATCTTTGCAGGTCGCCGGGGTGTTGCCAGGCCTCAATAGGACAAGTTACACCGTGAGTTTGATCATGAGTGCCCATGAGTGGATCGAGCTCTCCTACATATCTTTGCACGTCGTCGGGGTGTTGCCAGGCCTCAGTAGGAGAAGTTACACTCAGCAGTCCCGTCGCCCCGTTTACAAGTCCCCACGCAACAGCGCTGGTGGCTTCTCTGTACCCCTACCTACCTCTTCTTCGGTATCCGTTTAGGCTCCATCGTTCAGCGCCATGTTTGCCCGGCTGCCGTGGCGTCACGTGGTTGCGTCCACGGCGGCCGCAAACGTTGTTGCGAACCCTTTCGACTCCCCGAGCCGCACCCCGCCTGTTACCATTGCGCGGCGGGGGCTTTGGACACTCCGCCCTCTGAGGCAACCAACCCTGGTTCTGTGCAGCCCGAAGGCCACAACACTGCAATGTTCTGCGTGCTAACAACCCCTGCCTCGATCAGACTTCAGCATCAACCGAAGACCCAGATCCACACGGAAGTGCCACGCTTGCGCCGCCAGCGCAAACCCCTCTGACGCTCGCGCAACATTCTCTTGCGCTGCTTGCGGTGACACCCTCCCTCGGGATAGTTTCAGCACCAGACAGCGCCATGAGAAAACAAAGGTCTGCATCCAATGCATCGCTCACGCTCGCATCCCGCGGTCGTCTACAGCCTACCAGCGCACCAGTTGCAAAGCAACGATGTCAGTGGATGCCTTTGTCTCTCGAGGCGTCCCTGGACCAGACCCCGTCTGCATTGATTGCGCAGCGGCGGGCCGAGACACGGCGGCTTGCGCACAATGCGGTCTCGCGCCCCCTCTGGGCGATTTTGGCACCGACCATCGCCAACGCCTACTCGGAGTGTGCCGATCATGCGCCGAACCTGGCCGACCCCCTGCCCATGCCCATGCGTTGTCCCTTGGCGCTCTCAACTACCCTTGCGAACATTGCGGGGCCTCGCGAATCCAGCGTGAGGTTGGAGGTTTCTATTGTGCGAACGGAAAGTACGTCATCGATTTCTCCCAGTACTACCTGCAGCCGAACGATGCCCTTCTGCTGCTGTATAGACGCACCTGGCCAGTCAAGACTGCGGACGGGAACGTCGCCCACGACGACACCGCGAATGCGCCGAAGCTTACGGGCTTCACTGCCGATTCACGTCGTTACAACAGCTTGCTCAGCCTCGCCGCCCACGAGGTCCAGAGTGCAAATCCTGAGCGAGAAGTTCGATTTGGGGGTGTCCTCTGACCATCGTTCATCCGCATTCACGGCCCCATGTACAGGAAGGTGTACTCGGCAGCGGACTCTGGGCCAGTCCGCTACCTCGTTGTGGACGACCGCGAACGACGCACCTGCGCCCGCGACCACGGCCTCGACCTCCCCATCGTGTCCCGACTCGAGAAGCTCATCATACCGCACAATACCCACATGCAGCACGTCCAGTACCTCAAATCAGCGTGGCCCCGTGCCCCAGAAGCCTCTGTCAGTCTCCGCTGGGACGAAGGCGTCCAAGAGGTGGCCGCGGTAGTGCAACAGCGCCCCGACGCCATCGCCAAACCCAGGGCAGTGTGCTTTCGTTGAACGCCAGGCGCTCGCCCACAATACCTTTCACCTTCACCCTTGCACTGCCTGCGCGAACCCCTGAGCTACCCGCTGTGGTTTCCCTGCGGAGGCCGCGGGTGGAGCACCGACGCCGTGCCCACTTCGGGCAGCCACGCGACGCAGATGTGGTGCCGCCAGCACCTCCTCCGCCAGCCCCATACGCACGCGTGCGGGCGTCTGTTGACTGACTGGCTCATCAACATGTACTGCCGCATGGAGGACGAGAGGCTGTCGCTGGTCAGGAGAGAGCACAGCACCCGCATTGCCGGCCGCAAAGATCTGTGCGAGGCCCTGGCCAACGAACATATCCCTCCCAACAGAGTAGGCACCAAGTACTACCTGCCTTCCACCGTCCCTGGCTCCCCGCGCCATCTCAAACGACTCCGAGTGGACGCATTGGAACTCGCCCGCCGGAAAGGCCCCCACCCTTACCTGCAACCCCCACTGGCCAGAGATCCGGGAGGCACTCGCCCCTGGGCAGACGACCGCCGACCGCCCTGACATCGCGGTGCGAGTTTTTCACGGACGTCTCGAGAAGATGATGGCATACCTGAAGTCGGAGTTCTGCGGCCTGCGTCGGTACGTCATCGGCGTGATCGAGCACCAGAAGCGGGGCCTGCCGCACGCGCACATCGTCCTCGCTTGCACCACCCCACCTACTACAGCCGAAGAGGTCAACGCCGTCATTTCCTGTGAGGTCCCGCCGGAACCTGGTAAACTCCGTGACCTGGTCTTGCTCCACATGATCCATCGATGCAACCGCTCATGTCGCCCTGGCGACCCAGCGCAGGAATGCGTCAAAGGTTGCCCTTGGCCTGTCAAGGACGAGACCGACTTCGACGTTCGAGGGCGCCCCCACCACCGACGCCGCTCGCGCGGCCATGCGTGCCCAAACTGCGTGCAACAGGCTCCTGCATACGGACGCCGGAATGTGCGCTGCAACCGGCTCGTCGTCGAGCACTGCCCCCGCCTGCTCCTGCTTTGGGAAGGGCCGGCGGAGCACCTCTCCGCGCGAGGTTTCCTCATCCACGTCGCCGTCTTCGTCCTCTTCCTCCTTCTCTTTCTCCGCCTTAACGAACCCTCCTTGCCTCCCCCCCCCCCTTCCCGCTTCTCGACCCTCCTTCCTGCAGACTTCCACTTCTCAAAATTCCTGTCCCGAGGGGCCGCCCAGTGTATGTTTTCATGCACTATCAGCAAAAAACAGCGTGCAAAACAACCCGTCTTCCGAGACGTATTTTTTGACATCCCCGCTTCGAGCCCGCGGCTCAGCAAAACTTGCATTTCGGGCCACCCAGCGACAACCTGGAAGTGTGATTCTGATGCGTTTCCACGCATGGCCTTTCCCTTCTTTTCCTCCTCCTGACCGCGCGTCTTCCTCCTTTCCCCCCGACCCCCCCTGCCCATCATGTATGCCCCCTTCCCGATGTGGAGAGGTGTTCTGCCAGTGGCACGCGAATGTAAAGTTTGCGGGAAACGTGAACCTCTTCGAGTACCCTACAAATACATATTGAAGGGCCCCGACCACACCCAGTACCACATACCTGACGACACGACCGACGAAATCGCAGATTGGCAACGTGGACGGCACTTGTGTGCCACTGAGTGCGCCTGGCGGATTTTTGGGTATCAGACTTACGAGCGCGCCCCCCACGTCACCTGTTTACCAGTGCACCTCCTTGGCGACGATTGGGCTACCTTTGCTGACGGCGGCGAGTCGGACGCGCCCCAGACCACCGTTTCCCCTCTGCAACGCTATTTCTTTCGGCCCGCCGCTGCCCCTGTCAACGACCTGCTCTACCATGAATACTTCGAGTCCTTCATGGTCGCCAAGACTTGCCCGATTGGCTTGCGATGCTTCTTCCCGGACCTCTTCCCCGATGCGGCTCAGCGACCCATGGGCCCGTCCACGTTCACATTCCAGTGCCGAGTTCGCGGCGCCTTGCGTACTTTCCATGTGCCGCCCGTCCTCGACGCAGCCTCAGGAGGCAACCACAAACAGAAAGGCGCGCATCGGGTTTGCCGCTTGGAGATGAAGTTCCCCCGGCAGAAGGATGTATTCTTCCTTCGCCACATGTTACTCAACTACCCCAAACGTACTTTCGAGGACTGCAGAACTCACAGTGGACATTCGTGCCCATCCTACGAAGAGGCAATGATTGCCACTGGGCTGTTCACCCATGAATGCGACAATTCCCGTGTAATGGGCGAGTTGGTCTCGCTCCGATACATTGCGTCTCAACTACGGTTCGCTTTCGTCGTTCTCCTCGAGCAGGACGCCAAGCCCCGCGCTCTGCACGACAAGTACGAGACCTATTTGATGAAAGATTTCCTCGACAGGGGCCTCTCCAAGGACGCCGCCCGCCAGGGGCTACAGCGAACGCTCAAGGCATCCTGGCTGGCCCAAGGCAACGCTGAGGACGCTTGGTTTCTACGCCGCCCCGTTCGCCCCACCGATGTCCATTGCATGCTGGTGCCCGGTTTTCGCCCATTGCACCCCGGCAACAGCAGCGTCGGAAGCCAGCAGACTTTGGGGCCTCATCAAACGAGACCCAGACCAGTCCGGAGCCGCTAGAGACGTCATCGAAGCCCTGCGCTCTGGCGCGCCCAAGCTTATTTTCTGCCAGGGTCGAGCCGGCTGCGGCAAATCCACGCTCGCTAAGTGCATCTCCTATTACGCGCGGTCCCTCAACATAGGCTGCGTCAATGTAGCGTCGACGGGCATAGCAGCCCTAAACTTGCCTGATGGGACCGCCGCGCACTCCACTTTCAAGATCCCGGTAGAAGACGCAGAGCACCTCACCTGCCGCTTGGGGCACGCGTCTGCGGACGCCCTCGCCGTCGCGACCGCTGCCGTCATTCAGTGGGGCGAGTGGCCATCCTGCAGGCGCGCTGCGCGGGGCGCGGTGCTCGACTACCTCGCGCGCCTGCAGCAGGCCCGCCCAGACTTCTACATCCCAAAGGTGATCATCACTTGCGGAGACTTCCGACAAATACCACCTGTTCTCAAGCACGCGTCTCGACAGGACATCCATCTCGGAGCCCTCTTGGGGGCATTTGGGGAACTTCGGAGAAACCTCCTCGAGCTTCCCGGAGGCCTCTTCGACCATTCTTGGGGTCCTTCGGGGCGCCGCGGGAGTTTCTCGAGAGCCTCGACCCTATCTTGGGAGCGGCTGGAAGTCTCAAGTCGTCTTCCCCTTCTTCAACCCCTCTAAGGGTTTCCTTGGCCCGCCTTGGAGTCCTTCGACCATCTTGACGCCCTCTTCGCTCCTCCTGGAGTTCTCTAGGGTCCACGGGCCGTTTTCGTCTCATCTCAGAGTCTTCCAGGCCGGTTCAGACGATGTCCAAATGGAGGCACGCGATCATCCTGCTAATGTGTCCGGATCAAGCGAATGATCCTTCGGATTTCTCGGCGTTCTTCTGGGGCAATTCTTGGGCAGTCTCAGAAGCATCTTGAGCCGCCTTGCCGCAACTTACGACCCCCTCAAGCTACCTTCAGCCGTCTCGACTTTCTGTTGGCTTTTCTCGGCGCTCTTTCTTGGCACTTTTGAGCCGACTTGGGCCCCCTGGCCCCGGAAGGTACATTGGGGGCCTCGTCGGCGCACTTCTCGTCCGCCCCCGAACGCAGTTCTGGGCCCCAGGGAGGAGGTTAGAGAGTGAAGGAAGAAACCAATAATCTAAGACGCACCCCCCCTCTGCTATGCGGGCGTCGGCGGGTCTTGCACATTTTGAATGTTATTCCGGAGTCATCTGGGTCGAGCGCGCTAGCCGCCGCCTGCATTCATCGTTTCGCGAATTTCGACTTGCCTCGCCATCAAACGCTTCGCGCAAGCCGTCCGCCACCCCATCGCCCTGAATATGGCACCCAGAGGACCCCTGAAAACCCTCGAAAAAGAAACGGCACTAGCCCGCAAGACCTCACAATATCTCACAAGACGACAAGGCACAATAAATCCAAACGGAAACGGCACGACCCCACGACGGGTCCTCACGGAACTCTGCAAGGACCCTCAGGACCCTACAAAACTCAATCGGACCCCACAGGGCCCTTCCAATCCCACCAGACCCCAGACGACATCACCCGACTTCCCCGACCCACACGACCCTTCCGTAAACCATCCGAAGCTGCAGGATCGCACAGGACATCACAGGGCCCCAGAGCACCGCACCAAATGCCTGGAGACCCCAATAGACCTCACAGAACCCTCGGACCCCCCCCCCCCCCGACCCCACAGGAGTTGCAAGACCTCTTCCCGGTGAAATATGTTTTCGCCTCCCTCCTCCTTCCTCGCTTGCTCCTTTTCCGTCCCGTCATTTCCAACATCTCCCCATGCGCTGCAGAATGCATCCCTGCCCGGCTACGCATTCACGGTGCATGCACCCCTCAGCCCGAACCTCTCATGCTTGTTGTGGGCGGGGTGGCCCTTGAGCCCTAGCAGTCTGACCCCCGCGCCCTTCCGGGTGCACGGAGTCGTCCCTTTGAGCCCCTCTCTCCTGCATCTTCGTTTATTCTTCCAGCTCTTCCTGATCAGCCCTCACCATTATTTCTCCGACTTCCAGGGTCGTCCACCTCCTCCCCCTGGCTCCACCTCTTCGGCTTCTTGGTCTTCCTCCCCCTCGTCTTTCTCCTTCTGCATGTGTTCTCTCCCCGCTGTCCTGTCTCCCGCCCTCGTGCTACTCTCCCTGCTCCATCGCCCTCTCCCTTCCTCCCTCTCTGCTTTCCTGTATCATGGTCATCCTCTGCCCACTTGTCCGCCCCCTCCCTCCTCCAGTCCTCCGCGCCCCTCCTCTGGTCACTTCCCTTTTACATCCCCCTCCGCGCGCTTCTGGCCCGACGGGGCGGCGAACGCATCCACCGGCAACGTGTTGTCACCCAGTGAACAGAAGTCTATCATAACGGCTTCTTCGGATGGCATGCTCGGCATTGTTTGTGACAAAGATGTCCTCGCGCGTTGGCACCTCATGCTTCCATGTCGCAACTGCATGAGCTACGCTACATACCACGATTTGTCATTTCCCCATATGCTTTTTGGATGGTAGCTGCGCGCGCAAAAAACATGATCGCGACGTCTTCGTGAATGCAATCCAAAGGTGCGAAACAGGAGGTCGGGGCATGCACCACTGGGTTCCCGTCAAAGACCTTCCAGACGCGTTCAACCTTGGAAAACTCACGGACAAGCTTGCCCCTCAGGTAAACCACGACTTCGGCAGACGGAAGCTCAACAATTTCCACCCCATTCTAGACACTTCGAGCGCCAACAAACACTATCTCATTATGTCCAACAAACCGCAACCATTCGTCAATTTGGCACTCTTTGTCATCATGTCCACAAATTACTTAAACGAAGGACACTGCATTATCACCGCGCTGGCCGTGTACAGTTGGCTCTCTCATCAGAAGACGTCCCGGGCACAGCTCCTGGGTGACGCCGCCGCCCGGGCGAAACTCCAGGAACGGCTCTTGGACCAGCGCAACACGATGGTTAAATAGGAGAAGTTGCCGACGCTACTTTCGGTGGAATCTTGCGACGTCCGTCGGTTCTACGACGCGCTGGTTATTTGCGACGACCTCTATGGCCGACGACCAGATGCCGGGTGCCACATCCCGAGTTTCACAGAAGGCGACGACGACTCCAACCTCGTACCAGACGGATCCGGGACCAAACCCCGCAGAGTTGCTGTGCGCATGCGCCGCATTGCTGGAGCCCTACGAGAGCACAGTGGCCAGCTCAACAAGAGCCCCGTTCTGTTGGTTCAAATGGCAAAAACACTCCTTGCCACGCACGCGCAGTGGCTGCCTTATCAGGCACAGCTGGTATACATGCGTTTCTTTCGGAGCGCGCTCGGGGCGCGCAATTGGGAGCAATCGGTCATGTCAGACATTTCTTTCATTGAACATGTTGTTGGAGATGGGGATTTTTATTTCTTGCGGCGATTGTGCCCAGGCGCTTTCTCTTTGTACAAGTCTTTGGCAGACAGAGAGCCCGTGGAGGCGGCCGGGGCCACCGTTGCCACGAACGTTTCCAAGGGCGAGCGGGAACTCGGCCGCGCGTTGATCCAGCTGTTGACATCCAGGCAAGAGAGCATGTCGTTGCATTCAAAAAGTGGGCGACTTGCTCGGCTTCCACGCCGTGGACTTTCACGATTCGCAATGCGCAGTTTGCGAAGTGCGTGCGTTCGTTTATGGCGCGCGCCTGTGGGAAACAGAGACGACTGACTCGTGGCTGGAAGAGATGCGCGCGGCCCACCGGCGCCGGCATCGGCAGGTCCTCCCGCCGCGCGTCTGGGGCGCAGTTGCCGCCAGGAACCGCGAGCGGGCGGCGTGAGCATGGCGACTTCCCCAACGCATTGACACAAAAACAAAAAAAACGACTCAACCCTTCATCTCTCTCGCCCCCTGTGGGGCCATGGCATCGTCCAGCCTTCCATCGTATTCCCGCTCTCTCTCTCTCTCTCTCTCTCTCTCTCTCTCTCTCTCTCTCTCTCTTTCTCTCGTCTCGGCTCGAGAGTGCTCTGCGCTCAGACCGCAGCTACGACGCGAAGCGCCCCGCCTCGGAGTCAGACTCCCAGGCCTCGCGAGACCGGAGGGGTCCCAGCAGGACCCTACTGATTCGCGTCACCTCTCCGCACCAGAGTGCCCGCAGCAATGGCCCCCAAGAAGCCGGAGCGCCGTCGCTCTTCAAAGCAGCCTCCGAGCTCCCGTCCCACGCGCCCTGCTGCTGAAGGGTCCCTCCTTCAACGCAAGCAGGACTGCATCGCAGCGTTCAGGCAAGCGGGGTCTGACCGCCCCACGGCCGCCTATAACGGGCTAGCCGAACTGAACGCGGACGAGCTCCAGGCAAAGTACGACATGCACAA
The DNA here is from genome assembly GCA_963575745.1 of Prorocentrum cordatum. Classification (NCBI taxonomy): domain Eukaryota; class Dinophyceae; order Prorocentrales; family Prorocentraceae; genus Prorocentrum; species Prorocentrum cordatum. The sequence goes on along the minus strand of CAUYUJ010022309.1, from coordinate 98,627 downwards.
GTCCAACACGAAGAAGCTTGGCAGCGCCCTTATCCGCATGTGCGCCGCCAACCAGATCAGCTACACGCTCGACCACTACCAGCGCAGCAAGCCTAAGCGCACTGGCGGTGACACATCGCACCCACCATCGGGCTCCGCACGTCTTCAGGCTGCGGACACCCAATTCATTGCCTTGGACCCTGCCTTTTGGAAGGTCCCTGTTCTTGCCGAACCCACCTCGCCTGACGACGGCAAGACGTACAAGCCCAGCATCAGCCTCCACGACTTCGAGAGTGGCGAACGGCTGCTGCAACACCACCTCGGGCAGGGCAAGCGAGCCACGGGCCAGCTCGCGATTGCTGTCATGGGCCCGAAAAACGACAACTACGTCGGTACCGAGCTCGCCGTCCCCGTCCTGAAGCGCCACCCCAAGGCGCCCAAAGTGGTCCACACGCACGTCCCCGTGATCGTGTACCAGCTGGGCACCAAGGAGGTCGCCTGCACGGAAAAGGTAGCCGTCGCCACCATCGACCCCGCCGACCACGTCTGCTGGATTCGGGCGACCATACACGAGACCGAGGCCATTGCCGCAGTCCCCTCCATGCACCAGGCCTTCGAGGACCAGTTCTCGGGAGGTGCCCCCGTGAACGGTGGTCCACGCGCCAAGGGCCCTTTTCGAGGCGACTCCGCTCCACAGGACAAGGCGCGCCAAAAGCACAAGGAGTCCAAGAAAGACGCTCGCCGCCAGGAGCTCGATGGCCAGCTCCAGGACACCTTCAAGGCCCTCTTCCACGGCAACTTTAAAGCCGTCACCATCCTCGAACCCTGCAAAAGCCTAGGCAGGTTTGGATCGGGCGTCGGAAAGAGGTCCCTGGCTGCCACCTTCGGCGTCAGTCTCCAAGCGGTCGACAAGGTCCTGGCGGGATCAGGGCAACTCGGTGCCACCTACGACCTCAGCAACGTAGGTGCAGACGAGCCCACCGCCGACAAGTATCAGACCGTGTGGTTCCCTGAGGACCAGCCCATCACGATGGCAGACGCGTTCCAGAAGTCGGTGGAGCTCAAGGCCCTGGGAGTCGTCAGGCACGGCAAGTCAGGCCTGCTGGGGATCCGTGTTCCGCGGGGGTCTGACGTCGCCAAGGCCGCCGCTGTCAGCATCCGCGGCTGCGAGGCCACCCTCGCCAAGACGCGCTACCGCATCACTGGCATTGCGTCACGCCACGCCACGCTGACCCAGCTCGCCAAGACTCTCACGGGCCCGTCCGTCAAATGGGACTGTGAGGTCTACCACGCCGCCTGGGACCCAGCCACTGCGGCCCAGTTTGCCCTAGTGCGCGCCCATCGGCCCCCACTCGCCTATACGGTGCAGGTCGCGGGGTGCTCCATCCCGTGGAGCATCGCCGAGGCCCCGCTGGCTGAGGTGGCGCCGAAGCGGGACAACGTTACCATCGTCACGCCTACCACCATCACAGAGCCTGCGACGCCGCCAGCCGGTGGTGGCGGCTTCAGCCCCGCCACCGGCACACTCCTCACCAAAGCGGCCCAGAGCCCCTACCTCCACGACCTCATGACTGCCACGCCCAAAGGCAAGGGCGTCGCACCGCTCCTGACCCCCAAGGAGGAGCCTTTAGCCAAGCGCCACCGCTCCTCCAGCGGGAAACGTGACGCCACGCCGCCCGCAAGGCCACCCCGCGCCCCAGGCCGCAGCTCTTCTGCGCCCCCTCACGGCACGGACGGAGCCGCTGAACCGACGGCCGCCCCAGGACCAGGTGGCCACGACCCCTGGCTTGGCACGGCGGCGGCGGAAGGAGGGGGCCACACCGAAGGCGCCGCTGCCACAGCCGCCGAAGTACCAGGTGACGTCGTTGACGTCGAGATCCTCTCATCAGGCGATGAATACAGCGAGGCCTCCCACGAACTCAACACCTTCGGCGAGCGCTTCGCATCGGCCTCTAAACCGCCCGATGCTGCCACGACCCGCATCCAGCACATGGAACAGCAGCACGAGCTACTAGCCACCACGGTGGATAACATGCAGATGCAGCTTGCGGGCGTTCTCTCCTCCCAGGCCACACTCACGGAGCACGTTTCAGGGCTGGAACGGGGGCTTGCCACCGTCGTCACCCAGCAACAGACGGCAACCGCCGACGCCGCTGCACTGCGCGGCGACATCCAGACCCTCCTCGGGCACCTCACGGGAGGCACCATCCACCTGCCACAAGCGGCCACTCTGGAAGCTAAGAAGGAGGAAGCCGCAGCGGCCGCCGAGCCCGCGGCAGCCTGCAGTGCGACCGACCAGCCAGGCCAGGCCACCCCAGGGACGGGGCCCCCAGGGGCCGACAAAGGCAAGGACAAGGGTCGGGCCACCCAGGACCCGTATTGAAGGTGCCTCAGAGAGCCCGCCTCAGCCCTCCGAGGAAGCGCCTTCAGAGGCACCGCTCCCCTCTTCGCGTCGTATCTCTTTCTTGTTACCTCATGTCTGTTTTGGCAGCAGCACGCGCAAGCTCTCTGGTGTAGGGACACCCGTAGTCTTGCAGGGGGCGTGATTGTAGCGATGTACATGAGCATTCAGGGGTGTATGAGGACGTGTGCTGCCACGCAGCTTTCGGCTCATCGCTCGCGCCGCCCGCCAGGCCTCGCCATCATGCGGCGCCTCGCCTGCGGCCTGGCCCTCCCCTCGCTGGCTGGAGCACACCCGTCTTCAGGCGGTGCGCCCCAGCACGGAGGAGAGGCTTTCCTGCGACATGCGGAGCGTAGGACGTTCTTCTACCTTTACGATGACAGCATCTACAAATACGATCACAGCGCCATTTTGGACCCGATCGTGAACAGCACCGCCGCCGCTGGTCCGTGCGGCACCGGGCTGCTGGGCGCCCCCGCGAGCGCCTGGCCTGAGCAGCACCAGGGGCCCTGCCCCACGCGCTGCCCCCCTGGGACTTCGACGGCTACTACTATGCCTACGCCGAGTACCAGCACGTCTCCTACGAGCACGCCCTCGTCAACTACGACACATGCATCGCAGTCGACCGCCGATTTTGCCGCAGCTGAGCTGACTCCTGCGTCCTCCGGCCACGCCTCGCACCGCATGCAAGTTCAGCTACGAGGGCTACCATCACTCAATACGACGCCTGCGGTCGACCGTCGTACAGCATATCCTCGATGGCACCCTGTCTTCAGCTTGTCCTCGACCGTCGTGCAGCATATCCTCGACAGGGCCGCTGGCAAGGCCCAGGCACGCAGTGGCGGCTTCAGCCCCGCTGCAGTGCCCTGGCTGCCACCGCCCCCGCATGAGGCAACGCACGCCGCGCACGACCACCTGCGAGAGTTACCACCGACCACGACGCCTGCCGCCGTACGTCGCACCGTGTACCCTCCAGAGTGTCGCACCCCCACAGCGTGCCGACCTGACAGCTTCGACATTACTGACAGCGGTGGGTCGTGCCACGCTGGAAACCACGCCGCTGAGCCAGCGCCGCAGACGGCTCCACCGTGGCCCCCACAGACCACAGGCGCCTCGCTGCGAGCCATCTGGCTCCTCGTGCCCTACCTGTGCATCACCGTGGAGCCCAACACGCTATGTGGGCTGCTAATTATGGCCGTGCTTAGCACCCACGCACACGGCCTGACTACCAGCAACACAGAGAGTCCCGCTTCCCCTCTGTGCGCCAGGGGTGAACCTGATGAGGGCCCCGCCTTCTGGCACCTGATGAACATCCGAGCACGGCTCATCCCGTGCGCCGCGGCGTGGGCACCAGGTGAGGACCATCAGGACGTTTACTGGGCATGGCTCGAGGACTGCGTCCCGCACGTCCTGGCGACGCTCCATCTGCCACAGTACGACCACCTTTTCCAGGAGGACTCCGCGGAGAAAAACGACGCCCTGCGCCACCGCACCGCGGTCGACATGTGCGAGGATATCTGGCACAGAGCGGGCCCCGACAGACAGCGCACCAACCGCAACCTCACTCGTATTCAGGGCAGCCACGAGTACCCCACCCGCTACCTTGGCCTCCTTCTGGAATACCAGTGCGCTCGTGCCCAGCTCGTCGGCCCTGAGGCTTTCGCGGCACCACTGCCGCCATACCTCTCACGGGCCCACGCCTTGCTGCCAAGAGGCCTCCCTCCGCCCGACCAAGACGCCCTGGCGTATCTCGTGGATGCGATCCCGCACCACCCGCCAGACCTGCAGCCGCTTGTCGAGGCGGAGCTCGCCGCGGCACCGATGGAACCGCTAAACCTACCACCGCCCGCTGGCCCCCCCGCCCAAAACGCCACGTGTGACCAGCCCGCGGCCGACGCTGAACCGCTTCTGCTCCAGCACGCAGCTGCCAGCGATATCAGCAACATATCCCTGGACTCGTTCCACGTGTCGGACGATAGCCAGAACGACTCCATCCACGACACGGAAACCCAGGACCCCGACGGCACGCCACCGCCAAGTGACGCTGCCCAGCGCGACCGTGACAGCGATCCCCACACAGGGCGCTCCCGGTCGCGCAGCAGTGCGCCCAACAACTCGGCCCAGGCCGACCCCAGCGCACAGCTCAGCGACGCCGAAGGTGCCACCGCCGCCGACGAGCCAGGCCATGCCACCGCACCGCCAGCTCCCACCAGCCCGCGCAGTGGCGGCTTCAGCCCCGCTGCAGCACTGGCTGGACCTGGGCGTCTTCAGACCTCAGGTGGCAGGACCCCGTCCCGCACCCTTGTCCGCCGAGCTAACTCGACTGACTCCAACTCCAGCCCCGTCGACCACTGGCAGGCTGGCCTCGACAACGATCCCATCGAGGACGCGGACCCCGACGCCAGCGGCTCCCATGAGGCCCCGCACAGCGCAGCGGCCTCTCGACGCTGCGGCTGTCTCATCTGCCTCTTCGTGGTCACGTACGCCATCTTGGTAGCCATGCCGTACCAGGACCAGATCGACGGGTACCTGCCGACACCGAGCCGAGACCCCAGCTACCGGCAGCGACGACGCCGTGAAGCTGCGGCACCAGGCCCATCCGTGTCCACTACGCCCCGACGCACAATAGCATACGACGCCGCGCCCGCCCTGTGGGGTCTTCTCAGGTGGACCAGCGCCAAACTCAGAGACACTGTCTCGGGCGGAGCCAGCGCAGTCGGGTCTGGCCTCTGGGGCGCCCTGAAATGGGCCAGCGGCAAACTCGGAGCTATCGCCACAGGCGGAGTGGTTTGCGGTCTCCTCCTGGTCGGCGCCAAACTTCTCGCTCAAGGAGCCGTCGGACACGTAGGAGCCCGCATCTGTGCGCGCGTCCTGGACTCACCCACGGCCCAGTGGTGCCTCCGCTGTTGCCAACCGATCAGGAGCCCGCGCGATGAGGCCCCACACACGCTTCCGCGCACGCATCCCGACGACCCCGAGAGCCAGCACGTGCATCCCCTTCGACACCCGCTGCTACAGGAACACTACGCCGCTGCAGTTGCCGCCGCAGTCGCCGATGTCACCACCGCCACCACCGCCGCCATCGTTGAAGTCACTGCCGCGGTATCGCGAGCCTCGTCTGTCACGCCACGGTCGACCAGCCCGTCCCCGCGAGACGGCCCCACAAGCGGCGCGGCCTCTGGCAACCCGCCGACTCACGAAGCCGCCGCAGCTCAGGCCACCGACGCCGAGGCAAGTGAAGCACGTGAGCGCACCCTCGACGGCGACGGCGTGCACGGAGCGCCCGACGACGAAGCGGATGCAAGCAACGCCCGTGGTTCCTCTTCCGACATGGACACCCAACCACCACGACGGCGAGCACGCCACGCATCACCCGCCAGGCCCCAGGCGCCTTCAGGCCCTGGTACGCCCCACCCAGCCCTCTGGCCACCGACGCGCAACTTACGCAGCACCATCCAGCGCGACCCAGCGGTCCCCGTGCCGCCGACGAGCATCCTCACCTCCCTGTACCAGAACGGCTTTGCGCTTGGTAACAGTGGCGTGACTACGGAGGACATCGAAGACGCCCTGCGACTCTACGACCATCCTCGATTCACCCATGACCCAACGCTCCAAGCGTTGGCGCCGTGGACTGACATCATGCAGAGGCCCCCGAACCGACTCATTTGGGTGCTGGAAGACTCGGGCGGGAACTCAGGCGAGACGATCTTCCCCTACCTCACGTGGGACCTCCGTGCTCCTACCACTGACACGCCCACGGTCTTCTGGCACGGGACCCGCGGCGACCTTGCGGCCCGTCTCGCTTTCAACGGAGGTCACCTCCTGCCGGGCCCCCGCCGTGAAGCGAAGGGCCGAACCGCCACAAATGTCGGCCGCACGTACGTGGGTGTGCACCCGTCGCTGGCCGCGTGGTACGCGGTGCCGCCTCACCCGCCCCGCAGCCTCGAAGACGACACCCTCGCCTGGGGACCCATCGCGCTCTGGATGTGCGAGGCTACCAAACCGCCGCGCGGTGAGAACTGGCACAACTTCGTGAACGGGGAGGCTCACGGAGCGCGCCTCATCTACCCACGGGTCCTGGGCCTCCTCATCCGCATGGACTGGTGTGCCCCCACCGAAGCTGCCTCCAGGTGCCGTGCCCTCCCGCACACCTGTGGCATGGGCGACTGCACGCACGCCCTCCACATTGCCGGCTTCGATCACCCAGACCTCCGCGAGGCGGCTGAAGCCCGCGACCAGGAGGCAAAGATCTGGCGCCGGCTGGACACCGCGGCAGCGTGGCCACCGCCACAGGCACTATACTCGCCAGAGGCAGCGCGAGCATGGGCTACACAGCACTACGACACCGAAGCAGCCACCAGGGCCGACCCCAACCAGCCCCGTCCGCGTGCCTCGCTTCGCAAGCTCCAGCTGGACCCGCAGCCACTGATCGACCTGGTGTACACTGCCACGGCGCAGGCTGTACCCGAGCGGTGGCAGTCTGACGTACGAGCGCCGCGCCCCAGCGGCTCCAGCCCTGGGGCCGCGTCTGGCCCATCGCACACCTCTCAGCCAGGTGCCGCCTCGGGACGCAGTCCAGACCGCTCACCGACGGCATCGGGAGCCGACGACCGCCGTACGCCGTCCCTTATCAGCGCGGCCGCCGCCCTCGCCCGAGGCCATGCTCGCTCACGGCGCTCCGCCTCACGTTCGTCACGGCAGAGCGGCGGCAACTCCGCCTCTGACAGCAGCGACATCGATACGTGGGAGCACATCGAGACGGAAGAGGAGCCGACCGCCTACCACGTCCTCGCCTTCCACGTCCGCGATGTGCGGTCCCGTGTGAACGCCCCTGGCGTCGAGGTCTGGCTCGACCCAGGCGAGCATCACGATGGCGCCTACCTACCGTGGGGGGCGACCGTTGTGGGCCACCGCGTTACTGACCCTGCGGTTGCGGGTCGCGATGGCTGGGTCATCCTTCACCACGACCACGGCGACACCACCACCAGGCTCTGGGCACCGACCCAAGTCCACGTCAAGGCGGACGACACTTGGCGCACGGTCATGATCGCAGCGGACCTGGGGCCCCAGTGGATCCAGCGCCATGCTGACGACGCTCGCCTCCCCGCGGAGGCGGTCCGCACTACAGGCCAGTCCTGGTTCGCCGACGTCTGGCCTTTGTGGGATCGACCCCGACCCCACCCAGACGACGCAGTCACCGACGAGCAAGCGTTCCCGCCCCTACCAGGACGCTGGATTTGCCTACAGTGCCGATTCCAATGCTGCCAGTATTGTGCTGCCCGCCGCAACACGCAGCTCGGCACCTCGGGCCAACCGACGTGCCCGGACTGCTCCCTCAGCGGACTGCGTGCACCTATGGACTGGTCCACGGACTACTCTTGCAACAGCTGGACGTGCGTGTACAGCACCGACGACAGGGCCGCCGACACATGCTGCCTCTCCAGCAGATGCCCGCATCCGCCTCGTCCGCACAGCCTGTTCGACGTCCGTGCCACAGGGATGCCTCCGCACATCCTCGCCCGCCAATACGGCAACGCGCCAGCCCAGCACGACCTCATGGAGCCCCCCCGAGCGCCTTCAGGCCCCGGGGGGGAGCCTCCGCAACCAGGCCAAGCAGGATACCAGGGCCAATGGTATCTACCACCGAGGCCGCGTCGCGTCCCCAAGCAGGGATTGCCCGACGGCACGAGGCGGCCACCAGGGTTCACAGGGACGGGGATGCCTGAAGACCCGTCTCCCGACCAACCGCTGTGGAAGGAAGGCTACGTGCTCTTCGGCCCGCACCAGGCCCTCAAGGAGGATTTCATCTTCAACAAAGCGGTGCGCCGACCTTACTCCCTAGCCATCACCAACATGTACAGGGATCGTGTCACAGTCAGGACCGTCTGCGAGTCTATCGCCGAGCGCATCCACACTACCCGCACGCGCTGGCGGGATGTGGTACTGTACTGGGATGCCGAGGGCGGCCCTGGGCCTCAAGCTCTCGACTACGACATGCGCCTCTGTGACGCCATGGTGAGTCGTGCCACGACCGAAGCCGAGTTGAACCACGACCGCAGCAACCGTGGTAGCTTCTGTCTCTATGGACCAGCGCACCAGCGGGCTGTGAACATCACGGTGCTCCCCGAGCCGCAGAACATTGACTTCGTGGAGCATGTGCGGCGCTACTCACCTGTCGGGGAGACTTACCCAGACCATGCCTTCGAGCACGTCTACCAGGGCTGGCGGCGGCCCGACGTGCCGCCCATCCTCCCCGACACCCGCCCGCTCTCGAGAGCCGACCAGCAGCGCTACCAGCAGCACCAGCAGCGCACCCAGCAGCGCGACCAACGCGACGCAGGTCAGCCGAGCACGCCACGCAACCGCTCTCCCGCGCGCGTCCCGACAGGCGACAGAGCGGTGTACGGCGGGGGCGCCGCCTACCACCGTGGCCCCATTGGTGCCAGGCCCGCGGCGGCAGGGGCAGCCGCCTCCAGCTACGGCCACGTCCCCCACGCCAGGGTGCACCCAGCGGTCGTCGGCTACCCGCGCGCACTCGCGCAGGCTCCCCCACGGGCCACCTCGCCCGCGCCAGGGTCCACGCGTGCCTGGGGCCATTACCCAGGCCGCCACGACAGCACCGCCAGCAACCAGTCCGCAGCGGCACCCCCTGCGGCTTCAGCCCAGGGGGCTGCACCAAGCCGCGGCAGGACAGGGCGCCCCGCAGGATGGCGCGAGGCGAACGTGCGCGCCTGGCAACCGCGCCAACACACGCCCCCGCCAAACGTGGCCGCAGCGCAGCGCCCTGCCCAGGCAAAGCCCGCCCCCCCTGAGCGCGAGCGGCAGCCGCTCGTCCCGCTCGTCCTCACGCACACCCAGGCACACCACAGCGCCTCCCCGCGGCACAGCGAGGGTAGTGCCCACCGCGTCAGCCCCCGGCCTGACGCCGCCGACCCTGACCAGGCTGCAGCCTCGGCGGCGGGCGGCACAGGCGGCTCCCGCCCGCCCAGCCCAGCACCCAGCGCAGCGCCGATCCGCTCCCCGAGCAGGGCGGACTCTGCGCGCGCCAACGCCCAGGCGGCCTCGCCACGTGACCGCCACACGGGCGGGCGCGTCCCGCGCAGCCGGCCCAGCAGCCGCCACCGCTCGCGCAAGCCCCCTGGGAGTTCCACGAGCTCGCCGCCCCGCGAGACTCAGGCTGACGCCCAAGCCCCCGAGGTGGTGCCACGTTTCGGTGCCGGCGCCAAAGACCCTAACGAGGTCGACCTCGAGCCGACGCCGTCCACGGACCAGGAGCTGCCACCGCCCACCCGCGTCGTCGCCCCCGACGAGGCGCCGACCTTCGACCCCTTCAAGCACAAGTACTCCGTCAAGGACCTCGCGGCGGGCTTCGGCGGCGGCTCACCGCTGTCTCCTCAGAGCCACGGCGGCGCCCCCGCCACCTCTGCCGCTGCCGCGGCAGCGGCGGCCCCGCGTGGAGTCAGCCCTGTCCGCAACGCGAGCCTCACGGCAGCGGGCATGGACGAGGCTCAGCGCCAGGCCACCGACCGCGCCGCTCGCCACGCCCAGCTAGTGGCTGACGCGCTGGCAGGGCGTGCGCCGCCGCAGCCACAGGGCCCACCGCCCGAGGCGAGCGCGGAGGGCGCACACGAACAAGCTGTTCCAGCTGATGCTGCTCATCACGGCACTGACGGGGCGGGCGCGCCGCCGCAGGACGGACCAGCGGTGTCGCGTGCGCAGTATTCGCGCGCGCGCTGCGCCGCTGCCGCGCCGCGCTGCCGCCGCTGGTTTGCTTTTGCTCTTGCGCTCGGCAGGATGGATCGAGGAGTCGCCTCCCTCTCCCCCTGCTGCCGTCTCACCTTTCCTCCCTCCGCCCCCCACGGTACAGGAGTGAGGAGGTTTTTTCGAGGCAGTTTTGCCGATGTTTATGAACCCCCCCCGGCGCAGCGTCGACCATGCCTTGCCTACACTTTTGGCCCGACGGCGGCTTCAGCCCCGTCCAAGCCAATCTGCTGCGACGCCATGAGCTCCTACTGTGGCCAAGCCTCCTACCTGGGTGACGGCCAGGCCGCCCTCCACCGTGCGGGGCGTGCTAACCCCAGCTCCACCGACGGAGATGGGCCAGGTCGCTCCATCCACCTCGTCAGCCTCAACATCACGAGTCTTCCAGCGAACTGGCCAACCATTACCGCCCTAGGTGTCGACCACAACGCCGCAGTCATAGCGCTGCAGGAGACCCGTCATGCCAAGCCTACCAGGCAAGCCATCGCCACCAACGCCGCCAATCCACACCACGGAGGATACCAGGCCAGTCTGGGACCTGACCTGGACCTGGCGCGTGCCCAGCGCAAAGCTGCTCACGGTGGCACGGACCACACGGTCGAGGGCAACACCGGCGCCTCGGGCGGGGTTGCCATCCTCTCTAAGGACGCCATCGTCGACTCCACCGTCGACGACATTGCGACCTGTATCGCCACCCTCAAGGCCAAGAAACGATGGCACGAGGTCTTCCTCCCGCTCTGCACCCAGCACCGCCGCAGGCGGCGACGAAACAACCACGGTCCCGCTGGGATCTACATTGCGAGCCTCTACGGGGTCGCTGGAGGGGACAGCACCGATATATTTCGGCTTGCTGATTGCGCCGCCGCGAGGGTCGGCTCAGCCCCGTATTTCATTTGTATGGACGCCAACACGAACATCGACGACAATCCACACCTGCTGCACATGATGCAGCACGGATGGTCCAACGTCGCTGAAGGCACACCAGACCACACCATGCACACATATGGCAATATCCCTGACTGGGACCGCGTCACCAAGTGCCCCCGCACTTCGCGCATCGACTATGTCATCGCCAACCAAGCTGCGCGATCCCTTGTCACCGACTTCTGCTATCTGCGTGACTTGCCAGCGAAGTCCCATGTTGGCCTGCAGGTCACACTCGACCTAAGCCGCCTCGATCACACGGCCCCACGCCTTTTGGCCCCCACGCCATACCCTCCAAACGACGGAGCTCATGAGGACCACGAACTCCAGGCACTAGGGACCCACATCGCCGGACGATACCACGACCGCATGGAGCAGGCTGACGCACGCGACGATGTGGAACGCATGTTCGCCCTGGCAAACGAGGCCAGCCATGAGTACCATCTCACCCGGCTGCGGGACCTGCCGCCCCCACCGCCAGACCACCCAAAAAAGAAGGCCCCTACCATGCACGGGCTCACACCCACGTTCGAGGAGCGACCCGCCGTCCCCCGCGCCTTTCCCACCTACGGAGCTTCCACGATTCACATGAACCGCCTTCGCAAGCTCCATCGGCAACTTTGCGAGCTTCGCTTCATCGGACTGCACCATCATATAGACTGCCGTGCTATCCCGCCGCACCTGGCGCAACGCATCGACTGCACGTGGGCCGCGGCCCGCCTTCTCTGCCACAAGCTGCGCCCCACGGCCCTCCTGGCTTTTCCTGACGCCTGGACCCCCGACGTGCCAGCGCCACGCGGAGAGCAGCTCGATCGTCTGATCCAAAATCTAGACTCGGAGCTGGCGCGACGTGCAAACCGAGCCAAAGCTGAACGCATCAAGATCTGGTCTGAGGGCGTCCGCGAGCCAAGCGGGCGAAAGGCGGCCATATACGCACGGGCTGCCGACTGCTCGCCCACGGCGTATCTCCGCACGCCTACCACTCCCGACGATGCACAGCTCCACTGCGACATCACCGCCTTCAACCCTGACCAAGCTAGCACGGACGACAGTGACGCCGACACCGACGCCGGCGGCTTCAGCCCCGGCGACGGTAGCTCGCCCGACACGGACAACGACGACGGCCCCATTCGTGGCCCACTACCAGCCCAGGTTCCCGACGCCCTCCCCGCCAACGCTATCGTTGCCAACACCAAAGACATGCTCAAGCTCATGGTCGACACCTGGGAGCCCATCCTGGGCACGTACCGCGCTCGCGCGGGCCATGACGCCGAAGCTATGCCGACGTGGGCGGACTTCTACGACGAATACCGCCAAGAGCTGCCTACGCCATCACCAGCAGCCCCCTTCCACCTTACCGACGACCAACTCATCCACTTCATTCGCACCCGTTCACCGCGCCGCGCGGGGGGACTCGACGGCTGGACGACCAAGGAGGCAAAGGAGTTACCCGACGACATCCTTCGCCTCTTCGCCAGCGTCTTACGTGCTATGCAACGCACTGGCACCATCCCCGAGCCCCTCCTGCACGTGCCAAACCCGTGCCTCCGAAAAGGCCGAGGGGAACTCCCGACGGACCAACGGCTTCTCTCGGTTCTTTCCGTGTGGATGTATGCGTGGGAGGCGCCGGCCTACCGTAGCCTCACGACCTGGCGGCAAGGATGGACCCATGCCACGAGCTTCGGCGCCGTTCCCAAAGCCACCATTGGGGATGTCAGCACTTCTCTCGCCCTGCGCATCGAACACGCCAGGACTTTACTCCTCCCCTTAGCTGGAGCAGCCCTTGACCGACAGAAGTGCTTCGACTACCTCATCACGGACATCTGTCTAAACCTTGCGCTGCACGCGGGGTGCCCACAAGACATCGTTACTGTCCGCCGAAACTTCTACAGACACCACAAACGCTACATCCGCATGAACGGAGCGTACTCCAGGGACCTGGCCAGGACAAACGGTCACCTCCAGGGCAGCTCGTGGTCCCTGGATGACATCAAGCTGCTCATGTGCGTGTGGACAAAGAGGCAGCACCGATACGTTCCTCGATCACTCAGCACTACCTTCGTTGACGACAGCAACTCCACTACCCACACCGCTCCTGAGCTGCAGAAATCTCTCGACGAAACCGCCAAGTTTGACCGATTCTCCGGTCAACGCATTCACCCTGGTAAAGTGGCAGGGTGGGCGCTCACCGATGAGCTGCACGCCGCCGTCACCCAGCTCACACTGGCGGATCGCCCCCTCCGAGTGGTCGATTCCTTCAAGCTCGTCGGGAGTTACATCAACGCCGAGGCAGCGCCGGCTCCAGCCGCGCTTAACCTCACGGCCACCGCAGACGCCCGTGTGCGGAGGGCGACTATCCGCCTGCCGCGCATTGGCAAGCTCCCGTCGCCGATGCTTATCAAGGCGCGGCACGCCCGATCCCTGGCCGCCAGCGTCTGCACCACGGGCACCGACATCCAAGCACCATCAGGCCCAGCCAAGACTGCCTACAACCACGCCCTCAAGGCGGCTATCCGCCCCAAGGGGAACAAGTGGGTCGAGTTCTGGACTCTCATGGCCGTGTGCGTGCCGGGACACGCCCTTGAGATCGACGCCATCACGCAGCGTGAAGCATTCCTGTGCCTGCGGCGTCAGGTTAACCGCGACGTCACACTCTGCGGGCTCGCCAGAGACCTCCAACACCACGTCCAGACCCTGTTTGGTGGAGGACCCGTCGGGCGACTCGTCCAGTCGCTCCAGCAGCTCCGATGGACCTGGCCCACATTTGGCATCATGTACGATGACTGGGGCTGCCCGATCAGCTGGCTGAATCTACCCCAAAACGCCTTCCTGCACATGCTGCGGGCCTCACAACGCAGGGCATTTCTGCGGAAGATCAAGCCACGGCGACACGACCTTGGCTACCTCGCCTCGGTCAGACAGGGCCTTGACCTCTTCGCCAGCACGTGGCTCGCGCGAACCAAAGGAGCAGCCAAATGCACTGCCTGGCAGCTGGCGCTCCTCCTGAACTACCTGTCGGGCGGGGACCACACCCAACAGCGACGATCCCGATCCAACACGTCGGCAGACCCCAGCCCCATGTGCCGCTACTGCGACGAGGAAGAGGAAACTCAGGAGCACACTGTCCGCGACTGTAAGTGCTGGGCCCGAGAAAGAGTTCCTCTCACCACCCTCATCAGTGACGACCAGTGGGCCCGTCTTCCGCCGCACACAAGACACTGCGGGCTCTTCGACGAAGACCCAGCCCTCCTCGACCTGCAGGCCGACCTCGCGAGGGACCCGCTGCCACAGCCCATCCCGCGGCCCCCCCCTGAGGGTGATCCTGCGGCTTCAGCCCAGGACACCTACACCACCTACCTTGACAACGACACTGGATGGACATGGGTCTATGCTGCCACGGACGGTGCGTGCACCAACCAAGCCATCCCACTCCTAGCACGAGCGGGCTACGGCGTCTACTACGGCATCGACCACCGCATGAACTACAGTGCACGCGTTCACGGCCTAACGCAGAACGCCCAGGTTGCGGAGACCCTTGCCATCGTCCACCTTACGGCGTGTGCCGAACGGCCCGTGCACGTCTTCGTGGACAACCAGGCGGTGGTCGATGGGTTCCAAAGCATCATCGACGGACATCCAGCGCCGCAGGGCACGCACGCGGAGCTCTGGGCAATGATTCACCGATGTGTCATGGCCAAGCCCGACATGTTTCGCGTCGAAAAAGTCGCCAGCCACCTGGGAGACCTGGGCATCGACCTTGGGCTCATCGGGCCCATCGCGGAGGAGTTCAACCGTCAGGCCGACGCCCTTGCCACAGCGGCGGCACGCACGCACAACCTCCCCGACGACATCGTTGAAGCTGCCAAAACACGACATCGCCAAGCGACCGTGCTTCACGGGGTCGCTGTCGCCATCTACGAGCGCAGACACCGTACTCTGCCGCTCCCACACCGCAGGGCTGGGTTTACAGCGGCTGAACTCAGCAAAATGGAACCGAACCCCCTGCTGTCGGACCAGGCACCACCCGCGGCTGGACCAGACATCCCGCAGAACCCGGACGAGCTCTGGGCCGAGGCCCAACGGGCGATGTACGACGAACAGGAGGACGACCCGTTCGGCTTCGGCGGGGGACTGGACTTCCTGGACGACGGGCCAGCCAGCGCCAACCTTGCCCCGTCGGGCATCCGCACGATGCCCACCTCGACTCCGCCACCGAGAGCGGCACCGCACCCACATGATGACGTCGCTCACCTCCAAGACGCCGACGAGGACTTTTATGATCCCCTCGGATTGGGTGGCAGCATAGACGACGTCCCGCCGACACCCCACGCTGCCGACGATGCCGCTTCATCGAGTCGCCACCCGGTCACGCGGCCGACCTCTGAGCCCTCGCACGGCATCATGATTGGTCCCTCCGTGCCACCAACCCCGTCCCCCCACCAGCGCCAGCCCGTGGGGGCGGCTTCAGCCCCCCCGCAGGGCACTGAGCCAGTCAGGCCGTCGCGCCCCGTCCACGCTCCTACTGTTGCAGGCTGCGAGGCTGCGGCTCCTCCGTCCTCATGGGGCGTGGCCCCAGCGGCTTCAGCCCTGGGACCGCGCGACACCCTCCAGTCGCCTCGCCACGGCGACGGCCGCCAGCGCACGGACCGCCGCACCGCGCTGGTCCACCACCTGGCCAGGCGCACCGATGACCTCGTCCCCGCCGCGAGGCCCGCGACCGCGGGCACAGAGCAGCCGCCCCGCACCGACCGCGAAGCCGAGCTGTCCCAGTCTACGGCCGCTCTCCAGCAGAGGTGCGCAGCTCTCGCCGCCGACCTTGCCGCTGCCCAAGCCCGTCAAGGCCCTTTGCTCCAGCGCCTCCACCGCGCCGGTCGTGCCTTCGCCGAGCTGCTTACACCCCCGCCCGATGGTGCTGCGCCGCCACTCACCCTCCATGCTATGCTGTCATCGCTCCGCGGCGCTCCGCCTGGAGCCCCGCGCTAATCTCCGCCATTCTGCCTGCCCGTGTGCACGCGTGGCCCCGCGTCCACGGTGTCAGGGCGTGGGGGCGGGGGGTGCCCCGTCCCTGCGCGCCGCGCTGCGGCCAAGCGCCCAACTGGCGGTCTGCCAAGCCGCCTAGCCACGTGTCCGCACGTCGCCTTTCTTGTTGGGGCCTTCTTCGTCACGCGGTCTGACACGTGAGATCTTCACAGTCTGTCCGCCGTCCGTAGCTTCAGACGCAATGCGCCGGGGGAGGGGGTCTGTTGCCCGCCCTCGTATCTTAAGGCTGCACCGCCGCTAATAGTGTTTTGCGGGTTGTCGCACCGCAGTGCGCCTCGCGGACGGACCCTGGTCCGCCTACTTGTCCGGTCTCTCTCTCTCTCTCTCTCTCTCTCTCTCTCTCTCTCTCTCTCTCTCTCTCTCTCCCTCTCTCTCCCTCTCTCTCTCTCTCTCTCTCTCTCTCGTTATCTCTCCGTCTCTCTCTCTCTCTCTCTCTCTCTCTCTCTCTCTCTCTCTCTCTCTCTCTCTCTCTCTCTCTCTCTCTCTCTCTCTCTCTCTCTCTCTCTCTTCTCTCTCTCTCTCTCTCTTCCTCTCTCTCTCACTCTCTCTCTCTCTCTCTTTCTCTCTCTCTCTCTCTTCTCTCTCTCTCTCTCTCTCTCTCTCTCTCTCTCTCTCTCTCTCTCTTCTCTCTTCTCTCTTCTCTCTTCTCTCTTCTCTCTTCTCTCTTCTCTCTTCTCTCTTCTCTCTTCTCTCTTCTCTCTTCTCTCTCTTCTCTCTCCTCTCTCCTCTCTCCTCTCTCCTCTCTTCTCTCTCTCTTCTCTCTCTCTCTCTTCTCTCTTCTCTCTTTCTTTTTGTTCTCTCTATTTACTATCTCTCTCTCTCTTCTCTCTCTCTCTCTCTCCTCTCTCTCCTCTCTCTCTCTCTCTCTCTCTCTCCATGGCGTGCTCTCTGACCACTATGGTTTACAAGGCCCTTCAGCTACTGGGCGCGCCGGCGCCTCCAGCTTCGCGCTCGAGCGAGGGACAACCAATGAATGTGCCCGCGTTATGATGTTGATATCCCCATTGCAGTCTTATCCT
The DNA here is from genome assembly GCA_963575745.1 of Prorocentrum cordatum. Lineage (NCBI taxonomy): Eukaryota > Dinophyceae > Prorocentrales > Prorocentraceae > Prorocentrum > Prorocentrum cordatum. The sequence continues at coordinate 81,503 of CAUYUJ010022309.1, read as the reverse complement.
CTCCTTAATCCTAACAGCTCTTCCACGGCTCTCCACGCCCCCCCCCCCCCCCCTCGCCCCGCGCATGCCCGCGCTCGAGGGGCGCCCCGGAAAGGGAGGCAACGCCGGGCCAAGGCGATGTTCCGAGAGAAGCCGATGGGGGGGGGCCCCAGACTTCCTGGGATCCATGGGCTTCCCCACCCCTCACTAACACGTGTTCTCAAAAATTCCATGGGCCAAGATTTAAGGCGAAGCGGAGCGAGCCTTCAAAATCTTGTGTGTATATATATATATATATATATATGAGCAAAGCACGTGAGTCGTTGAGCAACTTGAGCAGGATCCGCCACCGTTCCCTCGGGCACGAGGTGGACTTTCCTGTGGTGGAGGTTGCAGGTTGCAAAGAGGTGGGCGCGCTGGTGGCCTTGCCTTTGTCGGCGCGCCAGCGGCACGTAGACCTTCACTAATTAGATAACTAAGCCGAGAGGGGCCGTCACGGCCAAGCCCGGCCGCGAGCGGCAGGTCAGGCAGGCGGCAGGCGGCCGCCAGCCAAGTCCAGCCGGCCGCCGAGAAGCGGGGAACGGGAAGGAAGGACGGGAGGGGCCGCCGGGCCGCCTATGCCACCCCCGCCGATACAGCAGCAGCACCGCCGTCGTCCTCGGGGGGGCGGCCCGGGCAGCCCCGCGGGGGAGGCAGGTAGGACCCGCCTCCTTGTGAGCCTGCCAGACGTCCGCCTCGATGATGGCCAGCGCCAGCCGGCGCGCAGCCACCTGAAAGCGGGCCCGGTCCGCGGGGTGTGGGCCCGAAGCGCGCGTGATCCACTCCGTCTTGGACGTGGCGCGGGGCGCCGTCCACCAGCCGGGGGCCAGGCCAAATCCCCTCTTGAGGTCACCCCGGGCCGCGACGAACCGGGGGCAGTCCGCGAACAGATGCCAAGTGGAACACCGGGGCTCGGGGCACCAAAGGCAGCGGGTGCGAGCCTCGCCTGCCGGAGACCACCGCTGGGTCGGAGTCCACGTGCCGCCGCGCCGCCAGACACGAAACCACCAACGTTCCTTGGGCCGCGGGGAGCAGGCCCACTGCACCTGCACGGGATTTCTCTGAAATTCCACGCTAACGTCGCTCAACCCTTCCTCGTCCTGGCGCCGTTTGGCGCCGGACCGCTCAATGAGGCACTTTGCGCGAGCACAGACACAGAGGACGTGCTGCCAGAGGTTAGTGGCCCCGTCAAAAAACCCGGGACCTGCGAAAACCATGCAGCCCGGGCAGCGGCCGCGGCCGCCCGAGGGTCCAAGCCAGGGCCCGGGACAAGCCAGACACCTCCCGGGGGAGGGCCCGCAGAAAAATCCGCGGGGCGAAGACAAACGGCGGCACCGTGGACCCGGATCGCGAGAGCAAGCAGGGCCGAGTGAGGTAGCCCGGCGGCGGCCCTGAGGGTTCTCGTAGCAGCCGCGTGCACAGGGTGGGCACGGATGTTGGTGGCCCAGGATCTGCGATCGCACCACCAACTGGCCTGCATCCGAACGATGGCGTCTTTACACACATGGGGCAGTCCCGAGGCAGGCGGCGGGGCCTGGATAAAAGGGGCGGGCCACAGAAACTTGCTCAAAATCCAAAAAGGACGGCCTGCTCCCTGACCTCCCAGCCCCCCAGGAGAAGACGGACCCGACCGAGGGCGACAACGACAGGGTCCCAACCGCCGCGTGGCGGCAACAATCAGTCCCCTGGAGCTATTCGCCTCAGTCCTGAGCAAAGAAAGGGGCCCAGACCCCAAATGGATGGATTTCACGGGGCTCCCCACCTGCCTGGGGAGTGGCCTCGCAGCACTTGCTCGGAGCCAAGGGAAGCGCCCAAGACGGGCCCCGAGGTGGCCCAAGAGGCATCCAAACCGGTCCAAGATGGCCCATAGTCGCCGAAACATCGCTCCAAGACGCCCAACATGGCCCATGAGACCACCCAAGACGCCCCAAGAGGGCTCTAAGGGCCCCCCCGAGAGGCCCAAATCGCTGATTCCCCCTGGGGTGTATGATTCACGCCTTCGCCATTTCAAGCTTTCGACGCTCCAAGACGGCCCAAGGGCCCCAAGATCGCCCCAAAGCCCCAGAGACCTCAACACAGGCCCCAAGAAGCACCCAAAACGGCTCAAGAGAACGAAAAGAAAAGTCCCAGAAGGATAACACGAACTGGTATTTCGAGCTCTCCGCCCCAAGACAACCTCCGAAATAGCCAGCATCCCCCCAAGAAGCAATCCCAGAGGCCCCAGGAGGCCCCCAAGATGTCGAAATCAGGCCCTGGAGGTTCCCAAAAGGCATGCGAGAGGCTACAAAACCCTCACAGACCGCCTCCAAGAGGCTTCCGAGAGACCTCCCAAGATCCCAGCAAGCACCCAGGTGGCTCCGGACCCAAAACCAGGGCACGTTGGCGGAACGGGCCGAATGCCACCAGATTCGCCGCCCCCTGTTGAATCATCTCAAGGGTGCCCGGCGTGCTGAATGTCTTACGGCTTGATTTTGGTTCTTTTCCTATAGAGCTCCCCCTGGGGCTTCGGCCAACTGCGCCGGGGTGCCCTCCCGTCGGCTTTTTCGGTCCAGATTGCCTCCGTACGGCCTCTGAGACGGCCAGCATGCTTTCAGGACGGCCCCACCAGAGCCCGGGATGGCCCTAGGATGGCCTCCAAGATGGTCCCACGATGCCTCCAGGATCGCCAAGGTGGTCCAAGAGAGCCCAAGACGGCCAACGAAACGCCCACGATGCCCCTGACATGGCCGAAGGGCCCTCCAAGAGGTCTTCCAGGAAGGCCCGAAGAAGCCAAACCGATCGAGGCTCCTTCGGGTTCGACGGATTTTGGCACTCGCTTCTTTTCAGCCTCCCGACGGCCCAGGGCGGCCCACGACGCCCCCGAGATCGCCCGAGAGGCCTCCAAGATAGCCTCATGACGGCCCAAACGGTCCCCACGACGGCCCCGAGAAGGCCTCAAGAGGCCTCCAGGACGCCCACCTTGATTTCTAAGACGGCCTTTAAGTGCCTCGAGAGGGCCCTCAAACGACGGCGTCGGATGGGCCAGGAACACCCTAAGACGGTCAAAGAGGTCCCCAAGAAGCCCGAGGTCCCCGAGAAGCCCCCGGATGCCCCCAAGAGGCCCAGGGAGGCTCCCAAGAGGCCCCCAAGAGACCCTCAGTAAGCTCCCAGGAAGCTCCAAGAGTGCCTCAAGAAACTACCATGAGCTTTCATCCTCATCCCACTCCTCCTCCTACTCCTCCTTCTCCCTCTCCTGATATTCTCCCTCTCACCGTCCCCCAAGTGTTATAAAGTGTTCCCCCGAGAGTTTCCAGCGCGGCTGGGGGAACACGTAGTCCAATAGTTTTGGCCAAGCTGGGGCCCAACGTTTAGCCACAGAGGCGCTTCCCAAAAGGCAGGGGCGGCGGTGATTCGCCGTAGGCGTCTTCGATGTCTGAACCGACTTATCGCAACCGAGGGAAGCCGACGAACACACACACACCATCGACGCGCAAACACGTACTTTCCAGGAAAGCCCCGTTACACCAAACTATAAGGCTGTATTGACATGCCACGTGATGGTTGGTGTTCTCGGCATCAGGCTTCTGAACCTAAGGCTTGAACGTCAGAGAGGCTTCACCACAACAATAATGACATTAATGACACAAAGAGGCGGACCGCCTGAGGAAAGGGAACGGCAACGCAGGATGACAGGGAGGAGAGATGAGTATGGAAGAGAGTGAGCGAGACAGAACGTAGTCCAGCACACACACACATATCTATCTATCTATATATACGCTCAATCTGGCAGCGTATAGCAACAGCTCCGATTGCGAATGCAGCCCCCATATTCATTCCCTGCCCTCGACAATGCACTCTTTCTGGTACAACTTCGGTGGGCGAGATAGCGGGGTGGAGACAATGCCCAGAGGGAGCGGCAAAGACGCAGCTCGGCAACATGCTTTTCCACGACGGTCGTCTGGACTGCGCGAGCTGAAAAAGGAAAACACCGCGCGCCGCTGTTCAGCAGCTGCGGGGGCAGCGGCCAACTGGGAGGGAGTCCCAAGACTAAGGGCGTCGCACGTCGTCGTCCGCAGGGACACGCGCCAGCGGACTGCTGCGGGGCAGGGGCCACGGGCAGACCAGCGTGCGAACCAAACAACTGGCCCTGCATCAACCACCGACTCACTCACGGTCCTTCGTGCTCAAACTCAAACCGTGTAGCCGTGGCGCCCACTGGAGTCGCGATAGTTTCGCCAGCCCCACCACCAATCAAACATCGATGTCAAGACGCCGTCACTCGAGCGCGAATGCTTCGCACAACACCGAACCGATATCGTGATCAAGACCTGTCCGATTCGGCGTGCTGAGTGCATGCGGTACGCTAACTCTGCGCGGATCACCGTCCTCCTTTTCCTCCTGCGCCCCCGCCTTCACTCGGGCGCCCACTGATATGGGCTACAGATCGTGGAAAACACCCCCCGGCACACGAATCCGATGCCGCCCGACTGGGGAAACCGACATGTACCGACACCGCTGCTCCCCAGACCTCTCCCGGGGTGCGTTCTGACCGAAATCTCGGGGCGAATCCAGTGGTGGCGACGAAGGCCTCTCGTGAGGCCCACAAAAAGAGGAAATTCGAGCGAAGGGTAGAGAGGCATGGGCCATGGGCACCTTTCCCTCGTCTGATCGGAAGCACGGCCGCGGCTGCGAATCCAGCCGTGGCGACGAGTGCCTCCCGGGAGGCCCCCAAAAGAGAGCGAGAGGAGGAGGAGGAGGAGGAGGAGGAGGAGGAGGAGGAGGAGGAGGAGGAGGAGGAGGAGGAGGAGGAGGAGGAAAAAGCTTCCTTATCTCATGTGCCCTGTCCGTGGCGCCCCCCCTCGCGGCCCCCCGGGGGTCTCCCTAATGCCCCTGGCTGGCGACAGCGACGGCGCGGCGCCTCTCCGGCATGTGCGGGCAGTTGGGCTCCCTCCCGCCGCTGCGTTTGTACATGGTCAGGACGAGGCCAGGACGAGGGAAACATCGAGTGAGGATCAGTCGAGGATCGCTGAGATCCGGCGGCTCTGGAGGACGTCTCAGGCGCCGCGGCCTTCTCAGAACTTTTTTCGGAAAACGCTCGGAGCGCTCTGGAACGGACTCGTCCTCGCCCTGGCCCCATCCGAATGGTGGCAGGTGGCACGCGGGAAACGACTGGAGAGGAGGGAGGTTGCGCCTGAGCAGAAGGCCGAGCGCAAATAGACACCCGAGTGCCGAGGGAGCCCGCGGCCCACGTGCCCGCGGCATCTGCAGCAAGCGGCCCCCGCGCGGCTCTGCCGCAGCCTCACAGGCGCACCGTGGCCTGGGGGGCATCGAGGCTGGGGACGTGCAGGCCCAGGGTCTCGACCGGCGCCTCCAACGGCTTCGGTTTGAAGGCGCCCTTCTGTATGAAGACCGGATATCTCACGCCCAGGACCTCCACCTCCAGGGCGCTCTCCAAGGAGGCGGTGGCGACGTAGCCGAAGGCGATGCTCTGCTGCGCTAGGTAGCCGTACCCGCCGCTGGTTGTGAAACCCACAACTTTTCCAGTGCCGCTGTCGAAGATGGGCTCGTTACCCGCGCAATCCTGGCCGTCCGGGGTGCCCACTCCCAAGTGCACTAGCCGTCGCTTCGCGGTGCCCTCTGCCACAATCGCGTCGCGGCCGACAAAGTCCTTCTCGTCGACACGCAAGAACTTGCTCTCGATACCCGCCTCCAGCGCGGTGTGGTCGCGGGTCATGTCGGAGCCGAAAGCCTTGAACCCTTTCTCCAGCCGGAAAGAGCCCATAGCGAAGCCACCCCAGTCGTTCAGGCGCGGCTCCGCAGCCTTCAGCGCCCTGTACAGTGGGGCCACGTCCTCTTGGGAAATCCAGGAAGTACCGACACCACGACTCCCTGGACTTCTCCCACTGTGCGCTCTGGCCGAAATTCGAGGCGAATCCAGCCGTGGAGGCGAAGGCCTCCGGGGAGGCCTTAACGCGAGACGAGGGTAGCGGTATCGGTGCGTGTTCCTCCCGCCGACCTCTGTGGCGGGGTGGAGCTCCCAGCCCAGCTCGCCGGTGAAGGAGACACGCAGCGCGCGGCACGGGATGCCCGCCAGCACCACGTCGCGGTGCTGGTAGAACTTGAATGAATCCTTCGCGGGGCGCAGCGGTGGGGTAGGGGCAAAAGGGGGGTCAGAGGATCATCGCTCTAAACAGCCACTGAAAGAAGGACAGGTGTGCATCCAGCTGGATTCGATCCCTGACCCCACCTTGGGGTAACCTCCCCTTCGGGTGCTGCTAGAAGTGCCCCTGGCCCAAGGTGCCCCCCAGGGATTTCCAAGGGCGGCCCCCGCGGCCTCCAGAGTATCCCTCACGAGGCCCAGATGGCCTCCAGAAGCACAAAGCTGGGGGCACCTTTGTCCAGGTTGAAGAAGAAAAAACGGCATAAACATAAACTGTTGGCGCTCTACGCGGACTTCCTGGATCTTCGCTGGACCCCCTCCCTGGCGCGCGGAGCGCGCCAGGGGCGGCGCCGGAAGCGCCGCTGGGGGGGCCAAGCGCGGATCCAAGAAATCCGCGCAGAGCGCCAACAGCTTATGTTTATGTTGTTTTTTTCTTCCACGACCAGGGGCAACTTTCGCACCCCCCGACCCCTCTACGATTAGGTCGGGCATGCCCCTCCTACAGGCGGATTGTGGATGAAAAATCAAACATATTGAAATAATATGCAAACATAGTCAAAGACAATAGAAACATCGTTCCCAGACTTGTTTGACTATTGTAGAATATTCCCCCTGTAGAGGGACACGCCCGACTTAAAGCAACCCCCGACCCCTCTACGACCCCCCTGGATCCTTCGACCACGCGGCCTCGTCGCCGGCCAGCTGCCCGAGGACCCGGCGGCTCTGCGGCCCAGAGACCATGAGCGTGCCGAAGTCGGCGGTGACGTTGCGGAGGTCGACTCCTCACGAGCATCGGACGTGTCCGCACCATGGGGGCCCATGCCAAGAAACACCCGGCTTGCCTCCAGGGTGCCCTGGGCTTCTTGGGTTCCGATGGTCTCGCGATGGACAGCGTGAGGCTCCCACACCAAAAAACACTGGACGTCCTGGGGTCTCAGGGTTGGGCTCCTCGTGGAAGGTCAGTGGACTGGCCTCCGCTGTATCCGCGCCCTCGCGGTCTGGACTCCTGGGCGCGATCCCGCGGATGCGCGGTCGCACGGATGCCTTCCGCGCGGGGCGTTCTCGTGCACAAGACGCCCGGTGCCCACCGGGATCGTGGCCCAAAACGCGCCCGGGGGCTCGGCCCGGGAGGCCGCGGAGACGGACGCGCGCTTCGCCCGCGAGCTCCCTCGAGCGGCTTCCTCATGCTCAGCCAGCGCCAGTCGAAGAGCTCCTGCTCCGGGTAGCTGACCTGGGGGGACAGGGCACGGCGCAGGCACGAGCTTCCGGAGCTCCGCGCGGACTTCTCAGGCCGGCTCTGGGCCCCCCTTGCTGGCGCGCGGACCGCGCCAGGGGCGGCGCCGGAGGCGCCGGGGGGCCCAGCGCCGACGCAAAAGATCCGCGCAGAGCTCTGAATGCTCATGCCGTTGCTTCTCCAGTGACCACGTAGAAGTCCTCCTCTCCTCGTCGGACTATCATGACCTCAGAGCTCACCTTGCTGGCGGGCGTGAGGAAGTAGGAGAGGGCACAGCGGCCCACCTGTGGGAGCCTGTTCGGCACAAGGCCGTCCAAGAACGCTGCGGCCCCAGGGCCGGTGACGCTGAACTTGGCAAACGGCCAGTAGCAGATGCCGCCAAAGTCCGCCATCCCGCGGCACTCGGCCTCGATCTTGTCCTGGTAGGCGGGGCGCTGGAAGGAGCCCAGGGCGTTGCCGTGCTGCTCAGTGGCCCCGGGGTCGAAGTAGTTGGCGGACTCCCAGCCGTTATGGAAGCCGAACTGTCCGCCCTGGTCCCTCACAGAGAAAGCAAATCTTGCATTAACATCTGCAAACTTTCGAGGGCCCGCGCAGATGTTTCTTGGATCGGCGCTGAGACCCCTCTCTGGCGCGCGGAGGCACCGCCAGGAGGGTCAAGCGCCGACCCAAGAAATCCGCGATCGCCCATCGGAAGCTCCTGTTGATGGAGGTGGAGGAGGAGGAGGAGGAGGAGGAGGGCGAGGAGGAGGAGGAGGGAGGAGGTGGAGGAGGGGGAGGAGGAGGAGGGAGGGCGAGGGGAGGAGGAGGGCGAGAGAGGAGGAGGAGGGCGAGGAGGAGAAGGAGGAGGAGGAGGAGGAGGAGGAGGGAGGAGGAGGGTGAGGAGCCTCAGGATCTCGTAGATGCCGGCGTTGGGCACGGGCTCCACGGGGCGCCCGGCGAGCAGGTTCTCGTTCGGGAAGTGCGCGTGGTTGTTCATGCCGTAGGTCTCCTTGACCTGCGAGGCGGGGCGGCATGGGGTTATCATGGGTCTGTTTTCCACCACCACCACAAGTTAGAGGGGGATAGGGTCCTCCTCCTCCTCCTCCTCCTCCTCTTCGTCCTGCTCCTCCTCCTGATCGTCCTCCACCTCCTTCTCCCCTCCAACGTATGGTCGTGGTGCAGGCCCATCAGAAGAGGGTTATCCTCGGCATGCTCTCAGCACGTGTCTGCCGCGCACTTGAGATTACCTAAGAATCGAGCGTTCTGCTGCTGGGAGGAGTGAGGAAATGAGGACGACGAGGAGGAGGAGGAGGAGGACGGGAAGCAGAAGGGAACAGCAAATGAGAAGTACGTGGAAGGGTCAAGCTGAGGGGACCGAGGAGACGCCAGCCTCAGGGCGGTCGAGAAGTCTGCACGTAATCCCACCAGCCCTTTGGGCGACAGGTGGTCTAAGGAGGGTCTCTCTCCTCTTCCATAACCCCTCTTCCCTTCGCGGATGGGAACCCTCCCCCTCCCCCTCCCCTCCCTGAGGTTTCCTGGGAGGGGGTCGCGATGTGTCGGAGGCTCCTTTTTCCGCCATTGGGAGGGCCATTTTCTGCCACCCGTCAAGAGGATCGTGGCCCCCGAGGGGGGGACGCAAATCCACTGCCCCCACTCTTTTGACCGACCGCCTCCAAGATGGCCCCAAGAGACCCTCCAGGGCTCACAGGAGACTCCCAAGAGGGCCCAAAGAACGCCCCAAGAAGCCCCACAAGGCCTCCGAAAGGCACCCGAGAGGCGCCCAAGAGGCCCACCCGAGGGGCCTCAGAGAGCTCAAGATTACCTCCAGGATGGCTCAAGATACCCACGCTAGCTCCAGATGTCTCCCAAGATGCTCCAAGGGGCCCCAAGACCGCTCCAAGACTGCTCAAGACGGCCACGGAGCCTCCCCAAGATGCCGCCGAGATGCCCAAATCCTCCTCCTCCTCCTCCTCTTCCTCCTCCTTCGCCCCCCCCCAAGCGGGCCCGTAGACGGCCCCAACACGCCGTCCAGGCCGGCCTCCCTGGCTGCTTGACATGCGTGTCTCTTCCTTGCTCCCCCGTCAACTATCATGGGCATCGTTTCTGGATGGGCTGGTGGGGATACGCGAAGCGTCAAGAATTCCCTCCCCGTACCGTATCATCTGGCATGTACCCCCACCGTGCCGCAAGGCACTGAGTGGACTGTGCCCAGGTCCCTCTAAATCCTCTGTACAGAATATACAATACTAGTTGAAGGGCATGCGGTCCTGAATTCTGGACGCTCATGGGGCTTCCATCGGCAAGAGGGCCCCAAAACGGGCCAAGAGGGCCTCGAGTGACACCCAAAACACTTCCAGAGGGTCCCGAATCGCTCAAAGATCGGTCCTGGATGCCCAGCACGGCCTGGAGACGGCGAAGAGGCCCCCCGAGATGCCCCGAGAGCAGCCCCAAGAGGGTCCCAAGAGGCCAAACGCTTTTGCTTTCTAAGAAGGCTTCCGACAAATCTCAGCGCCCTCGTCCCGGCGGGTGCCCGACGCTTCACGGCGGCCCCCGCGAGACCCCCATCCGAGACCATCGGCAGGCCACCACGAGGAGGAGGACGAGGAGGAGGAGGAGGAGGAGGAGGAGGAGGAGGAGGAACAGGAGGAGGAGGAGGAGGAGGAGGAGGAGGAGGAGGAGGAGGAGGAGAGGAGGAGGAGGAGGGAGGAGGAGGGAGGAGGAGGAGGAGGAGGAGGAGGAGGAGGAGGAGGAGGAGGAGGAGGAGGAGGAGTAGTGCCGCTTGTCCCCCAAGAAGCCTCAGGGCTTTACGGGGGCCTCGCGGGCCCTGAACAGGCCCGTGAGGCCCCCGTAGAGCCCCAACTGACCCTGCAATTGCCTCCAAAAGGCGTCCGAGAATCCTCCCAGGATATCCCGACAGGCACCCAGGAGACCTCTGGCATACAACCAGTGCGCGATCGCGAGCTGTGCTGGCGCAACATAAACATTACAATCGCCTTGAGGCAAAGAAGGTGAGGTGCGGGGCAGGGGGAGGAGGAGGAGGATGCCCGAGGAAGATGGAACGGAGGAAGCTGGAGTCTCACTGCGGGGCCAACAGGGACAAACGTCGCTGTCGGCGAGCCACTTTCTTACATCATGCGTCTCATTGTTTTCGAATTCTCTGTGTTGCACGTTTGTGCTGTCAAATGCTTTAACGCATCCTACTGCGACGCTAGAGTACGGAGGCCATGTTGCTTTGGCGCCGCGACTGTTGACGTGTACAGGAAACGAACGAGGCCGAGCTCGTCAGACAGCCTCTCAGCTTCCATCCTGAACCCTGCAGTGCGAGATCTAAACGCTCACAAGCGTGCCGCCAAGTCTGCGGGCGGCCCGCGGGAAAGGCCATCGAGCCCGGGACCGCGTATCATTCGCATCCCGCCCAAGATGACGAGGTCTCGCCCTCGCCATCGCTCGGACGTCCATTCCCCATGCATGTTTCGGCTTCGTGCATGTTTTCGCACGAGGACCCAGAAGGCTCCTCGATGGCCCACGCCGAACACATGCACACGTCCGAGCAATGCCAAGAGCCCGAGTCCGCGTAGGGTTAGGTCGGGCGTGTCCCCCTACAGGCGGAACTTGGGCGAGAAATAGTGGATATAGTCAACAAATGCCCCAAATGACCAAAAATGCTAAGAATCGTCCCCCAGACCATTTTTCGACTACTCTTGAGTGCTCCCCCTGTCGAGGGACAGGCCCGACTTGAGCGTAGGGAGGGCACCACTCCGCTGCAGCCCAGCAGCCCTCGAGGGGCGGCGGGCTCCTCGGCTCGCCCACCAGAGGTGGCGAGACACCTCCTCTGAGAGAGCGCTCGGTGCCCACTACACTTAAGTCGGGCGTCTCCCTACAGGGGGATGTTCGAT
>CAUYUJ010022309.1:57737-62737 GCA_963575745.1 Prorocentrum cordatum | reverse complement strand
TCCGGTCTCGCGCTTGCGCGCCTCAGGAATCCCTGAAGTGCATGAGCGCCTAGCAATCCAGAGGGAATCCTAAGGAAATCCTGACATCGTAGCGAATCCGAAGGGCATCCTAGGGGAACCTAGCGAATCCGAAGGATTTCTAAGGAATCCCAGCGAATCCTCAACGAATCCTAATGGAATCCTAAAGAACCCTTGCGTAGATCGCACGCCGTTCCCGTCTGGGTTCGCGCTTGCGCGCAACAGGAATCCCTGAAGTGCAAGAGTGCTTAGCAATCCTGAGGGAATCCTAAGGGAATCCTAAAGGAGTGCTAGCGAATCCGAAAGGAATCCTAAGGAAACATAGCGAATCCTAAGGAATCCTAAGGAATCCGAAGGAATCCGACCGGATCCTCAGCGAATCCGAATGGAACCCTAAGGAACCCTTGCGCAGACCGCGCGCCGTGCCCGTCCGGGTTCGCGCTTGCGCGCCTCAGGATTCCCTGAAGTGCGTGAGCGCCTAGCAATCCTTAGGGAAACTAAGGGGATCCTGAAATGCTAACGAATCCGAAAGGAATCCTGCTGGAAACCTGGCGAATCCGAAGGATTTCTAAGGAATCCTCAGCGAATCCTAATGGAATCCTAAGGAATCCTCGTGCAGACCCCACGCCGTTCCCGTCCGGGTTCGCGTTTGCGCGCCTCAGGAATCCCTGAACTGCATGAGCGTCTAGCAATCCTGAGGGAATCCTAAGGGAATCCTGACGGAATGCGAGCGAATCCGAAGGGCATCCTAAGAAAACCTAGCGAATCCGAAGGAATCCTAAAGAATCCGGAGGAATCCTAAGGAACCCGACGGAATCCCCAACGAAACCTAAATGGAATCCCAAGGCGTCGTTGCGCAGACCGCACGCCGTTCCCGTCCGGCTTCGCGCTTGCGCGCCTCAGGAATCCCTGAAGTGCATGAGCGCCTAGCAATCCTGAGGGAAACTAAGGGAATCCTGAAATTCCAACGAATCCGAAGGGAATCCAAAGGAATGCTCGCGAATCCAAAGGAATCGTAAGGAATCCTCAGAAATCCGACCGAATCCTCAGCGAATCCGAATGGAATCCTAAGGAACCCTTGCGCAAACCGCACGCCGTGCCCGTCCGGGTTCGCGCTTGCGCGCCTCAGGAATCCCTGAAGTGTATGAGCGCCTAGCAATCCGGAGGGAATCCTAAGGGAATCCTGAAATACTAGCGAATCCGAAAGGAATGCCATGGAATGCTAGCGAATCCGAAGGAACCCTAAGGAACCCTAAGGAATCATAAGAAATCCCACCGAATCCTCAACGAATCCTAAGGAATCTTTGCACAGACCGCACGCCGTTCCCGTCCAGGTTCGCGTTTGCGCGCCTCAGGAGCCCCTGAAGTGCATGAGCGCCTGGCAACCCTGAGGGGATCCTAAGGGAATCCTGGAGGAATGCTAGCGAATCCGAAGGGCATCCGAAGGAAACCTAGCGAACCCGAAGGAATCCTAAGGAATCCTACAGAATCCTAAGGAATCCGACCGAATCCTCAGCGAATCCTGCTGGGATCCTAAGGAATCCTTGCGCAGACCCCACGCCGTTCCCGTCCGGGTTCGCGCTTGCGCGCCTCAGGAATCCCTGAAGTGTATGAGCGCCTAGCAATCCTGAGGGAATCCTAAGGGAATCCTGAAGGGATGCTAGCGAATCCGAAGGCAATCCTAAGGAAACCTGGCGAATCCGAAGGAATCCTCAGGAATCCGACCGAATCTTCAGCGAATCCTGGTGGAATCCTGAGGAATCCTTACGCAGACCGCACGCCGTTCCCGTCCGGGTTCGCGCTTGCGCGCCTCAGGAATCCTCCTCCTCCTCCTCCTCCTCCTCCTCTTCCTCCTCCTCCTCCTCCTCCTCCTCGTCCTCCTCCTCCTCCTCTTGGAGCGTTCGAAAGTTCCCTCGTCGCCCCGCTTGCCCTGGGAGCCCGAGGGCTCCGTGGGCGTGCATGCCGAATGGAAGCGCCCAGGGACGAGCATTGATCTGCGCGGCCAAATTGAGTACGCGATCAGTTGCATAATCCCCGTCATGCTTATCACCATCATCATCATAGTCATCAGAATCATCATAAACATCATCATCATAATGATCATCATCAACATCATCTGCATCATCGTCGTCATCATCATAATCATCATCATCACCGCCATCATCGTCATGACTCGTGATCATCACCAGCATCATCACAATCATCACCGGCATCATCATCACCATCATCATCATCATCATCGCCACCATCATCATCGTCATCATCGTCGTAATCCGCATCATCATCGTCATCGTCATACATCAGCATCAGCATCATCGTCATCATCGTCATCATCATCATCCGCATCATCGTCATCATACTAATCGTCACCATCACCACCATCATCATCGTCATCCGCATCATCATTATCATCACCTTCTTCAACATCATCATCATCATGTATGCTCCCAATGCAACCTCAGCAGGCATCTATTGAGCAACCCAAATGCAAGTAATGCAAAATAATGCAAAGCAGCCCAATGCAAAACAATGCGATATCTTCGGAATCGAACACGGCGGGCCCGGACGGAGACGGCGTTCGCTTCCATCATGCTCGATTGTATGGACGGGGGGCAACTTAAAACCGAAAACCGAGTGTCAAACTCTTGAGGTAAATTTATGATCTGGGATCCAACATCGGCCACATAAACCTTCAAACCATATACTTCAGTGCCAAAGAAAAGGAAACACATCGACACATCTTCAGAACAGCGGTTCACTACTACACGACCTGGACGGGCACGGCGTTACCTACTACTGCTACTACTACTGCTACTACTACTACTACTACTACTACGACTGATACGACTTCACCGGCGACTGCGATGGTACTACTTGTGCAACGACGACATCGCCGACTATCACTACCTCAACTACGACGTCAACTACTAAGACTACAATTACGACTACCACTACCGCTACCACTACTACTGCTACTACTACTGCTACTCCTACAACTATTACTACTACTACTGCTGCTACGCCTACTGCTGCCTCTACTACTACTACCACTACGACGACGACTACTACTACTACATCTACTACTACTACTGCTACTACTACTCCTGTTACTACTACTACTACTTCTACTACTACTACTACTACTACTTCTACTACTACCACTACCACTACCACTACCACCACCACCACTACTACTACTACTACTACAACTACTACTACTACTACTGTTCTACTACTACTACTACTACTACTACTACTACTACTACTACTACTACTACTACTACTACTACTACTACTACGACTACGACTACGACTACGACTGCTACTACTACTACTACTACTACTACTACTACTACTACCCCTACCATTTCTACGACCACTACCACTACCACTACCACCACCGCTACATCTGCCACCACCGCTACCATTAACCGTACCACTACCACTGCGACTACAACTGCCAGGAGATACTACTACAGCTACTGCTACTACTGCTGCTACCACTATTGCTACTACTACTACTACTACAACTACTACTACTGCTACTCCTACTAGAAATTCTACGGCGACTACTACTACTACTACTACTACTATTACTACTACAACTGCTACGACTGCTGCTACTACTACTACTACTATAGTACTAATGGTACTAGTACTAGTACTAGTACTAGTACTGATACTAGTACTAGTACTAGTACTAATTCTATTACTAATACTATGTCTAGTACTACGGGTACTACTAGTACTAGTAGTACGCCTACTGCTACTACTACTACTACCACTACTTCTACTAGTACTACTACTACCGCCAATCCGTCAACTACTACTACTACTACTACTACAACTACTAGCACTACTTACTACGGCTAGTACTACTACTCTTACTACTACTACTTCTACTACTCGTACTACTACTCCTGCTACTACTGCTACCACTACTACTACTACTACTACTACTACTACCACCACTACTACTACTACTACTACTACTACTCTACTACTACTACTACTACTACGACTACGACTACGACTACGACTACGGCTACTACTACGACTGCTACTACTACTGTTACTGTTACTGTTACTGTTTCTACTACTACTACTACTACTACTACTACTGCTGCTACTACTACTACTCTACTACTACTACTACTACTACTACTACTACTACTACTACCACTACTACTGCTAGTACTACTACTACTGCTGCTACTACTACTACTACTAGTACTGCGACTAGTGCTACAAACACGATTGTTACTACTACTGCTACTACTACTACTACTACTACTACCACTACTACCGCTACTACTACAACTACTGCTACCACTCCTGCTACAACGCCTACTACTACTACTACTACTATTCTACTACTACTACTACCGCTACTACTGCTAGTACTACTACTACTTCTGCTACCACTATTACTACTACTACAACAACAACTACTACTACAGCTACTCCTACTAGAAATTCTACGGCGACTACTACTAGTACTACTACTACTACTACTACTACTACTACTATTACTACTAGTACTACTACAACAACTACTATTACTACTACTACTTCTACTACTGCTACTGCTACGGCTACTGCTACTACTACTACTACTACTACTACCACCACCACCACTACTACTACTACTACTGCCACTACTACTACTAATACTACTACTACTACTACTACTACTACTACGACTACTACTACCACTACTACTACTACTACTACTACTACTACTACTACTCCTACTACTACACTACTACTGCTACTGCTACTACTACTACTACTCTTATCCTTTTACTCTTACTCTTACTCTTACTACTACTACTACTACTACTACTACTACGACTACTACTACGACTGCTGCGACTACTACTACGACTACGACTACGACTACGACTACTGATACTACTACTACTACTACTACTACGATTACAACTACGACTACGACTACGACTACGACTACGACTACTACT
>CAUYUJ010022309.1:55000-57637 GCA_963575745.1 Prorocentrum cordatum | reverse complement strand
GGAGGAGGAGGAGGAGGAGGAGGAGGAGGAGGAGGGAGGAGGGAGGAGGAGGAGGACGGGTCGCCGAAGCGCTGCGTAGAAGCCCGCCGTCCTGCCCCCAAGGCCGCCCCGCAACTCCCGAGGCGCAGGGGCCGCCCGGGCTGGCGGGGTCTGCCCAAGTCCAAGCCATGAGCGCTTTCACTGGGACGAAATCACGGAACCAGAAGAGTGATCGGTGAAGGCGGAGGAGGAGGAGCATGGCTTTCGCTGCGGAGCGGCGGCGGGTGATGCACGACTCATGCCACCCAGCTCGAGGTTACTGAAGGGGCCCCGTGGCACACAAATGAGTACACACACGAATAACAGGATTCCCCATATTTTCCCATATCTTCTGGGTTCTTGTTTCCCCCCCACTTCGAATATACGACGATTCATTGTGTCTGTGTGTTTTTTCCTCCTGGATTACGAGGCACGGGGTATCCACTGACCGGCACGACGTGGCATGCCGCTCTGAGCACCCCGCAGGGGCCGCCGCGCCGAGACAGGACGGAGCGCAGGCGCGCCGCCATCTGCGACTGCATCGCTGCGGCGAGCGGGCTCGAGCCAATTACTCTGCGCGCCACCGCGGTCGCCCTCCGCCCCAGGCCGTCCTCCCCCTCCGCGCCGATGCCGCCCGCCCTCCCCTCTCGAGAATCACCGTCCTGCTCCTGCTCGCCTCCGTCCCGCCCTCCAGGTGGCAAACGCCTGGCAACATCACCGCCGCCTCCTCCCTCTCCTCCCCCGCGTGCCACTGCCGTGTTCCTCGTCTCGCCTTCAGGCAGCAGCTGCCGAGGTGTTAAGCAGGGACCGACCGTCCCGGCATATCTGTAGTCCTACCACGAAATGTTCGTAGAACCCAAAATATTCTAAGAACAAAAACAATATTCTTAGAACATATCCCCGATGTGTTAAAACAAGACAGTCCTGGCCAGAAATGTTCAAAGAACATTTCGCGGGAACCAAAAACAATTCTTAGAACATTCTTTGGTGAGGCTATAGGCGAGCCGGGACGCTTCGCCACTGCTCGCCTGCAGGCAGCAGCTGCCGAGGTGACCGGATCGAGCTCGACGGGCCAGAGCAGCCCGGCACGTAGACCCGTGCCCGGTCTATGTATGTCCCCCAGGACGGTGCTTCCCAACTAGTGCCTGCTGGTGCAGAAGCGAGATCCTCCTCCTCCTCCTCCTCCTCCTCCTCCTCCCTCCATATCCTCCCTCCCTCCCTCCTCCCTCCCTGCTCCTTCCTCCCTCCTCCTTCCTCCCTCCTCCTCCTCCTCCCTCCCTGCTCCTTCCTCCCTCCTCTCCTCCTCCTTCCTTCCTCCTCCTCTGGCGTCCTTGTCGACTTCGGGCAGGGATGCGAGCGCGAGCAACTGACATGTTGTCGCGCACGAGCAGCACGCTTATGAAAATCAGGCTATCGAACGATGTGGGAAGAGGATGGGGATGAGGATGGCAATCGTATAAGCGTCGCCACTATCCCCAACAGACATGATCATTGCAGCATGAGGCGGAAGCTGCGACAGGAACGGCGAGATCAACAGAGATGGGGACGGTTGCAGGGAGTCCAAACGCCGTGCCTTCAAGCTACGTGTGGGGCTCGCGCATGCCCGTACTGTTCTTGCGCGCCTCGCATGGCGAGACTGCGGAAGCGAGGCGGAACACCCCCATCCCCCCATCCCGTACATGGCCGCCCCTGGTCCAGGGCGGCATGAGTAGCGGATGGGGCTTGCCATACGTCGTGTTACCCTGGAGCTGTTTCACGGCTGTGGAGGCTCCGCCGCCCAAGAGACCCCAAACGGCATCCTAGAGGCCCAAACGCGAGTCCATCCGCCGCAACCTTCTCCGTGCAAAGTGGTGCTTAGCGTGCCACGCGGCCGACGCCAAAGTCAAGAGAACTAGGCGTCAAATTTGCCAAGATGGCCCAAGATAGCCTCCAAGGCAGTCATGAAACGCCTCTGAGACGGCCAGTATGCCCCCAAGAGGGCCCCCAGCTGGCCCTATGATGCCTCCAATGTTGCCCAAGATGGCCCCAAGACGGCCCAAAGAGCCCCCGATACGGCTCAAGAGGCCCTCCAAGAGGGCCCGAAGAGGCCAACATCATGGATCTTCGCCGCGATTTTGATGCAGATGCTTCGCGTTCTCGCCTTTTCGGGCGTCTGGCAGCCGAAGGCTGCCCCACACAGAGGAGCCCAAGCTGGCCCCAAGATTGTCCCAGAAGACCCCAAGAATTGGGCACCAAGATGGCCCTAGAGACCCCCAAGGCGACCTACAAGGGCCCCTGGATGCCCCCAAGAGGCTCTCCGAGTCCCTCAAGATGCCCCCAGACAGCCCCCAGGAGGCCTCCTCCTCCTCCTCCTCCTCCTCCTCCTCCTCCTCCTCCTCTACCTGCACCTCCCTCCCCTCCCTCCCCAAAGGCCACCACAACGACTCGTGCCCAACAGCTTGGCAAGACGTCGGCCCAACATTTGGCCGCAGAGGCGTTTCCAAAAGGCAGGGGCGGCTGACTTCCTCCCAGCGTGCTCAGCAGACGCTCTTTCTGGTATTTCAAGCCACCCACCCCAAGATTGCATCCGAGGTCACCAGGAGGCCCCCTAGAGGCTTCCGAGATGGCTCTAACAGACTC
>CAUYUJ010022309.1:7500-50000 GCA_963575745.1 Prorocentrum cordatum | reverse complement strand
GGCCTACGGGGGGCCTCTGGGGCCAGAGGCTTCGAAATGTCGGTTCGTGGTCCCCTTCTGGGCCCCCTCTTGGGGTACACTTGGGTTGTCTGGGGAGCCTCCTGGGCCCTCTTCGGGGCCTCATGTGCCGTCTTGGAGCGATCTGAAGGGCCCCCGAGGCCGTGAGGGAGCGCTGGGAAGCGGGAAAAGCGAGAACGCTAAAATCCTTCAAAATCCATGCAGAAATAAAAAATACATTTCGCCTCCCAGGGCCTTCTTGGGGCCTCTTGAGTCCGCCCTGGAGCGCGTTGGAATCCTCGTCGGCCTTCTTGATGGCATCTTGGGCGTCTTCGGGGCCTGTTGGGACCGTCTTGGGCCCTCTTGGGGCCCACCTGGCCTGTCGTGGCCTGTTTCGGGGCGGGCCTGGGCCGTCTCGGGAGCTCTGGGACCTCCCCAAAACCCCCTGGGGGCGCCTATGGGGGGTACAGGCAGGGCCCCTCCCCGAACCCGGCCTACTCCGACATCGATCTATCGATATCTCGACACACACACACACACACGTGTGTACTTAGAGGCCTCTTAAGGGCGTCTTCGAGCCAGTTTGGGAGCCTCTTGGGATCCTCCTGGGGGCCTCCTGGAGGCCTCTTGGGAGCCTCCTGGGGTTCTCTTGGGGGCCTCTTGGGGCCTCTTGGGGAACTCTTGGGGTCTCCTGGGGACCCACTGCAAGACCCAGACATCTGGCGCTCCAGTTTTTTCTGATGCGTGGGCCCCCAGAGGCCTGGCCACCTTCCCTTCGGCCGGCTTTTCAGCGTGAGTCGTTTTTGACGGTCCCGCGGCACGTTCATGGCCCCCTGAGGTCGACAACGACCAAACTCCGACCGGCCCAGTTTTTTCCGGAGCATCGGATCTCGGGGGACGGACGGAGGAGGGGGAGGAATCGACTACACGTAAGAGTGACCTCTCGCCAAAGTGACCATAGGTGCAGGCTCACAAGGGTCCCCCGATCGCTGGGGTGCTTCAATCGTGCTCCGCCTCGGGTTTCTGTGTTTCACGTGGTACCGCCATGGAGCCCTGGGTTCTTGGTCCTGGGCTGAAGGCCGCGGACCGTCCTTTGGGAGAGTTCCTGCGTGGACATCGGCTGTGGTAGGGTTTCACGAGACCCACCGCTCTGTCGCACGCTGAGGACACTGAGGAGACGAAGAACGCTGCGAGCCACGTCGCTCAGAGTCTGGCCACTACAAGACCCAGACATCTGGCGCTCAAGTTTTTATGATGCGTCCCTTAACCTCTCAGCGATCAGCCTTGAATCACTCTTCGTGCTTTCCCTTTGAACTCGCCACGTCTTTTTGGTGCGGGACTCTATCAATGTGGCCTCTCCATGAGACGTCTGAGTGCGCTCGACTATAACCACGCTCGCGCTTCGCGCGCGCCAAGGTTCTAGTCGAGCACATCCGCAGTGGGGCCATCTTGGGAGACCTTGAAGCCCACCAGAGGAGCCTCGGCGGGGAATGAGCCTTGCATGTGCTCTGGGTGCCCCGGGTTTGGGGGGAGGCCCTAGGGCCCCCGGGCTGGCGCTCGCACAATATGGATCGCGCGCTCTGCGCGCGCTCAAGTTCTACTTGATCACCGCACGACTGGGCAGCCGTCGTCGTCGTCGTCGTCGTCGTCGTGTTCGTGTTCGTGTTCGTGCTCGTCGTCGTCATCATCATCGTCATCATCGTCGTCGTCAACCCCGTTCGTCGGTCGTCGTCGTAATCATATCGCTCGTCGATCATTGGTCGTCCGTTTTCGTCGTCACCACCCATTCCCGATAACATCAGGAGCGCCTCGGATCGGCGGCTCTGGCCGGAGGCCACTGCAACATGGATCGCGCTCTCCGCGCGCGCTCAAGCTCTAGTTGATCACCGCACGACTGGGCAGTGGATCGTGGTACACGCCCTGAGTCCTGCGTGAAGGCGCGCTGTCAGACTTCTTCGCTGCTGCTTCACCTCACCCATTGTGCCAGTCTGTCCACAAGTGAAGGGGCAGGATTCACGACAGCAGGAATTAACAGGCAGAGGGGAAAGAGGAGGCGGAGGAGGAGGAGGCTGCAGAGCATGAAGAAGGGGGGAGAGGCTGTGCGCGCAAGGCTTGGGGAAAGGAACTGCTGCTCTGGACTGAGAAGGGGAGGCCTCCGCTCGGTGCGCACTTGTCTGGTCGGTCGCCCACACGTGTGCGCACACGGCGGAACGAAAAGATTCGCTCGGCACACACTTGTCTGATCGGTCGCCCAAGGGTGTGAGCGCAGGGCGCAACGAGAGCAGCTGCCCTGGACCGGGAAAGGCAGGCAGCCCCCGCTCGGGGCATACTTGTCTAGTCGGTGGCCCAGGGGTGTGCGGGCAGCGCGGAACGAAAAGCACCACTGCCCTCGACTGAGATGGGTGGGCATCCGCTTGGCGCACATTTGTCTGGTCGGTCGCCCAAGGGTGTGAGCGCAAGGCGGAGCGAAACTGACAAGTGCTCTGAAGTGAGAGGGTCGGACATCCGCCTGGCACGCACACGCCCACGAACATTGTCTGGGGCCCCCTTGGCCCGTCTCGGGGCCCTCTTGGAGGCACGACTATGTCACGACTATGTCACGCGCCTGTGCTTGATAGCGCTGTCCGAGATCTTCTAGCGCGCCCCCGGCCTGGGCTTCCTCAATTGGCTGTTGGAGGCACCTCTTGGGTGCTTCTCGGGGGGGCATCTTGGGGCTTCTTGGGGTCCCTTGGGGGCATCGTCAGGGTTCTCCGAGCAGTCGGAAAGTGATGTTCTGCAGTCTGCAGCAGTCAATTGGCCGTCTTGGCTGCGTGGAGGCCCGGCTTGAAGCCACGTTGGGGCAATCCGGAAGCCTGTTCGGCTATATCTTGGGGCCCCGTGAGATACGTCTCCTGTGAGCCCTTTGGGGCCTGGTGGGGAGCTTTGGGGGGCCTCGTCGGACCACTTGGGGACTCTTGGGGCCTCCTGTGGGCCTCTTAGAGCGGAAAGCTCTGCTGTTGGGTTCGTGTTCCCCTTCTTGGGGCTCTCTTGGGGCCCTCTTGGGGCCCTCTCGGGCCGTCTTGGGCGCCTCGGGCACCGTCTTGGGGCCCTCGTGAGCCGTCTTGGGGCCCTCTTGGAGGTCTCCTCGGCTATCTTGGAGCGGCCGTGGGGGCCACTTGGGCCGTCTTGGAGCGTCGGGATGCCAAAAGGCTGGGAACTCTAAAATCCATCAATGCCGATGGGAAAACAATGCATCTTGGAACCTCTTCGACCTTCTGGGGAGATTCTTGAGGGCCTCTTGGGTCCCATTTGGGGGCCTCTGGGGCTCCTGAGAGCCTCTCGGGGTGAAGGCTCAGATTTTTGGTTCGTCTTACCCCTCTTGGGCGCCCCTTGGGGCAGTATTGGTGCCCTCTCGGGCTGTCT
This sequence comes from Prorocentrum cordatum, assembly GCA_963575745.1. Lineage (NCBI taxonomy): Eukaryota > Dinophyceae > Prorocentrales > Prorocentraceae > Prorocentrum > Prorocentrum cordatum. The sequence continues at coordinate 46,601 of CAUYUJ010022309.1, read as the reverse complement.
TGGGCCCTGTTGGAGGCCTGTTGGGCTGTCTTGGATTGGTCTTGGAGGCCTTTTGGGAGTCGTTCTTGGTCTTGGAGCCCTTTTGGAGGCCTTTTGGGCCGTCTTGGAGCGTCAGGACGCCAAAAGGCTGGAAACTCTAACATCAATCAAAAACCTACGGCAAGACATGGATGTTTGCCGCTTGGGGCCTTCGTGGGAAGCCTCTTGGATACTCTTCGGCCCCCTGGGGGGCTTCTTGGGGCCTCTTGGAGCCTGTTACGGGCTTCTCGGGGCCTCCTGAGAGCCTCTCGGGGTGAAGACTAGGATTTTTGGTTCGTGTCAACCCTCTTGGCTCCATCTTGGGGCCGTCTTGGCGCCCTTTCGGGCCGCCTTGGGCGCCTCTGGCGCCGTCTTGGGACCCCTGTGGGCTGTCTTGCGACTGTCTTCGAGGCCTCTGGGGATGCCTTGGAGCGGAAATTGAAGCCTCGTGGACCGTCGTGGAGCGTCAGGAAACTCAAAAGGCGAGTGCTCGAAAATCGATCAAAAACCAGAGGAAAACAAATTTTGTTGTGCCTCCTGGGGCTCCTTGGGAGCCATCTTGGAGACCTCTTGGGGCGTCTTGGAGGCCTCTTGGACCGTCAGGGACCAATTCTGGGGTGATCTCGGGCGGTCATTGGTCGTTTTCGTTGCCTGGAGACGCCAGGGCCGTCTTCGGGCGACTTTACGAGGCCCCCAGCGCCACGGCAGGGCCCCGGGGCCCCCCGGTGCGAAGGCCCCGTCCCGGGCCCCGCCTCGTGCCCGCGGCAGGGCGTCCCTGGGCCGTCTCGGCGCCCTCCTGTTGGGGCGACATTGGGCGTCTGAAATCCATCAAAAACCTAAGGACAATCAATGATGTTGGCGTCCCTTTGGGCCGTGTTGGAAGCCTTGTGGGCCGTCCAGAGGCCATCTTGGGCGTGTTCGAACGATGTGTCCTCGTTTCGGGGCCTCTTGCTGCCCTTTTCGTCTGTGTTGGGGCTTTCTTGGGCCGTCTGGGGGCGGCCCTGGGCTGTCTCGGCGCCCTCTTGGAAGCCTGTTTGGAAGATTTCTGGGTGTCCTGGACCGTCATCCTTCAACGTCGGCGGCACTGGCCGTAAGACTTCCTGGGAACATGATTTGTTGGGGGTGTCGTTGGGCGCCTCAGGAGGCTTCGGGGCCTGATGCGTTTCCGAGCGTGGCGGCAGGTAGCGCTGCTTGGGACTCTCGTTTTTGTATCCTGGCAGGCGTTTATAAACATGGTTTGGGGAGAGGGCGGCAACCCGAGAATCATGTTCCCGGGAAGCTTTCCGGGAACATGATTTGTTCGGCTCTCTTAAGAGGTGGGCTCTGGGGGCTTACCGAGGGGCTCTTTTTGGCCTTGTCGGCAAGCCTATTGGAAACATGGTTGGGGCGGTGGGCGGAAGTCCAAGGAATCATGTTCCCGGAAAGCTCTGGGAAATACGATTTACCGAGGTCTCTTGGGGGCCCGCAGGGGGCTTGCTTGGGGGGTCCTTGGAGGCTTATTGGGGCTTTCCGGGGGCCGCTTGGGAGCCTCACGGGGCTTCTTGGGAGTCTCTTGATGGCCTCCGGGGGCGTCCTAGGAGCCTCTCAGGCCGGAGACCTTGAACTGTCGCGCGCTTGGGGCCCTCTTGGGTCGCTCTTGGGGCTCTCTTGGGGCGCTCTCGAGGCCCTCTTGAATTATCTGGGGAGCCTCCTGGGCCGTCTCTGGTCTTTCCTTGAGAGCCTCTTCGGCCGGCTTAGAGCGATCTTCGGCGGTGGGCAAGCCTCCCTTTAGTAAACCTCCCCTTAGTGAAACCGACGGACCTGGACCCGCAAAAACGACCCTTTAGTAAACCTCCCCTTAGTGAAACCTCCCCTTTAGTAAACCTCCCTTTAGTAAAACGACCTGGGACCGAAACCGACGGACCTGGACCCGCAAAAATGACGGCCGCGACGCCCTCTCGCGAACCGAAAACGGCCAATTCCTTAATCGACGTGTCAGGGTAGAAGGTCTATCCACCTCCGAGATCTGAAGGGCCTCTGACGCCGTCGCGGACCGTGGGGAGGCGAAACATGCGAGAGCGCAAAAATGCGGGGCCCTTTGGAGGGGCCTCTGGAGGCGCTCTTGGGGCGTTTTGGCGGCGTCGTCGGCCGTGCTGAGGCCATCTTCGGCGTGTCTGGGGCCTCTTAGCGCTGTCTTGGCAATCTTTAGGGCCCTCTTGGCGTGTCGTGGCGTATTTGGTAGCGGGCCCGGGCAGTCCCAGGAGCCCTGGGGGCTGCTGAATGCTAGGTGTTGTCTTGGAGGCGGAGGCTGTTGAGTGCAGGCTGGCGCGTGGTACGCGGAAGGCGGGCGAGCAGCTGGGCGGGCGGCGGGCGGGTGGCGTGCGTGCGTGCGGGTCGGGATTTGAACGAATTCCTCAAGGGTGCTTGCTGCTCTCTTGCAGCGGGAGCTTGTTGAGTACAGGGTGTTGCCTTGAAGACGGGGGCTGTTGACTACAAGGTGTTGTCTTGGAGACTGAAGCTGTTGAGTACAGAGTGGTGCGTGCTACGCGGACGGCGGGCGGGCGGCGGGTGCCCTAGGTGGTGGGTCAGAGGCCTCATGGCTGTTGGTTTGGATCTCGTGGTTGGCCTGTCGGGGACGTCGTGAAGGCAGTTTCGCAGCTTCTCGGTAGCCATTTTGAGACCGTTGTGGGACCTCCTCGGGGCTGTTTTGTGGCCTCTTGAAGCCTTGTTTGGGTCTCCTGCTGGGGCCTGTGGGGGGCTCTCCTCAAGCGGGAGGGTCGAATTTTGGAGTCGTGGTCCCCCTCTTGGGCGCCCCTGGGGCCGTCTGGGGGCCCTCTTGGGCCGTCTTGGGGCGCTCTTGGGGGCCTATGGAGCCAGCCTGGAACGTCGGACAGCCGAAAAGGCTGGAAGGCCAAAATGTCCCCAAAACCTTTCAAACATTGATGATTCTGGTTTCTTGAAGCGCTCGGGAGAGGCGTCTTGAAGCGTCGTGGAGTGCCTTGGGGGGGCTTCTCGGGCTGTCTTGGGCCTATCTTGGGCGTCCAGGAGCGGTCTTTCGGCGACTCGGGGCCCGCTTGGGCCGTCTGGGGAACCTTTGGAGGCCCTCCTGGATTATTTTGGACCTCCCCGGCCGCCCCGTCCTCCCATGGGGGGTCGGGGCAGCTGTTTGAGGGCCCCGGGCCTGCCCCCCCAGGGATATATATATATATATATATATACACATACACATACATATATATATAAATATACATACATGCACATATATATACACATATACATATATACACAAGACTGCAGTGGCGCTTCGCGCCATGCACCTTGGTCCTTGAAATTTGGAATGCAGGCGGAATGGCAGGAAGGTCAAGCCGACAATTTAGCGATAACTCCTGGTTGCCTTTTCCGGCATCGCCGCTATAATGATGTTATTCGTTATCTTTCCTCCATGCTTATTGTTCCTTATTTTCGCCACACCCTGCGCATTCTCCCAATCCTCCTCAGCTCTTTTTTGCGGAAGCTCCTCCTTGGAGAGCCTCTAGGGGCCTCACAAAAGTTGTTTCGGGCTTTCTTAAGGCCTTCTGGAGGCCTCCTGGGCATATTCTGGGGGCCTCCGGGGGCTTCCTCGGGCCACCGTGCCTCCACCCGCCGTCTCCCTGAACGACCGAATCACGTTTTGGAATTCTTCGGAGGGTGTCTGTGGGCCATCTTGGGCCGCCATGGGGCTCTCTGAGGGCCATCTTGGACCCGTGTTGTGCCGTTTTGGGGCTCTCTTGGACTGCTTGGAAGCCCTTTTGGATGGTTGTGGGGCGATTTGGGAGCCTCCCAGGCGGCTTCGGACGCCCGGAAGACCGCCGTCTTGGAGCGTCGGGAAGCCGAAAAGAGGAGAACCCCAAAATTCGCAAACAAGCAACAGAAAATCAATGATTTTTGCCTCGGGGGGCCTTCTTGGGACTGCTCTTGGAGGCCTCTTTGGGGCCGTCCTGGAGGCCTCTTGGGCCATCTTGAGGTCACGTCGGTCACTCTTGGCGCGCTCTTGTGCTGTCTTGGGGGTCTCTGGGACGTCTCCGATGACCCCCCTGATCGCCCTAAATGTGCTGGGAAGGCTTGGCAAAACGCCTTGCGAGGCCCGGTGGCCGCTTCGAGGCTCGTCCGGAGGGCCCCAAAGCCCCAGGTCCCGGGAATCCGTTTTTTCTTGGGGGGGAGGGTTTTCCCCCCGCCCGGGCTTATAAAAATATAGGAAGCGGAATGTGTATATATATATATATGTGTATACATATACACATACATATACATGTATATATATATATATATATATATATACATATGGCATGCGAACGCGGCAATCTCGCATTCAGCGCGCGCGAAGGTGTGCGGTTTCATACAGACGTGCGTAGCTTGCCTACAGCTCGAGTCGTAAGAAGCTCTCGTGACGTGTAGAGTATGCCATTTCACACCGAACGATGTGTTTGACAGCTTGGTAGCTGTTTGCAAATTTGTTCGGTCGCAGCTCTGATAGGAGACCGATCTCAGGCCTCTCGATACTCCAGACAGGCGCTCGTGATATCTTCCATTCGAACGGTTGCTTCTTAGCTGCTCCACGCCTCTCCAAGAGTGCAGCAAGTTTTTGGTCGCAGCTCTGGTCGCAGAACAATCTCCAACGTCTAGATACTTTAGACTGCCGTTCCTCAGCATTTCCTGTCGATTGGTGTACATCTGAGTCTCGTAGCTAGCCTACAGCTCGAATTAAACCGACAAAGCCAACATCACCTCTCAAAACACTTGGAGAATGCCCCAGGTGTGGTAGCAGACGGATCTCAGGCGTCTGGATGCTTTAAGACTAGCACGCCTGATCATGTCCTGTCGATCGGCGTGCATCTCAGCTCCGTGGCTCGGCTACAGCTCGACTGCAGTAGAGAAAACAAGCATTATATGACAGAACATTGCAGAGTAGGAGACCAAGCTCAGACGTTTCGATACTATTTGTAAGCGAATGTTCCTGATCATTCCCTGTTGAACAGTGTGCTTCCCAGCTCCGTAGCTTGCCTGCAGTTCGAAAGAAGTAGGTAAAACCAACATCGCCCCTAAAAAACCATGAAAGAGTTGACATAGTTTTGTTCGCCGCAGCTCTGGCAGCAGACAGTTCTCAGGCGTCTAGATCCTTTGGATTAGCGCTCTTAATGATTTCCTGTCGATAGGCGTGCATCTCAGCTCCATAGCTCGCCTGAAGCTCGAATTAAGCAGAGAAAACAAACCTTGATCTCTCAAAAATTGTAGGGCGGGAATCGGATGTTCAGTCGTAGCTCTGGTAGCAGACGAATCTCAGACGCCTCGATATCATAGGCGAATGTTCCTGAGCATTCCCTGTTGAACGGTGTGCTTCCCAGATCCGCAGCCTGCCTAAAAGTGCAAATAGTTGTTTGGTCGCAGCTCTGGTAGCAAACCGATGTCAGGCGTCTAGATACTTGGAACGAGCGCTTCTCATCATTTCATGTTGAGTTGGTGTGCCTGTCGGCTCTGTAGCTGATCTACAGCTCGAGTTAAGAAAACCGTCAGCACCTGCCAAGATGACACTCAACACCCGATCCCGCCACGATGCTTTTTGATAGTAGTTTCCACCCGATCGACCTAAAATCAAGATGGCGAGCGGGAATAATATCAAAGAAGTGGGGAACAAATCTTAGAGCTCAAACGAACTGTTGATTTTGAACAAAAATAATGTGCAACTGCCTAAAATAAGACAAAACGTCCGTCGAGTTTTTTTTCGAGCCAACTAGCCTGCCGGCGTTTTCGAACTACTCTTAAGCTTCGCCGCTTCGCTCTCCGGGAAGCTCTACGAGTCTTTGTTCTCCTGCGTGTGCCGTCTCGCAATTGTTGCCACAAGCGAAGCGGGTCCTGAGAGAAAAGGGCCCTGGACCCTGGGATTTCGCTTGGGACCCGCTCTTCATTGAGGGGCAACGATAAAGGGGAGACTGGCACAGGGGGGACAAATCGGCCTGGAATCGGCGGTACATCGCCGATAGATCGGAGATAGGTCACGGATTGTGAAGCCGCACGCTTCTGGGCAGGTTGGGGCTATCGGGCCCGTATGGGCGATCAATGTGCGGCTGGGGGGCGATGCATCCCTCCTATGCCTATGCCTATCCTCCCCTGTCGCTGCCCCTGGCTCATCCTGAACCGTTTTTGAACGGCCCTGCAGGGCGGGGAGCGCCCCGCACCAACGTGCGGAAACAGCAACAAAAACGCAGAGCACACTTTCTTCGGGCCCCCCTCCCTTCAAAACGGCCACACCGCCCCGCTTGAAAGCGCTCCCCCCCCCCTGGCGCGCGCGCCGATGCGAGCTTCCAGTGCTCCCCGCCACACGATCGACGATCGACCCCCCCCCCCTCCCCCGGCGCGACTCCCGCGGTCCAGACCCCCTGCCCGCCACGACACCCGCGCCTGACAGTTCCAGTGCCCTCCGCCACACGATCGCCCGCCCCCCCCGCACCCACTCGCTCGAGCAGCTCGGCACCTTTGGCGGCGCGCACGAGGGGGGGGGGGGCTTCTTAGAAGGAGGCTGCTTCTGAGAAGGCGCCGGCCATACATCTACAGACGAGGCCCGCGCCTCCTGAGGAGCAGGGCCGCTTCTAAGACGCCCTCCCCCCTCCCTCCCCGCCCCCTTGGCGCGCGGCTGATCCCGTGCACCCCGCCCCGCGCTCGCCCGCCTCCCCCGCGCGCGCTCGCTCGAGCAGCCGGGCACCTCCCGTCGGCGACACGGCCCCCGGGACGCGCGACTGCGCGCCTCGCGGCCGCCCCTCCCCCCTTCCCCAGCGCGGCGCGACGCGCGGTCCTCCGCGCGCCCTCGCGCCGCCCCCCCAGGGAGAAGGCCAGCTCGGCGGCCCCCGCCGCGCGGCGAGGAGGAGGAGTCTGCCCGGAAGCTCCGGGGAAGCTCTGGGCAGAACCGTGGGGGAGGAGGAGGAGGAGGAGGAGGAGGAGGAGGAGGAGGAGGAGGAGGAGGAGGAGGAGGAGGAGGAGGAGGAGGAGGAGGAGGAGGAGGAGGAGGAGGAGGAGGAGGAGGAGGAGGAGGAGGAGGAGGAGGGGAGGAGGACGAGGAGGAGGAGGAGGAGGAGGAGGAGGAGAGGAGGAGGAGGAGGAGGAGGAGGAGGAGGAGGAGGAGGAGGAGGAGGAGGAGGAGGAGGAGGAGGAGGAGGTGCGTGGCTGCCTTCGCGCCAATTGGAAGCGACCTGGCCAGCCCGACCCCGTCGCACCCTCGCCGCCCCACGGCGCTCGCCGCGGGAGCCGCGTGCAGCTCGAGGCCGGAGCGGCGCCGCCGGGGCAGCGGGAGGTCGCAGCAAGAGAAGGGGGAGGAGCGCGAGAGCACGAGCTCCAGGAGCCGTCAGGACGCCACCCTGCCCGCCCATCCTCCGCCTCCTCTCCTCCTCCTCTCCTCTCCTCACATCCTCCCCTCCTCCCCCTCCTCCTCCTCCTCCTCCTCCTCCTCCTCCTCCTCCTCCTCCTCCTCCTCCTCCATTCCTTTTCCTTATAGTTAACTCCTCCCCAAAATGTGGCTCTAGCCGTAGCGCCGCGCGCATTATTTTCAACAATTTGCAAGAGTCTAACGGATAGAGGGCGGTTCGTTTTCAAAATGTGGCTCTCGCCTTAGCGCCTCGCACATTCGTTTCAAACAGTTGCAAGAGCTTCATGGATTGAGGGCAGGTCGTTTTCAGAATGTGGCTCTCGCCTTAGCGCCTCGCATATTCTTTGAACAAAAAACATCCAAGGGCTTCATGTAGTCAGGGCGGGCCGTCTTCAAAATGTGGCGCTCGCCTTCGCGCCGCGCGCAATCGTTCGACAAACATGCAAATGTTTCACGGATTGAGGGCGGGCCGCTTTCAAACTGTGGCTCTCGCAATAGCGCCGCGCACATTCGTCGTAAAAGTTTCAGGAGGTTCACGGATTGAGGGCGGTTCCTTTTCAACATGCGGTTATCGCCTAAGCGTCGCGCGCTTTCGTTTGAACCAGTTGCAAGAGTTTCATTGGTTTCCTTGGTTCATGTACCAGAAATGTATTTCTTGAAACGACTCAGGATTGGCAGGGCGCAACAGTTACGTTGATTCGCAGTGTTGAGGTCCCAAGAATGGCGTCCTGAAACGATTCAAGATCGCCAAGGCGTACACGTCAGGTTAAACCATGGCGTTGAAGTCCTGATAACGGTGTTTTAGCCCGCTTCTAATTGGTCACACGGTTGTCCCCCAACGGGGCCATTCTCTGTGGAAATGACCCCTTGTAAGGGGCCTTTGAAGAGGGATCTTGGAGGGAGGGTATATTTCAACATCGTTGATGAGCCTTGGGTTTACACTGGTCCTCCTCCTCCTCCGCTACATACTCCATCTCCTTCAACTCTTTCTCCTTGCCACATCCTCCACCTCCACCTCCTCCCCCTCCCGTTCCTCCCTGTTCTTCGCTGAGCCCTTAGAATATAGGCTTCCCAAGTTGGGTCCGAGTAGATGGGGTCTGAGGATCGCGCCGCATCGACGATGCATCGGCGCCGTCGGCGTGGCAAAAATCGGGCTCCACATCGAGCCGCATCGGCGGTGCTTCGGCGATGTGTCGCGATCCTCCGACACCATCTACTCGGACCCCATTGCAGAGGCCATGACAAAATGGAGTGTGTCGATTCTTGCAGCGACCGGGAGCTGGAGCGGCAAGGTCGCCTCGGGCATGCTGCCGATGCTGGCGCCCAAGTCACAGCCGTTTCCGTCCTTGCGCGTGCACCCTCTGGGACCATACGTGGTAACACTACCTGCCTCTCATCATCAGTAACCAAGCACAGACACGACAGTGTGCTCGGCATCTCCTTCGAGAAAGCATACTCGGAGAGGGGATAGCCGCACAACTGCAAAACAAGAGCGGCCAGGCTTATTGTCGTTATCTGTTGCTCGAATCTCTCTGTTCCCACTCACAGTAACTCACCAAAATCTTCTGGCACGCGATTGCCTCCTTCTCCTCCTGCTGCCCGTCTCCCTTTCCCCCGTGCCCCCCCCCAATCCACTCGGAGGTCTTCCCCAAGCAGTGCCTCATAGCCTTCTCCCAGTGCCCGCGTGAGAACCTGGGTCGTCTCCGCCCGATGCCTCTGGAGACGCTGTAAGTGTGAAACAAAAACGTAGGAGAGGAGGAGGGAGGAGGAGGAGGAGGAGGAGGAGGAGGAGGAGGAGGAGGAGGAGGAGGGCTGGGAGAAGGGAGGCTCGGAAGAGGGAGGCCTACAGCGCACCGTCGCGCGGGGCATGCGCGCGCGCGGACGGGGGAGGGCAACGGGGGGGGGATCGAAACAGGAAGAGGCGGCCACGAAATCCTCGGGGTCGGTCAAGAGGGGGGCGGACTGGGGTGGCGCAAAGCATGGCCGGCGGCGTGTGCGCGGCCCAGGGGGGGGGGGGGCAGGGAGGCAATGAAAGAAGATCGCAGGCCTAGAGGTTGACACCAACACCAAGATCGGCGGTGTGCCTCCACCGAGGGAAGACGATCCCGATCCCGGTTATGATGGTGATATTCTGGCTTCCAAGGTGACCGAAATGTTACCACCAGCACCGACACCAGGGTCAACCGTCTCATCAACATAATGGCAAACACGATGCTCAAAAAGCAGAAACCAATCACGTCAACTCTCATGTGAAAACCCTCTGCGCGTGGCCGAGAAGAAACAGTCAACCCGGATCATGAGGATGCGCGGTGAATAAGCGTCGGGGGGGGCGTCACTCCCCCCGACAGCCCCACATCAACCCCCCTCGCGGGCAGCCACCGCTCGCCCAAGGCGTTCCGACCCCCGTCGCGGCGCAACGACGAGGCGAGGTTGACCCCCGCTGGGGGGTTCCCCCCCGCGCTCATTACGAGACACACGAGGAGGAGGAGAAGGAGGAGGAGGAGGAGGAGGAGGAGGAGGAGGAGGCGGAGGCGGAGGAGGCGGAGGAGGGAGGAGGAGGAGGAGGAGGAGGAAGGAGGAGGAGGGACGCAGGGAAAAGGGGACAGGAGGAGGAGGAGGAGGAGGAGGAGGAGGAGGAGGAGGAGGAGGAGGAGGAGGAGGAGGAATGAGGAGGACGTGTGAGGAAAAAGAGGTAGCACGAGGAGGAGGAGGAGGAGGAGAGAGGAGGAGGAGGGGAGGAGGAGGAGGAGGAGGAGGGGGAGGAGGAGGAGGAGGAGGAGGAGGAGGAGGAGGAGGAGGAGGAGGGAGGAGGGGAGGAGGAGGAGGAGGAGGAGGAGGAGGAGGAGGAGGAGGAGGGGGGGGGGACGGGAGGAGGAAACCTGCCAATCCTTCCTATGCAGGTTGACTGCAAGGCGGAGGGCCCCTGGCGGCAGGGCGAGCTGCGGCGCCCTCGGCGGGCGGGCGCCGGCGGGGTCCCCGCTGCAGTCCGGCCCGATGGACAGCAGGCCCGGGCCGTCCGCGGCGGCGGCGCGCGCCGCTCCTCGGACGCCACGCGCGGGCAGGGCGGGCATGCCTTTTTTTGACATCCTCGTCCACTCCTCCTCCACTTCCTCCTCCTCCACTTCCTCCTCCACTTCCTCCTCCTCCACTTCCTCCTCCTCCACTTCCTCCTCCTCCACTTCCTCCTCCTCCTCCTCCACTTCCTCCTCCGCCTCCTCCACAGTTCCTCCTCCCGAGGCCCTCTTCCTCCTCAGCCCCTCCGTTTCTTGCTCCTGATAGATCACTCCTCCCTCTCGCTCCCAGAAGCCTGTCGGAAGGGCGGGCCTGGCGTTTCGCAGGGGACCTTCTTACCATCTCTGATCCGGAAGCTTGAGAAATTACAGCAATTTCATATATGGAGGGCGGGTCGGTTCCAAAGTGCGGTTCTCGCGCCAGCGCCGCGCACTTGTGTCTTAACCACTCGCAAAAGTTTTGCGAATTGCGGGCGGGTCGTTTTCAAAAGGTGGCCTTTGCCTCGGCGCCGCACGCATTCGTTTCAAACATCTGCAACCGTGTCATGGATTGAGGGCGGGCCGTTGTCAAAATGTGGTTCCCGCCTCAACGTGCGCCCGTCGCAACACATGCAAGAGTTTTGCGCACGGATGGAGGGCGCGCCGATGTCAAAATATGGTTCTCGCCTTAGCACCGCGCAAGATTTGTTAAAACACGTGCAAGCGTTTCGCGCTATGTTGTCCCCATCGTACTTCGGGACCACATCCCAGACATAATTTCGAGCGCCCAGGAAACTATCAAAACAGTATCGAGAGTATCGCTTCCCAAGGCCCGACACGCGAAAACCCTCCAGTTTCTGTATTTTCTTCGTGCCGGAAACTATTTCTGTTGGTCAAGGCTAGAATAAGTTGCAATGGTTAACGTACCAGCGGGTTACAATGGTTACCGTACCAGCGAAGGTGTTTTAGAGCGCGTCAGGATTGTTATTGGGGGAGCGGTTACGTTGATTCGCGGTGTTGAAGCCCCAAGAATGGTGTTTTGGCACGAATGGAGATCGTCAAAACGGAAAGAACGCGTTTCACAGGCGCTTGCCTTGGGAACAGTCGGCGGCGCGCTTCAAACCGCAAAACCAGGGGGACTCCCCTCCTCCCCAACCCTCCCCCTCCCGAATCCCACCCCCCCGCCCCTCCCCTCCCAGGGGGGGGGTTCAAATCCTGGAAGGGGGGCTTTCAAACCCCCCCCCACTCGGCGCCGGCGCCGGCGCCGGCGCTGGCGGCCGCCAGCAGCGCCCACGGCGGGGACGCAGCGACGATGACCAGAGACAGCTCAGGGGGAGGGGGGTTAAACACCACCCCCGTGGCGCCAGGGGGGGGGGGTTCAACCCCCCCCCTTGCGCCGGCGCTGGCGCTGGCGGGGACGCAGCGACGATCACCACCACTTCCACCACCACCACCACTACCACCACCACCACCGCCTCAACCCACCACCACCATCACCAACAGCACCACACAACCATCACCACCACCACCACAGCCACCACCACCACCACCACAACCACCACCACACCATCACCACCACCACCACCAAAAACCCACCACCACTACCACCACCACCACCACCACAATCTACCACACCACCACCACCACCGCCACAACCAATACCAGCAGCACGGCCCACCGCCACCACAACTAACCACCACACCACCACCACCGCCACCACCACCACCACCACAACAAGCGTGCACTAACCACCGCCACCACCACAACCCACCACCACCACCACAACCACCACCACACCACCACCAAAACCACCACCACCACACTCACCATCACACACCACCACCACCACAAACCACCACAACACCACCACCAAACCACCACCACCACCACAACCCACCACCACCACCACCACCACCACCACCACCACCACCACCAAACCACCACTATCACCACCACAAACCACGCCACACCACTACCAAACCACCACCACCACCACCACCCAACGCCACAAGCACCGTCACCACAACAAACCACCACACCACCACCACCCATCACCACCGCCCAACCACCACCACCACCACCACCACCACCACCACCACCACCACCACACCACCACCACCACCACCACCACCGGCGTCCTCGTCGACGCTCCCCTCCACCGCCGCCCGCCGCCGCAGGCGCCGGCCGGCGCTGGCCCAGAAATGGAAATCGTCGTCCCCGCCACCGTCGCCAGCCGCCGCCGTCGCAAGCCCGGCTCGAGGGGAGGGGAAGCAGAGAAGAAGGGGGGGGGAGGGGGGGGGGTTTGACCCCCTGAACCCTTCCATCCAGGGCCCCCCCCCCCCCTCCGTCCAGGGGGGGGTGGGGGGGCGGTTCCAAACCCCTCCCCCCTCCAAGCGACTACAGAACGCGCCCTTTCTCACTCAAAACGCAACAGTCAAGTCGATTCTCAATTCGACCCAGGCCCCCCCCTTCCCTGACGTGAGGGGGGGGGGCCCGAGTCAAATTACCACCCCCAAGGTCCCCACGCACCCACTTCCTCTCCGGGCACCCCCCGACAGGGGGGGCCGCCTTGTGGAGGGGGGGGTCCTGGGGGGTCGCCAGCGGGGGTCCGGGGGAGGTCACGCCTTCGATGACGGTGGTCCCGGGGCAGAATACCGCCCTCCCACGGAGTCCCCGCGGGTTCCCAGGGGGGGAGGGCGCCAGCGGGTGCCCCCGCCTTCAGGTTCGGCGGCACTGGCATCATAGATCAACCATGCATCTGGCCGATAAGGCAACAAACTACAAGGCCCCGCGACGTACAGGCAGCCTGGTCCCAAATACCTCAGGCGAGACACACTGCAGCAGCGTCTGTGCGCACTCGGTCAGCTTCCGAAGCGAGCTCTGCTGGAGTTGCTCTTTCATGCTCCACCCGCATCACCCCACCCCCAACCTACATCATCATTCAAGCCTGGGAGCCGGCGGCCATCCTCAGGGTGGAGGGGGAATCGTGGGCCAGGATGTCTGCAAGATGTCGTGCGCAGGTGGTGGGCCAGACTGGGGCCACCATGACCAGCTCTCCGCCGTCCCCGTGAGGTCAGCACGAACTCATCCCAAGGCTTGGTGAAACGCGGCATGGTAGAAACTCCATGCATCGTTCGTTGTACGAATGCGCTCGTCCACCCGCTTCCTCACCTATCCTTCCCACGCGAGCAGAGACAGCGACAAGGCCCGAGCAGGAGGTCGATTTTCTTCCTTCTGTAGAAGCCTTGTAGGTGGAGTCAGAGCTTATCGTCGTTCAATCTGTGCTCCGTCACAAACCACAGGCCTCACCCACAAAACCTGCGCACTAGATGTCCTAACCATCCTGTGGTGTTGGGTCCTCGTTTTGAAGAGACAGCGCCCCGCGTCACCTCCTCTTCCTCCTCCTCCCGCCACCCCCTTCCCCCCTCCTCCCCCTCCTTGCCCCAATTTGGCACACCCCTCACAGGGCCCCACAGGGAGCTCCACCGAAGGCCCCAGTGGCACAGGCCGCATGCGGCGACCACCACCCATTTTGGCACACCCCTCACACGGTTCGTGGCCCCACAAGGAGCTCCACCGAAGGCCCCAATGGCACGGACCGCATGCGGGGACCGCGCCCATTTTGGCACACCCCTCACACGGTTCGTGGCCCCACAAAGAGCTCCACCGAAGGTCCCAGTGGCCAGGCCGCACGCGGGGACCGCCACCCAATTTGGCACACCCCTCACAGGGCTCGTGGCCCCACAGGGAGCTCCACCGAAAGCCCCAGTGGCACAGGCCGCATGCGGCGACCACCACCCATTTTGGCACACCCCTCACACGGTTCGTGGCCCCACAAGGAGCTCCACCGAAGGCCCCAGTGGCACGGACCGCATGCGGGGACCGCGCCCATTTTGGCACACCCCTCACACGGTTCGTGGCCCCACAGGGAGCTCCACCGAAGGTCCCAGTGGCACAGGCCGCACGCGGGGACCGCCACCCACTTTGGCACACCCCTCACAGGGCTCGTGGCCCCACAGGGAGCTCCACCGAAAGCCCCAGTGGCACAGGCCGCATGCGGCGACCACCACCCATTTTGGCACACCCCTCACACGGTTCGTGGCCCCACAGTGAGCTCCACCGAAGGCCCCAGCGGCACAGGCCGCACGCGGGGACCGCGCCCATTTTGGCACACCCCTCACTCGGTTCGTGGCCCCACAAAGAGCTCCACCGAAGGCTCCGTTGGCACAGGCCGCACGCAGGGACCGCCACCCATTTTGGCACACCCCTCACACGCTTCGTGGCCCTACAGGGAGCTCCACCGAAGGCCCCAATGGCACAGGCCGCATGCGGGGACCGCCACCCATATCGGCACACCCCTCACTCGGTTCGTGGCCCCACAGGGAGCTCCACCGAAGACCCTAGTGGCACAATCCGCATGCGGGGACCGCCACCCATCTTGCGTCCTGCCTGGCGGCAGAGCGCCGCCGGGGAATTTATCCCCCCCAGCAGCGGCAATGCCCGCTGGGGGGGGGAAGCAGCGTCGAGCCTAGCGACAGGAGCGATAGCGACAGGAGGAGGAGGAGGAGGAGGAGGAGGAGGAGGAGGAGGAGGAGGAGGAGGAGGAGGAGGAGGAGGAGGAGGGAGGAGGGGAGAAGGAAGAGGAGGAGAGGAGAGGGGGATGGGGAGGGGGAGGAGGAGGGAGGAGGAGGAGGAGGAGAGAGGAGGGAGGAGGAGGAGGAGGAGGAGGGGAGGAGGAGGAGGAGGAGGAGGAGGAGGAGGAGGAGGAGGAGGAGGAGGAGGAAGAGGAGGAGGAGGAGGAGGAGGAGGAGGAGGAGGAGGAGGAGGAGGAGGAGGAGGAGGAGGGAGGAGGAGGAGGAGGAAGGAGGAGGAGGAGAGGAGGAGGAGGAGGAGGAGGCGGAGGAGGAGAGGAGGAGGAGGAGGAGGAGGGAAGGGGAGGGAGGAGGAGGAGGAGGAGGAGGAGGGGAGGAGGAGGAGGAGGAGGAGGAGGAGGAGGAGGAGGAGGAGTAGGAGGAGGAGGAGGAGGAGGAGAGAGGAGGAGGAGGAGGAGGAGGAGGAGGGAGGAGGGAGGAGGAGGAGGGAGGAGGGAGGGGGAGGAGAGAGGGAGAGGACGATGGGAAAGACCTCCGCCCGTTCCTTAGGCTTCCAGTCGCTTCGTCCCACGAGGCAGACAAGCACAGCGACAGCTGACGCTTCGGCTGCAGCTGGCTGGCTCACCCAGCGCCCGCCTCCGCGTCCTCCTCCGCTCCCCTGCCCTTTTCGTCACGATCCGTCCCACCCTCGGCCCTCCTGCCGTGCGGGGCAGCGCTGCGGAGGGGGGGGGGCTGGCACAGGGGGGACACGTCGACCTGGAGTCGGCGATGCATCGCAGGTGGATCGCCGCTTGGCCTCCCATAGCGTGTCCGCACGTTCATGGGCAGGTTGGAGTTGTCGGGCCCCTATCGGCGATCAATGAGCGATTGGGGGGTCGATGCACCCCCCCCTGTGCCTATCCTCCTCTGTCGTTGCCCCTGATGGTGCTCCCCATCGTGGCTCGGCGGCGAGCCCAAGGATAAGTCAGAGGGGCCGGGCCTTCTCAGAAGGCCAGTGTCAGGGCCTGCTGAGAAATGCTCTAAGCCTTCTCCGACGACGGAGACGGCTTCTCAGAAGGCATGAGGGCGTCTGAGAAGCCCCGCCGCCCCCTGAGAAGGTCCGCCGCCTCACTCCCCCCTGGGCTCGCCGCCGTGTGGCACCCAGTGCGGCAAGTCCTTCGACGCCGTGGCCATGGCCGTGGCCCAAATGCCATGAGCGATAGCGACAGGAGGAGGAGGAGGAGGAAGAGGAGGAGGAGGAGGAGGAGGAGCCTACCTGTTTTACTCGACGAAGGGGCCTGTGTGCTGGGAGAAGAGCAGGTGTACAATACAGCAAGACCGTCACGAAACCCCGTCAGGTCCATGCCCTCTCTCGGCGGCGCGTCTGGGGCACACTCAACAGCGCTGCTCGGTACGGCAGCCCGCAGTCGAGGTGACAGGCCGGGCGCGGAGGAGCACTCGATGCGCGAGCTCAGGGACTGACAGTGCCGCATCCTCTTCGTCTGCAGGGGAGAGGGGGGAGAGGGGGAGCCAGGAGGGAGAGGGAGCCAGGAGGAAGAGGGGGAGAGAGAGGGAGCCAGGAGGAAGGGAGCCAGGAGGGAGAGGGGGGAGAGAGAGGGAGCCAGGAGGAAGGGAGCCAGGAGGGAGAGGGGGGAGAGAGAGAGGGAGCCAGGAGGCAGAGGGCGGGGCGGTCCTTCGACGCCGTGGCCGTGGCCGTGGCCCTTGGTCTCCTGCAGCGTCTCGCGGGCGCTCATGGACGCCGCCTTGGCCATCGGGTGCTCCGAGAAGGCTGGCGGGCGCGGGAGGGGCCAGCGCGCGCGCGGGGGAGAGGAGGCGCCTCGCCGCGTCCTGCTGAGGGGGGGGATGCACGGTTTTCCCGCGGGGTCGTGGGCGGCCCGAGGAGGAGGAGGAGGAGGGGGAGGAGGAGGGATAAAGAGGAGGAGGAGGAGGAGGAGGAGGAGGAGGAGGAGGAAGGAGGGAGAAAGAGGAGGAGGAGGAGGAGGAGGGAGGAGGAGGAGGAGGAGGAGGAGGAGGAGGGGAGGAGGAAGGGTCGCCTGAGCCCCTCGGAGAAACCCTCCAGGGGAGGGGAGGGGCGATGACCATCTGCTGCACTCTGCACCATGCCGAGCGCACATGGCTTCCCGCACCGTCCTGGCCCACTGCCTCGCCGATCTCTGCAGCTCCTGGCCTGACCGATGCCACCCCTGCTTGCCGCTGGGCCGTGCCGTCGGCAAGCAGCACTGCCCCGTATCGCCTCCGCTGGGCTGCCCGCCCTGGCCCCGCGACCCCTCCCAACATGGGCAAGACCAGCAGGCATCGAAGCGGGAACTCGGACAGACTCGGACATCGCTGTGGGCCGCATCGGCGCGGAGCCGGATTGGAACCGCAGCTGCGCCGCGCCAGGCCGCACAACGACGCCATGCAAACATCGGCCCGAATAGGATCTGGGGATCGTCGGAGTGAATCGAATCGGATCGGGCCGGCCGGAATCGGTGTCGAATCGGATCGAAGTAGGCCCTGCACGGGGGCCTCTTGGGGGTTCCCTGGGGGCCCCTTGGGGGTCTCTTGGGGCTTCCTGGGGGGCTCTCGGGCGTCGTGGGAGCCTCTTGGTGGCCTCTGGGGGCATACTGGAGGCCTCTAGGGTCAGACCTCGAAATATCGGTTGGCGGTCCCCCTCTGGGCCCCTCTTGGGGAGCTCTTGGGGCACACTTGGTTGTCGCGGGAGCCTCCTGGGCCGTCCTGGGGCCCTCTTCGGGACCTCGTAGACCGTCTTGGAGCGATCTGAATGGCCTCCGAGGCCGTGAGGAAGCGCTGGGAAGCGGGGAAAGCGAGAACGCCAACAGCATTCGAAAACCATCGGACAATTTATCAATGTTGCATCCCAGGGCCCTCTTGGGGAGCCTCTTGAGTCCGTCCTGGAGCGTGTTGGAGTCCTCGTCGGCCGTTTTGAGGGCAGCTTGGGCGTTTTCGGGGCCTCTTGGGAGCGTCTTGGGCTCTCTCTCTCGGGACCCCCTTAGCCTGTCGTGGCCTGCTTCGTGGCAGGCCTGGGCCGCCTCGGGACCCCTCTGGGCGCCCTCTTGGGGCGCTCTTGGGGCACACTTGGGCTGTCTGGAGCGCCGCCTGGGCCGTCTTGGGGCCCTCTTCAGGGCCTCGTGGGCCGTCTTGGAGCAATATAAAGCATCTCCGAGGCCGTGAGGGAGCGCTGGGGTGCGGGAAAAGCGAAAACGCCCAAATCCTTCAAACACCATTGGACAATTTGCAAATCTTGCCTCACATTGCCCTCTTGGGGAGCCTCTTGAGTCCGTCCTGGAGCGTGTTGGAATCCTCGTCGGCCATCTGGAGGGCAACTTGAGCGTCTTCGGGGCCTCTTGGGAGCGGCTAGGGCCCTCTCGGTACTTCCTTAGCCTGTCGTGGCCTGTTCCAAAGCGGGCCAGGGCCGCCTCGGGACTCCTCTAAGCGCCCTCTTGGGGCGCTCTTTGGGCGCACGTGGGTTGTCAGGGGCGCCTCCTGGGTCGTCTTGGGGCCCTCTTCGGGGCCTCGTGGGCCGTCTTGGAGCCACCTGAAGGGTCTCCGAGGCCGTGAGGAAGCGCTGGAAAGCGGGAAAAGCGAGAACGCCAAGATCCTTCGCAAACCATCGGGACATTTGTGATTTTTGCCTCCCAAGGCCCTCTTGGGGAGCCTCTTGAATCCGTCCTGGAGCGTGTTGGAATCCGTGTCGGCCGTCTTGAGGGCACCTTGGGCGTCTTCGGGGCCTCTTGGGGCCTCAGGGGGTCCTCTTGGGGCGGGGGGCTCGCAATTCCAATTGAATTTCCTCAGCTCGGGCTCCTCTTGGGGCCATTTGGGAGGCCGTTCGCGCCGTCTCCGCTGCCTCTAGGACTGTCTTGGGACCCTTTTGGCCGTCTTGGCGCCCTCGGGGGGGTCTCCTGGGCCGTGTTGGGGCCATCGTAGGGGCCCCCGAGGCTGTCACGGACGGTACGATGACGAGAAACACGAGTGCGGTTAACATGTACGCTTTACCCAGGTAATGAGGCCATTTTTGCCTCTCGGGGCCCTCTGCGGTGTCATATTGCACAGGCTATGAGGCGCCTTGGAGGCCTCTTGTTGGCTGCTTAGGTGCCTCTTGGAGGTCTCGGGGGTTCTCTGGGAGCGTTGGGCTCGCAATTCAAATTGGATTGCCCCACCTTGGGCTCCTCTTGGAGCCCTCTGGGAGGGCATTGGGGCCGCCTTGGGTGCCCCTGGGGCCAGCCTGGGACCCTCGTGGGCCGTCTCGGCGCCCTCTGGGGAGCCTCTGAGGCCGTGCAGGGGCTACATTAGGCGCCCCTGAGGTCGTCAAGGGTGGTACGAAGACGAAAGGCACGAGTACGGTAAAATGTACGTTTTACGCGAGGAGTGGGGGCTATTTTCGTCTCGGCGCCCTCGTGGGGAGGAAATTACGCGGGTTATGAGGCGTCTTCGAAGCCTCTGGGGCCGTTGGAGACGTCCCGTGATCCGTCGAAACCGTCTTCCAGGTGGTTGGTGGCTGACTGGGGCCGCCGTGACGCTCATCGGGCCGCCCTCGGAGGCGATTTTGGGCTCCCCAGGGTCGGGCCAGGCCCCCGGGCCACACATTTGCAGTAGGAGTCGCGGCCCCCTGGCCCCCAGGCCCGCCCCCCCGTTCTATGTATACGTCTTTTCGCCATGTATCTCGTGTGCCTTGCCTGCAGTAGTGACACTGCCTGACACTCCACAACGCCACAACGCTGTACTCCAGATTTCGTAATAAAGGGAGGGGGGTCTCATTTCGTGGGGGGGTCTCTTCCAGGCTATCTTGGAGGGCCTGGGGGGTCTGGGGACGATGTTTTGGAGGGTTATCCCACGGGGGAGGTCTGAAATGGCTTGTCTTGGAGGGTCCAGACCCCCTCCCTTTTATTACGAAATCTGGAGTATCCAATCCGAACGCTGACAAACAAAGCGGACTGGAGCAGTCTCCAGATGTATGTCTGGGGCTACGCCAGGACGCAGGAGATTGCTCGGACGGATCCCAGCGACGCCGGAAGCCTCCTCGCGAGGCGCGGCGGATGAGGATGAGGAGGAGGAGGAGGAGGAGGAGGAGGAGGAGGAGGAGGAGGAGCAAACCCGTAAAACCACAGATCAGAACCACAAGCTCAGACGTGACATCAGGTCGGGCCTGTCCCCCTACATGGGGATTCTGGGCGAAGAATATCAAAAAGACTCAGCAGATGCTCCCAAATGGCCTCACACACTCAACAAATACCCCCACATGGTCAAACATGGGCGAAACATCGTCCCCCACTCTTTTTTTGACTCTTTTCGAAGATTCCTACTGTAGAGAGACGGGCCCGACCTAGACGTCACACGAAGCATCCATTTGGACGCCCGAAATGGGTACAGAAAGAATGGGCACAATGCCCAACAACAAACGCTGTCCCAAACCAACAGCGGCCGCTGTTGGGCAGGCGGCCTTCTGTCTCAAATGGGCACAGGCCGCGGCGGCGCGGACAGCGAGTCCTGTTCCAAATGAACAGGAACTGCTGTTGGGCATTGTACCCATTCTCTCCGTACCCATTTCGTTCGTGCTGATCTCAAGGAGCAGGAGGAGGAGGAGGAGGAGGAGGAGGAGCAGGAGCAGGAGGAGGAGGAGGAGGAGGAGGAGGAAGAGGAGGAGGCGGAGGAGGAGGAAGAGGAGGAGGAGGAGGAGGAGGAGGAGGAGGAGGAAGAGGAGGCGTCCAGCAGACCCTCGCGGGGGCCCGTACGGACTTTCCTGGACCGGCGCCGGGCCCTGCGGGCGGCGCCTCTCCCCCCGGGCGCGCCCTCGCGCGCCCCGGGCCCCGGGGGTGGGGGGGGCGGCCCAGGTCCGAGAGGTCCGCGCGGAGCTGCAAGAGTGGCTGTCCACGCGGGGGTTCCCCACCCGACAGGTCCAGGGGGGCAGACAGACATGCCTCGCTGTTGACTACCCTCGCTTCCAAGAGGCACCAGAGCGATGCCAGACTGCGGCCTGCACTGGCTGGGCCGCTTGGCGAGGGGGCGCGTGATCTGACTTGGCTTTGCCTGGAAGCGAAAGCGGGGTAATTAGGTGATTCACGCTCTGAAGGTTGGGGTTTGGACTCGCTCGTCGGTCGGACGAAGCAGGTAAAAACATGAAGCAGGAAGGCGAATCAATCAAGTCGGTTAGGGTTCAGGCCCTCCCAGAGGATCACAGAACACAGCAACAAAAAAAGCGTGTCGGCTCCTGAAGTAGGAAGGGCGCTTGAAGCAGACACAGACCTGGGGATCCAGAGAAACCTGCTCTCGACGACCCGCGTGCACGTCCGCGCAGTTGCTCCCCAGCCGACAAGCTAAAGTGCAGACTTACAGGGCAGAGCTCCTCCTCGTCCTCCTCCTCCTTGTCCTCCTCCTCCTCCTCCTCCTCCTCCTTGTCCTCCTCCTCCTCCTCCTCCTCCTCCTCCTCCTCCGCGTCCTGCCTCGCCCACCGCGTGCACATCTCGCGGCCGGCAAGCCCAGCGCGCGTGCCCGTGCTCCCCGGGCGTCGCGCCTCGGGCCTTCGACCGCAGCCGCCGCGCTGTCGGAAGGAACGCCGAGTACGGCGGAGGCCCGACCACGAGAAACCCCACCCTGAGACCCCTCCTCCTCCTCCTCCTCCTCCTGCTCCTCCTCCTCCTCCTCCTCCTCTTACTCCTCCTCCTCCTGGCTCCTCCTCCTCCTCCTCCTCCTCCTCCTCCTCCTCCCCATCGCCCTCCTACACGTCCTCCGACACAGCGGAGGCCAGTCCACAAGGAACCTTCCGCAAGAAACCCAACCCTGAGACCCCAGGACGTCCATGGATTTTTCGTGTGGGACACGTCGCGCTCTCCATGGCAGAACCATCGGAACCAAAGAGACCCAGGGCACCCTGGAGGCAAGCAGGGTGTTTCTTGGCATGGGCCCCCCCCGCATGGGACGAAGAGGCTACTCTGGCTGAGCAGGTCCCCCGACCTAGATCTGAAGGGCGACCTGAAGACAGAGCCCCCGGAGTGGTCTGTCTTGAAGCATATTGACTGTAGTGGCGACTGCATGCCGCGGCCGCCAGGCCAAAGTGGTGCCGGTGCTCCTGGGGGATCCCCCCTCACTCTCTCTTGAGCAGGGACCGACCGTCTCGGCATTCCTTAGGCCTACCACGACAGGCTCTCAGAACCCGAAAATGCTCTAATAACAACAACAATGTTCTTGGAACATAAACCCGATGTGCTAAAACAAGACAGCCCCGGCCAGAAATGTTCTAAGAACATTCCGTGCAGAACACAAAAGGTTCTTAGAACATTGCCTGGTAGGCCTACAGGCACGCCAGGACGCTTCGCCACTGCTTGACTCTCGGGCGACAGTCTTCGACTTTCGTCCGTCCGGCCCGATGATTGCCACGAGCGGGCGGCGAGAGGGGCCCTGGAGGCGGCAATGGAGGTGCGAGCTGGACGGGCCCCGGGACGATCAAGAGCGGCCATGTAACCCGAAACAGCATTTGAGACCCCCCCGGAGTTATTTTAGCGCCGCGATTTTATGCAATATTCCACGGGAGCATCTTCGCGGAGCGATACCTTTAGCACCGCGCGCACACAACATCACAAAATCCCAATCGGTGGCGGCCCCTGTGGGGCCAAGCAAAGAATTCGCAGGGAATGTCAAGGATCTTGCATAGATCGCTGCGGCTTCCTAGGGAATGCTTAGAGCTTAGCAGGGCCCAGTAACCCTGAGCAGGGCTTGGCAAGGCCCCGGAAGGGGGGGGGCTCTTAAATACTTTTCGCGGTTTAGAGCCAAGCGCTTTCCACTAATCGCAAAGAAACTACTCGCAAATGGCATGGATCCGCCGCGGGGGGGTTAAGATCCACCACGTCGAGGCAAACAGGTTTTTACCTAACAACGAAAACTGATAGTTTTCTAGTGTGCCGCCGAAGCCCAAATCGCCTGGGACATCCTCGCAAAATCGCTCTTGGCGCTGCTAGAACTCCATTCCCGGCGTACATTTTGGATGCCCGGAGCCAACTGTAGGCCACTTCGTGCTCTTCGACTTCCCAGAACTCCATTCCCGGGCCACATTTTCGATGCCCGGAGCCAACTGTAGGCCACTTCGTGCTCTTCGACTTCCCAGAACTCCATTCCCGGGCCACATTTTGAATGCCCGGAGCCAACTGTAGGCCACTTCGTGCTCTTCGACTTCCCAGAACTCCATTCCCGGGCCACATTTTGAATGCCCGGAGCCAACTGTAGGCCACTTCGTGGTCTTCGAGTTCCCAGAACTCCATTCCTGGGCATGATTTTGAATGCCCGGAGCCAACTGTAGGCCAATGCCCGGGGCCAGCTGTAGGCCACTTCGTGTTCTTCGAGTTCCCAGATACCAATTCCCGGGCCACATTTGCTGCAGGCTGATGCTGAGGCTGCAGGCTGAGGCTGAGGCTGAAGGCTGAGGCTGAGGCTGAGGCTGAGGCAGGCTGAGGCTGAGGCTGAGGCTGAGGCAGGCTGAAGGCCGAGGCTGAGGCTGAGGCTGAGGCTGCAGGCTGAGGCTGAGGCTGAGGCAGGCTGAGGCTGAGGCTGAGGCAGGCTGATGCTGAGGCTGAGGCTGAGGCTGAGGCTGAGGCTGAGGCTGCAGGCTGAGGCTGAGGCAGGCTGAGGCTGAGGCCGAGGCTGAAGGCAGACTGAGGCTGAGGCTGAAGCAGGCTGAGGCTGAGGCAGAGGCAGGCTGAGGCTGAGGCAGGCTGATGCTGAGGCAGGCTGAGGCTGAGGCTGAGGCTGATGCAGGCTGAGGCTGAGGCAGGCTGAGGCTGAGGCCGAGGCTGAAGGCAGACTGAGGCTGAGGCTGAGGAGGCTGAGCTGAGGCTGAGGCTGAGGAGGCTGAGGCTGAGGCTGAGGCAGGCTGAGGCTGAGGCTGAGGCTGAGGCTGCAGGCTGAGGCTGAGGCTGAGGCTGAGGCAGGCTGAGGCTGAGGCAGGCTGAGGCTGAGGCTGAGGCTGCAGGCTGAGGCTGGCAGGCTGAGGCTGAGGCCGAGGCTGAAGGCAGACCGAGGCTGAGGCTGAAGCAGGCTGAGGCTGAGGCTGAGGCAGGCTGAGGCTGAGGCTGAGGCAGGCTGATGCTAAGGCAGGCTGAGGCTGAGGCTGAGGCTGATGCAGGCTGAGGCTGAGGCAGGCTGAGGCTGAGGCCGAGGCTGAAGGCAGACTGAGGCTGAGGCTGAAGCAGGCTGAGGCTGAGGCTGCAGGCTGAGGCTGAGGCAGGCTGAGGCTGAGGCTGAGGCAGGCTGATGCTGAGGCAGGCTGAGGCTGAGGCTGAGGCTGATGCAGGCTGAGGCTGAGGCAGGCTGAGGCTGAGGCCGAGGCTGAAGGCAGACTGAGGCTGAGGCTGAAGCAAGGCTGAGGCTGAGGCTGAGGCTGAGGCAGGCTGAGGCTGAGGCTGAGGCAGGCTGAGGCTGAGGTAGGCTGAGGCTGAGGCTGAGGCTGAGGCTGAGGCAGGCTCAGGCTGAGGCAGGCTGAGGCTGAGGCCGAGGCTGCGGGCAGACTGAGGCTGAGGCTGAAGCAGGCTGAGGCTGAGGCTGAGGCAGGCTGAGGCTGAGGCTGAGGCAGGCTGATGCTGATGCAGGCTGAGGCTGAGGCTGAGGCTGATGCAGGCTGAGGCTGAGGCAGGCTGAGGCTGAGGCCGAGGCTGACGGCAGACTGAGGCTGAGGCTGAAGCAGGCTGAGGCTGAGGCTGAGGCAGGCTGAGGCTGAGGCTGAGGCAGGCTGATGCTGAGGCAGGCTGAGGCTGAGGCTGAGGCTGATGCAGGCTGAGGCTGAGGCAGGCTGAGGCTGAGGCCGAGGCTGAAGGCAGACTGAGGCTGAGGCTGAAGCAGGCTGAGGCTGAGGCTGCAGGCAGGCTGAGGCTGAGGGCTGAGGCTGAGGCTGAGGCTGTGACTGCGACTGCCGTTGCCGCTGCGACTGTCATCGCGAATGCGACTACGACTGCGAGAACAGCAGAATTCTACAACTGGGTTCTCATTTGAATCTTAAGGGGAATGCTTCCAGATATGCTCCTACACATCGCTGTTAGGTTGCTTTGCCGGGATAATTTTTCAGACTTTTGCGAGTAGGCACTTTGCGAGTAATAGAACGTGCTCGGTGAGACGGTCAAGACAAGGAGATACGGGCAAAACCGTTCAAAATTGGTCCCTGGACCCCTCCCGGGTTCAATCTGTTGCTATTTGTTCCTGCACGGGGGTTCCTTGGGGGTTCCCTGGGGGCCCCTTGGGGGTCTCTTGGAGCTTCCTGGAGGGCTCTCGGGCGTCGTGGGAGCCTCTTGGTGGCCTCCGGGGGCATACTGGAAGCCTCTAGGGTCAGACCTCGAAATATTGGTTGGCGGTCCCCCTCTGGGCCCCTCTTGGGGAGCAGCTCTTGGGGCACACTTGGCTGTCGCGGGAGCCTCCTGGGCCGTCTTGGGGCCCTCATCGGGACCTCGTAGGCCGTCTTGGAGCGATCTGAAGGGCCTCCGAGGCCGTGAGGAAGCGCTGCGAAGCGGGGAAAGCGAGAATGCCAAAATCCTTCGGAAACCACCGGACAGTTTATCAATTTTGCCTCCCAGGGCCCTCTAGGGGAGCCTCTCGAGTCCGTCGAGGAGCGTGTTGGAGTCCTCGTCGGCCGTCTTGAAGGCAGCTTGGGCGTTTTCGGGGCCTCTTGGGAGCGTCTTGGGCTCGCTCGGTACTTCCTTAGCCTGTCGTGGCCTGCTTCGTGGCAGGCCTGGGCCGCCTCGGGACCCCTCTGGGCGCCCTCTTGGGGCGCTCTTGGGGCACACTTGGGCTGTCTGGAGCGCCGCCTGGGCCGTCTTGGGGCCCTCTTCAGGGCCTCGTGGGCCGTCTTGGAGCAATATAAAGCGTCTCCGAGGCCGTGAGGGAGCGCTGGGACGCGGGAAAAGCGAGAACGCCAAAATCCTTCAAACAGCATTGAACAAATTGGTAAATCTTGCCTCACATTGCCGAGCCTCTTGAGTCCGTCCTGGAGCGTGTTGGAGTCCTCGTCGGCCGTCTGGAGGGCAGCTTGGGCGTCTTCGGGGCCTCTTGGGAGCGTCTTGGGCCCTCTCGGTACTTCCTTAGCCTGTCGTGGCCTGTTCCAGAGCGGGTCAGGGCCGCCTCAGGACCCCTCTGGGCGCCCTCTTGGGGCGCTCTTGGGGCGCACTTGGGTTGTCAAGGGCGCCTCCGGGGTCGTCTTGGGGCCCTCTTCGGGGCCTCGTGGGCCGTCTTGGAGCCATCTGAAGGGTCTCCGACCCCAGATCAATTTTAGGAACCCAGAGACCGAACAAAGGCAAACAAACACCTTCTCCAACCGAAACTCTCGAACCTGCCCCCCCTTCCTGCAGGCCGGAACCAGGTTGGCCCCCCCCAGCCCCCCCACCAGGTCGGGCTGCATCGGATCGGACTGCATCGGCACGGAATCGAACTCGTATCGTATCGGACCGGCTGCGCCAGACGGCGCCACCACGCCATGCAAACATCGGGCCGCATCGTATCGTCGGCATCTTGGGATCGAACCGGACCGTTGCGGCAGAAACCGATATCGAATGGGATCGATCGAATCGAAATGGACCCTGGAACGGGCGGAGAGGACAGAAGAAGACAAAACGACATAAACATAAACTTTTGACGCTCTGCGCGGATTTCTTGGACCTGCGCTGGAAGTCCGACTCAGGCGCTGATCTGCGGATTTCTTGAATCTGCGCTGGATCTGCGGATTTCCGCCCCAGGCGCGGATCCAAGCAATCCGCGCGGAGAGCCACAAGTTTGTGTTAATGCCGTCTTATCTTCTTCGAGATGTCGAATAGGATCCCCCCCAGCCCCCCCACCAGGTCGGGCTGCATCGGATCGGACTGCATCGGCACGGAATCGAACTCGTATCGTATCGGATCGGCTGCGCCAGACGGCGCCACCACGCCATGCAAACATCGGGCCGCATCGTATCGTCGGCATCTTGGGATCGAACCGGACCGTTGCGGCAGAAACCGATATCGAATGGGATCGATCGAATCGAAATGGACCCTGGAACGGGCGGAGAGGCCAGAAGAAGACAAAACGACATAAACATAAACTTTTGACGCTCCGCGCGGATTTCTTGGACCTGCGCTGGAAGTCCAACTCCGGCGCTGATCTGCGGATTTCTTGAATCTGCGCTGGATCTGCGGATTTCCGCCCCAGGCGCGGATCCAAGCAATCCGCGCGGAGAGCCACAAGTTTGTGTTAATGCCGTCTTATCTTCTTCGAGATGTCGAATAGGATCGATCGGATCGAACTGGGCCCTGGAGCGGGCGGCGAGTGTGGAAACCCAGAGGTACCGATACCGCTGCCCTCCGGACCTCTCCTGGGGTGCGTTCTGACCAGGATCTCGAGGCGGATCCGGCGGTGAAGACGAGGGCCAACAGAAAGAAAACTGGCGAAGGGTAGCGGTATGGGTGCCTTTTCTTTTGTGGACGCTATGAAAATGGACAGTCTGACTGTTCTAGTACTCCCGACATCCAAAGTGGGGTTCTTGTTTTCTCTGGACACCCCGCGCAGGAACAGGAACACCCCCTCCCTGATCACTCATACACTCACACGCTCACATCAACCTCATCACCGCATCATCATCACATACACACTCGCACACACACACACACGTTCATTCCCCAACTCACTCATTCACTCACAACTACTATCCATCGCTCATCATCATCATCATCATCATCATCATCATCAACATCATCATCATACTCATCATCATCATCATCATCATCATCATCATCATCATCATCATCATCATCATCATCATCATCATCACAACACAATCGTCAACTTCGTCATTATCACAGACTCACACACTTACTCGCACACTCCCACACTCATCGTGGCGAGGTCTCAGGGAGGAGCCTTGGCTGCGAGACGCCATCGTCAACATCGTCATTATCACAAGCACACACACTTCCTCACACACTCACGCACTCATCCTGACGAGGTTTCAGGCGGGAGCCCCGGCTGTGAGTGAACACAATCACCATCACCATTGTCTCCTACATGTCTGTGCAATGCCTTCTACATGCTCGAAACATGTTTGAAACATGTGTTAGCACCTAAGAGCATGTTTCAAACATGTGCTAGGCATATGGAAAATAGTTGGACATCTGCCTCTGGTTTTTGGCTCAAAAAACTGTTTGAGTTCGAGGAGCGGGTTGTGACTTCAAAAAACTGGGTTTTGAGTTCCAGTCCTGGTTTCTTGGACTCCAAAACAAGACAATCCTCTCGGGCTGTTGAACTCCAGAACCAATAGCCGTGGATCGCCTTCCAAAGCTGCGGGGCCGCATGCGAACCCCACCCCTACCCCCACAATCTCTGAGGGGGAGGGTGGGGGGCAGGGGCAAGGTTCGCATGTGAACCTCGTTTTGCCGTCGCTCGGACGTCCATTTCCAATGCATGTGTCGGTTTCGTGCGTTTTTTTTGCTCGATGGTCCAGGATGGTCCTCGATGGTTCTCGCTGGGACAGCGAGCGACGCCACCCTCCTCGGAGCGAGGGGCGGGGGGCGCGCCCAGCGCGGTCGCCAGCACGCCGAGCACCACGACGACGCTCAGCAGCAGCCTCCAAGGCACCTGTGGACGCCCGAAGTGGGTACGGAAAGAATGGGCACAATGCCCAACAGCGAGTGCTGTCCCAAACCAGCGGCGGCCGCTGTTGGGCAGGCGGCCTCCTGTCTCGAGTGGGCACGGGCCGCGGCGGCGCGGACAGCGAGTCCTGTTCAAAACGAACCAGATCCGCTGCTGGGCACTGCGCCCATGCTTTCTCGGGAGCGGCCAAAATAGGGGTGTCCAAGAGGGGGGGGGTACAAATCATGACCAGCGGCACGTGCGCGGCCCAGCGGGGGGGCCAGGGACGTAATGAAATGAGAACAAGCGCCAGGAAATCTGAAGAAATATGTTGGCCCGCGCCATGATATCCCCCCCCCCTAAGTCATCCCCCCCCTCTTTTCCGCCCCCGACCACGCTTTCCGTGCCCGTTTCGCTCGCGCAGAGCACCAGGCGAGCCCGCGGCCCCCGCCCCGCGGCCGGGACGAGGCGGCGCGTGGCCGCGGCGGCGTCGTCCTCGCGGCGCAGGGGGTGGCGGGGCCACGTGGGGCGCGCCCCTCTGCAGGAGTGCTGAAAAAGGGGCCCCAGGACACACAAATAAATAAATACAGATAATATATATATATATATATATATATATATATATATATGTGTGTTTTTGATTGGCGGCTCCAAGGACAGATCCAGGAAGCGGGACGGACTCGGCTGGGGCACAGGGCGAGATAATCAGCTGCTGGGTCGCATAGGCCGCGGCAGCGGGTGCACGTGCCAGGGACACAATGACCCTCATTAGGACGCAGGCGGCCCGAAATCGGGGAACGCAGGCACCAAACTAGAAAACGGACGGAACGAGCAGTCGCACAAGTGGCGCCAAGCTCTGACCGTACCGAACAGCGCGCAAGGGCGTGGATCACGCCGCGCTGTGGCGGCACGGAGGGGCTGGGGTGGCCGACACAAATAAATACACGCAGATAAACATTCCCCATCTTGTCCCTCATGTTTTGGGTTTTCGTCTTCCCCCCCTCCCATAATTTCCCAGATGTTCCAAGGGATCGACGATGACTTGTGTCTGTGTGTTGTTCCCCCTCCTGAGAATAGGGCGCGACCCTCTGCAGGAGGAGTGTTCAAGGTCGGGAGCCGAGCTCTATTCACCGACGCTCTCTCTGGCACTGCTCTGGCATGGGCACAAAAAGCGGATTCTGGCATATGCGGAGTCTTGGTGTGTAATTATATGTTTCGCTCCTCCCCCCGAAGACAGGGAGGAAAGTATACACTGCACCACCCCGACGTCGTCCCCGACCCTAGAAAAACCCTGGGATTGAAAAGCGGCGCGTCACTGGTCATGTATACGCTCCAATTTCTGGCAAGAATGGTGATCAAATAGTCTTCTGGTGACGAGTGCTCGTGCTCGTTCGGCTGCCGTGGAACATTGTTCTGACCATCTTTCACTCGTCTTCCGAACTCCGCCCGTGGAGCAGGGCGGCATCTTTTGAAGGGGCTTTGGGACACACAAATGAATATCGGCGGCGAGCAGGGGGGGGGAGTGAGCAGGAGAAAGCCTTCTCAGACGGCGGGGGGCTGCTCAGAAGCCCCGCGATCCGGCGGACACGCGTTCGCACCGATACGTTCCGCGCGGGGCATCAGCAAAACAACGCCCCTCATCGGCGGGCACGTGGCCCAAGGGCCCGGCCCGCGAGGCCGCCGTTACGGATATATTTCCGCCCACGAGACACAGCGGTAGCGATCGCACGCCGCGTTCGAAGCTCAACCGGGGGGCGCTGGCAGGCAGCAGCACGACAGCAAGTTAGCCGAGAGAGTCGCGTGTGTTGGGGGACTCGAGTCCGCCCTTTCAATAATACACCATATAACTATTTGAAGCAGAATTCGGTTTCCGGAAGCACGCCGCTCCCTCAGCCTCCCCTCCACCCCTCCCGAGGAACACAGCAAGAGCATCCTCGAGATTGGACCCTTCCCCGCGCCCTCGGCATGCCAGGGCGTACTCGAGTGCCTGTAAGCAGCCTGGCAGTGGGTCTGCAGTCCCCCTCCCACCTCTGGCGACACCGCTTGTGGAACGCCACCCAACACCCAACCTACTCCATATGCCTTACTCATCGTCCCCCGGCTCCAATTTTTTGAAGGCGCCTTTTTCGTAACGGGGGCGTCCGGTTTATTAGGGCGCCTTCTGTGAATTGGAGCCGAGGGGGGTCCGGTTTGTTAAGACGCCTTTTGGATATCGTTGTTCAGCCCTTTGATCAGCAAAATTGTTATCAGCCACGTGAGCATCAGCATTATGATTACGAAAAGCCTTCTGGAACTCGCCGCTTTGGATGCAGATCAGCATCATGATCATCACCACCATTATCATCGTCATCACCATCACCATCACCATCACCATCACCATCGTCATCGTCATCGTCAACATCATCATCCTCATCATCATCATGATCATGATGGTGATCATCATCATATCATCATCATGATCATGATGGTGATCATCATCATCATCATCATCATCATCATCATCATCATCATCATCATCATCATCATCATCATCATCATCATCATCCTTATCCGCATTATCATCACTGGCATCAGCAACGCCGGCGACCGGTTGTTACTGTGGCCCGTTGGGTGTTAGTGTGGCCCGTTGGGTGTTAGTGTGGCCCGTCGCGCGGCGGGATGGGAGTTACTGTGGCCCGCGCAGGCCGCTCAATGAAAAGTAATATGTAAAGGTATCTCATGTTAGATCTGGAAGATTCGCAACCCTTAAGGGAATGCACTCCCGCGCAGGCAAAAGTGGCCACAGTAACTCCCATCTGGAACCAACGTGGTAGTAGCGCTGTGTTAGTGGTGTGGTGGTCGCTGTGCTGTGTTCGTGGTGTGGTGTGGTGTTGGTAATGTTGTGTTAGTGGTGTGGTGTTGGTAGTGGGGGGTTGTGCTGTATGCTGTGTTAGTGGTGGGGTGTTGGTAGTGGTGTGCTGTGTTAGTGGTGTGGTGTTGGTAATGTTGTGTTAGTGGTGTGGTGTTGGCAAGGTTGAGTTGCTAGTAGGTAGTAGTGTTATGGTAGTGGCAGTGGTGCTGTGGTAGTGGTGTTGTGGTAGCGCTGTTGTGGTGTTGTGGTTGTGGTATTGTGGTAGCGGTGTTGTGGTGTTGTGGTAGCGGTGTTGTGGTGTTGTGGTACTGGCATTGTGGTAGTAGTGCTGTAGTGTGGTAGTACTATGGTGCTGTAGTGTTGGTGTTAGGTACTATCATTCATAGGGAGTACTAGTCCCTACGGAGTACTAGCCGCAGGGAGTGCTAGCCCCAGGGAGTACCAGTCCTAGGAATTACTACCCCAAGGGCGTATTCGTCCAAGGGAGTATTCGTCCTAGGGAGTACTCGCACTACGGAGTACCAGCCCTAGGGAATACTAGTCCTAGGGAGTGCTAGTCCGAGGGAGTGCTAGGAAGTAGTGGCGCTAGGGAGTGCTAGCCCTAGGAAGTACTGGCGCTAGGGAGTGCTAGCCCTAGGGCGCTAGGGACAACGACGACGACGACGACGACGACGACGACGACGACGACGACGACGACGACGACGAGTAGTAGTAGTAGTAGTAGTAGTAGTAGTAGTAGTAGTAGTAGTAGTAGTAGTAGTAGTAGTAGTAGTAGTAGTAGTAGTAGTAGTAGTAGTAGTAGTAGTAGTAGTAGTAGTAGTCGTAGTAGTAGTAGTAGTAGTAGTAGTAGTAGTAGTAGTCGTAGTCGTAGTAGTAGTAGTAGTAGTAGTAGTAGTAGTAGTAGTAGTAGTAGTAGTAGTAGTAGTAGTAGTAGTAGTAGTAGTAGTAGTAGTAGTAGTAGTAGTAGTAGTAGTAGTAGTAGTAGTAGTAGTAGTAGTAGTAGTAGTAGTAGTAGTAGTAGTAGTAGTAGTAGTAGTAGTAGTAGTAGTAGTAGTAGTAGTAGTAGTAGTAGTAGTAGTAGTAGTAGTAGTAGTAGTAGTAGTAGTAGTAGTAGTAGTAGTAGTAGTAGTAGTAGTAGTAGTAGTAGTAGTAGTAGTAGTAGTAGTAGTAGTAGTAGTAGTAGTAGTAGTAGTAGTAGTAGTAGTAGTAGTAGTAGTAGTAGTAGTAGTAGTAGTAGTAGTAGTAGTAGTAGTAGTAGTAGTAGCAGTCGTAGTCCGGAGAGCCCAAGAGGCTCTTCCGAGAGCCCAAGAAGCGCTTCGGATGCCCCAAGAGGCTCTGCGGAGGCCCCACGGGGCTCTTCGGAGAGCCCAAGAGGCTCCTAGGCGGCTGCAAGAAGGTCTTCGGCGGCTCCAAGAGGCTCTTCGGAGAGCACCAGAAGCTCTTCCGAGAGGCTCTTCGGTGAAGGGGGGGGGTGCGGAGCCTTTTTGGACCTCCCCCCCCCTCTTCACCGTACTCGATAATTAATACACTCCGGAGGACCCCTGGCCATACTAACACCCACCGGGCCGCAGTAACAACCAACGGGCCGCGGTAACACCTTATCTCATGACGGTGATAGCAATGTAATGGCGATGTCATCGCGACGGCGACGGCCTGATCTTATGGCTCGCACCTCCAGCGAGAACGCAATGGTGTACCCGCAGTGGTGAGGAATAAGTTGCGCTTCTAATGCAACCGCCTGGGTGTTAATAAATCCTCTGGCGTGGTATGCTGCAAGAGGCCCTCCGCGGAGCTTGAGGAATACGTTGCGTCTGACCTCGGTGTTAATAAATCCTATGGTGTGCCCGCAATGGTGAGGAATGGATTGCGCTTCTAATGCAACCGCCTGGGTGTTCATAAATCCTCTGGCAGGGCATGCTGAGAACCGCATCGGTGTTAACACATCCACTGGCGTGCCCGCGCCGATGATGTTATTGTGCTGAGGGGGTCCGGAATATTAAGGCGTCCTGTCGAAGAGGGGGGTCCGGAATATTAGGTCGCATTTCGAGGGGGTCTGGTTTTAAAGGGGGTGG
This sequence comes from Prorocentrum cordatum, assembly GCA_963575745.1. Lineage (NCBI taxonomy): Eukaryota > Dinophyceae > Prorocentrales > Prorocentraceae > Prorocentrum > Prorocentrum cordatum. The sequence continues at coordinate 13,137 of CAUYUJ010022309.1, read as the reverse complement.
TCGATTAATAAGGCATATGGAATGCGTTTTGCCCCCTGGCGCTGTTCACGCTCCCAGCACCTCCCATGGAGGCTGCAAGTTGCACCAGGACAGGCCCAGTGGGGGTTCAAAGACGTCCCAGAGGCCTCAAGATGTGTCCAAGATGCCAAGATGGCCTCGGAGGTCTCGGGAGCCCTCCCGAAGACGCCTGGAGAAGCCCTCCAGCAAGGCACCAAGGGGGGGCAGGGAAATGGACAAGCAGGCGGCTGTTCCTGCTTCTCAAGCTTGTTTGGCCTATGCTGGCTGGCATCGAAAGCGGGGAGACGTAAGACTCGGGTTCGGGGGTCTCGGGTTGGCCTGACGGGGCCATCGTGAAAATGACGGGACCCAATCTGAAATTTGACGCGAAATGGGCTGGACATCAAGCGACTCTGACGGCACATGCAGATAGGCGTGGCGCATCGAATGGATACAAGCTTTCATTTGCGAATATCCCCGTGATCTGAGGGCGGCGATTGGTCAATGTTGACATGATGTTCGCCTCCTCATGCTCATGCAAGGACGGCGCCACATCCACAGCTACTGTTTGCGCAACGACCCTTGCATCACCGAGATCATCTGATATTGACTGGGGCAACTCGAACCAAAAGGCACCAACGTGGCATTCGGTTCAGCAGTCTGACAGCGGGATCCGCAATGTTGCTGCATGAGGCGGGCTGAAACATGCTGCCCGTCGATTGGGGTCTCTGGAGGGACCGAGCATTTCAACCAAAGCGGGCATTGGGCAAAAAGTCGTTGTCCCCTGTGTGAATACTCACCTCCCATCGCCATGGCCATGGTGCGGTCATGTAATCCCACCAGTCCTCTGGGCGTGAATGGTTTAGTGAATTTACTCTTCCAACCCTCCATACTTCCCCGTCGGGGAAGGGTTTACTACTGCTCCCTATGAGATTGTGTGATCCACCGACTCTTTGCTGTGAAAAAATCACCCCCCTCTTCCTCGGAACCCCGGGCCCCCCTCCGAAAATCCCCCCCTCTGCTCGAACCCCTCCCCCCCCCTCCTTCCCGGCAACCTCCCCCCTCCGGAAAACCGAGAGGGCCACGACTGGTTCGGACCCCCTCCCCGGAAAACTGGCGCGGGGGAGGTCACGACCGGTTCGAACACACACACACACAGACACAGACACAGACACAGACACAGACACAGACACAGACACAGACACAGACACAGACACAGACACAGACACAGACACACAGACACAGACACAGACACAGACACAGACACAGACACAGACACAGACACAGACACAGACACAGACACAGACACAGACACACACACACACACACACACCGCGCGCCGCTGGCAAAGGACTCCCGGGCCCCCACCACGTCCTCACCACCGCCGTCCTCACCACCGTCTCACTGTTCCCACCGTCCCTACCACTGTCCCCACCAGTGCCTCCACCACTATCGCACTGTCCCCACTGTCCCCACCACTGTCCCCCCACCACGGTCCCACTCTCCCCACTGGCCCCAGTCCCCACTACTGTCCCACTGTCCCCACTGTCTGCACCACTGTCCCACTGTGCCCACCGCTGTCCCACTGTGCCCACTATTGTCCCACTGTCCCCGGGGCCACCGCTGTCCCCATTGTACCACTGCCCCGTTGTTCCACAGCCGTCCTCACCACCACCCTCACCACTCACTGACCCCACCACCACCGTCACCACCACTGTCCCACTGTTCCCACTGTCCCCACCACTGTCCCAATGTCCCCTCGCCAGTGTTCCCACCACCACCGGCCCCACCATTGTCCCACTGTCTTCACCAGTGTCCCATTGTCCCCACTGTTCCCACCACTGTCCCCACCAATGCCCCCACCACTGTTGCACTGTCCCCACTGTCCCCACCCCTGTCCCCACCACGGTCCCGCTCTCCCCTCTGTCCCACTGCCCCCGCCACTGTCCCAGTGTCCCCGCTCCCCACCACCATCCCCTCCACCGTCCCAACCACTGTCCCCAACAGTCCCCCCCCCATCCGGAATGGGGGAGGAGGGGGAGTCGTTTGCCGGCGGTGAAGAAGAGGGGGGGGGGCTCGAACCTGTAGTGACCCCCCCTTTTTCACGATGGACCGGGGAGGGGGGGGGGACAGGTTTGGAACCCCCAGTGGCCTCCCCCCGGGTTTCCGAGGGGGGGGGACATGTTGGACCCCCCCAGTGGCCTCTCCCGGTTTTCTGCCAGCAGCGGCATAGCAAACCCTTTTTGCAATATTGGTAAATTCGCCCTTCCCCAGGCGACCAGAAGCCAACAAGGAGAACGAGCCCCCCCCAACATCCCATGTAAAAACAAAACTACGAACTGCACTTTGCCGGCGCATGCGCGGGCGCCCCGCGACCACTTTGCGATGGCTTTTGAGAGGGACGGCGGGGGTGTCGACGCATTGCTTGCAGCGCGCAGTCCAGCCGTCCCTGCCCATGAACAATACAAACGCACGCTCTCCCTCACAGTCCGGAGCCCGCGCAGGCGCCCCGCGAAGACAAAGATGGCGGGGGAGCATGAGCCATTTACTTGCTCATGCTTTGTGAGTGGGATGGTGTGGCGACACACTGTGTCCACAGAGGAAAAAGAACTATGCACATACACCGATTCTGGCCAGGCCCATCCTGAGCCCAGGATCGGTGCATACGCCCTCCTACCTTGGCCAGGAAGGCATATGCACCGATCCTGGGTCAAGGATGGGCCTTACCAGGAACGGTGCATGTGCATAGTTCTCTTCGCCCTAGTCCAGCGGGCGTGGGCTCCTGTTTCTCCAGCTGCGCCGTGCTGGCGACATCCTCTTTGTACTCTTCCGGGGCAGCGCTCTTTTCTCCGAGCTCTCTTGCACTCCACGGCTCCTCCAGGCGTCTAATTCTCACTATCGGTGCCGCTGCTATGCGTTCCCCGGAGCCGCCCTTCTCAGAATGCTCGACAATTCGATTTCGGGGGACTCAAGATTCTGCAGTCTTTGGGGCCGGGGTCCCAGGCGCCTGGGTTCCCTGTTGGTTCCCCGTGGCTGGCGCACCTGGCGCGGGTGGAACACGTGGCACAGTTGGCGCACGTGGAGCACGTGCCACACCTGGCGCGCCTGGCACGCTTCGGCCTCCAAAAATCTGATGCACCTGGAACCCGTGGCGCGCATGGCATGTGCGGCGCTCCTAAGCGATATGTTGACACTCGGGTGTTACTCATGTGTTGGGGGCGCGGGGGGTAAGCCAAACGGCTGGCTATCCAGAAGGGTAGCTGGATCACTGCTCCCTATAAATGAACACGCCCTCCCCCACCCGGCCGGCGGCCAACCCCGAACCATGACAACCCCATGAGGGCCACCCCACCCACCATCCCTGCCAAAACACAATACAGAACGCACTCTGCCTCCACATTTGGAGCATGCGCGGCCGCCCCGCGACCATTCTGCATTGGTATTTTACAGGGGCGGCTGGGGTGCCAGCAGATCCCACCTGCCTTCTGGGCGCAGGTGGTCAACCAATTGGTTTGACACATCAGTAGCTGCTGCCTTTTCGCCTTACCGTTTCCGATGGGATTTCGAAGCCTCTGCCATGGGCGCGTCGCCTGGCCGCGCGCGACGCGTGGAACCGCGGAGCTTCTCGGTCGCAGGCGAACATACAACCAGCGCGGCGGGAGAGTGGATGCCCTGGCGTGCACTGTGCACTGCGTTTCGACGAGGACGGCTCGGTGCACACAAGTTCGTTGGTGTGTCAGGCCACGCGCCTTCTCGCACGTTTGCTTCTCATGCGTGGATGGGGGGGGGAAGGGGGGGCGCGCGCGGGGGGTGGGCGCACGCGGTGGCCAGCAGCCACCAGAGTGCGCCGGGGCGTGCGCAATCGCTGGCGTGGCAGCAGTTGCGGCGCGCGCAGGTGGAGCCCCATATTGGCTCCTAGTGGCTGGCGCACCTGGCGCGGCTGGAACACGTGGAACACTGGGCGCACGTGGAGCACGTGCCGCACCTGGCACGCTTGGGCCTCCAGGGTCTGGTGCATCTGGAACCCGTGGCGTCTGCGGCGTTCTTACGCGATATGCTGACACATGTTTCGGGAGGGCGGGTGAGAGTGAGCAAGACGGCTTGCGGGCGGGTGGGAAGCTTGATCACTGTTCCTACTCCTTCCTCCAGGACTTAGGGCGGGGGGGCGAGGTGTCACAGACTTTTTTGGGTCAGAGATGTTGGCCAACATGTTGATCTCCTGGGGGGGACCCTAAGTGGGGAGCGCCCCTCCTTGGATCGATCTCCTCGATGATGTCCCACGGATGGCCTCCAAGGCTCCCAAAGGTGCTCCAAGATGGCCCCCAGAGGTGCCCAGGAGGCGCCAGGAGGCCCCCCAGAGGCCCCCCAAATGCCCCCAAGAGGCTCCGAAGCGACCTCCCAGACACCCCCAAGAGGCCCTCCAGGGGCACCCGAGACGCCCCAAGAGGCATCGTCGAGACGGCCACCATCTGCGATTCTGCGCGGAAGTCTGGGCCACATGTTGGCCTCATGGGGGGGGGGATCCCTAAGGAAGCCAAGCCCTGGCCCGTGCCCTTGCTGGCCTGCGCCTCGCACCCGTGGGTCCCTGGCGCAAGTCAAGCCCCAGGCCCGCGCCCTTGCTGGCCGGCGCCTCCCTCGTCGCAGGCTTGCGCTCCCATGTTGGCCTCACGGGGGGGGGGAACCCTAAAGTAAGGATCCCCCCCTCTCCTTGGATCGATCTCCTCCAAGGTTGCCCCCCAGGCTCCCAAGGGTGCCACAGGACGGCCCCACGGGGTGGCCCAGGAGGCCCCATGGGGCCCCCACGATGCTCCCGAGGTGCCCCCGAGGGGCTCCCGAGAGGCCCTCAAAAGGCCCCAAGGGACCCCCCAGGGGCACCCGAGAGGCCCCAAGGGACCCCGGGACTGCCAACAAGACCCACAAGACGCCCCAAGAGGACTCCCAGAAACTCTCGAAAGCAATCCGAGGAGACTCCGAGAGGCGTCCAAGAGGCCTCTGGCCTTTCTACTCGGCCTCCTCCTCCTCCTCCTCCTCCTCCTCATCCTCCTCCTCCTCATCCTCCTCCTCCTCCTCATCCGCTTGTTTCTCCTCTTTCCTCGTCCCTCCTCCCCCTCCCCCTCTCCCTACTTCTCATCCTCCTCTTGCTCCTCCTCTTGCTCCTCCTCCTCCTCCTCCTCCGACTTCTCCTCCATCCTTCCCCTCTTTGAGTACGACGTCATACCAGACTCTTGATGCCAATGCGTTCTCCTCCACAACCCTGATGAGAGCAACTCGTTTGAGTATCGTTTCTGGTTAGGCTGGTGGGGTCATGCGAAGCGTTGAGAATATCTCCTCCCCCGCTCGGCGTTGAGGCGAGGTATAGGACTCAAGTAGATCCTAACTCCCATGCGAAACGCAACTCGAGTCCACAACGAGAGATGACTCCAGGAACTCACCCTGTCACAAGACGTACGCGCGTCTCAAGTCGCCATTGGAGGGAGAATAATAAAGAAGGCAGGGAAGGCAATCAGCAACACACGAGTAGTAACCTGGCGGAAAGTCTGGCCGGTTCGAGCCCTCTGCTCTCGCCGTTTCTCCCGCCCCTCTGCTGGGTTGAACTCCAGCTATCTCTGGGAATGGGACGGCGTGCCCCTTTATAACGGA
>CAUYUJ010022309.1:2500-5000 GCA_963575745.1 Prorocentrum cordatum | reverse complement strand
CGGAGGTTCGCGCGGATTTCTCGGAACGGCGCTGGACCACCCTTCCCTGGCGCGCGGAGCGCGCCAGGGGCGGCGCCGGAGGCGCCGCCGGGGGGCCCCAGCGCCGATCCGAGAAATCCGCGCGGTCCTCCGAGTTTTTCTGTTTATAACATTTTTCGTTCCCCTAGTTGAGGCCAGCCAGGACTCCTTGGGGGGTGGGGCCGTCTCTACGCAGCCCGAAGGGTCGGACCCAGGACAGAAGAGTTTTCTTCAAGCACATGAGACCCTCCGCCGGCCAAGCGGAAGGGGATTCGCGGGTACCCTCATTAGGGTACTCTCCCCGAGCCGACCTCGATCTTATACCTCGGTCCGAACTTACCTTGTCCTAGAGGAACAAAAAACTGAATGAACATCAACTTTTGCTAGAACCCCCTCCCTGGCGCGCGGAGCGCGCCAGGGGCGGCGCCGCCGGAGGCGCTGCCAGGGGACTCCAGCGCAGATCCGAGAAACCCGCGCGGAGCGCCAAGAGTTTCTGATCATGGCGGTGTTTCTCTTCCGATTTCCTGATCTTGCCCGACCCATCCCGACCTCCTCCTCCTCCTCCTCCTCCTCCTCGATGAGCGTCTTGGCCATGGGGTTTAGGTTGAGGCAAGCCGGCTGGAGTTATGCCAGAACTATGAAAGATCTCTCGAACGCTTTCGAAAGTACGGACTAGTGCACTGGACAATGTTATTCAGGAACACTCCGCCCCCGAAGACCGAGTCCTCTGTCGGCAAAGATATCGGCTCTCGGTCGTGGAGGTTGATACCTCGACTGGCCCGTTGCTGATGAAGACAGGCTGCGGAGGAGTGATAGGGGGACCCCTTCAACGTTCAGGGGTTCGCGGGGGCCTTCGTCAACCCAGTCTCGGAGTGGGCACAGAAAGTTCGTGAGGAGATCCCTAGTACTAGCTTGCTTGAAACATTATGGTGTGGGGTGAAGGTGGATATGTCTTATCAGAAATATGCGGATGATTTACTTAGGCTGATTCCATTATGTACCGGGGAGGGGACGGAGGAGGTGTTCGACTCTCTCAACTAAGTAGATGATCTTCTCGATGCTTCTCTAGCCACTACAGGATACATTCAGAACAAAACCAAGCAGGTGACGCAGTTTTATATCGCAGGCCCTGGTTCAGCAAAGTGCAAGAAGTATATGCGTTCTCATGGTATCGAAGGGGGTCGTCTTGCGGGGCAGGTCTCGGATGTTGCACGATATCTCGGTCCGATGATCACACCCTTGCAGCTGGCATCCCCTGAGCCTGAACGTCGAATGAATGCTGCGTCCGCTGGCTTCTACAGCATGGGCGCCTTCTGGTCCATGGAAAGCCCGAAGGCCTGGAAGAGCGTCATCTTCATCAGTCTTGTGCAAGGCTCGCTGTTGTCTGGATTGGAACCTTTCATACTCTCAGATAAGCAGCACGCCCTCCTGGACCGACACTTGGCACGACTAGGACGCACGGCAATGATGGGCGCAGCATGTACACAGGCACAGGACGATGACGATCATGCTCGGACTTTAGCAGCTCGGGAAGTACTAGATTATTGGGGTATTACAGATTGTTACTCTGAACTGCTGGCAGGCCGTCTTCACTGGTATCAAAGTTGGGCTCGGAACCAGAACTCCCATGTCCAGGTACTCGTGGCTCTCTTCGGGGGGGGGGGGGGGCATGAAGTTCGAGCATCCTGATCAGTGGCCGTGCTCAGCTACGGGACTCACTGAATTTGCTTCTCCATGGGCTCAGAGGGTTGGGAATGACGTCAGGGAGGCCATCGCGGCCTGCCCTGACGCTGAAGACCTCCCAGGGAGGATAGCGGATTGCCCCTGGCTTCTGTTGGAGGAGGAGGAAGAGGAGGACATGAGGGAGTTTGCTGCACTGGATTTTCGTCGGGTTCGCAGTTATCAAGTTAGTTATGTGTCTTGGAGGGGGAGGAGCGGGACAGCAGCACGAAGAGGATCCTGAGCCCCACGAATGTCTAGCCCTACCATATGCTTGTACGGCGACAGTGCAATCAGAAGATGGCATGCACATCCCCTGCTCATGTAGGTTCGCAACCCAGAAGGGCCTCATGGAACATCTACGCCACAGGCACCATGTTCGGCACCTCAGCAACGTGTTAGGGACCTCTAATGAATGCCCTGTATGCTCAAAAATCTTCAGGAATCAGATAATGGCAGCATGTCACTTGCAGGCAGCACTTCAGCGAGGCTATTGTGGTGGTTTCGGCCCTCGGTCACTGGTCCCCTTCACGGAGCCCAAGAGTTGCAAATGTGGTCTACGTCACTTCTCTGGGCGAAGCGCTGAAGATCTCAGTAGCCATGCTTTGGTTCATCTTCCTTGGCCAGTGCATCTCACGCGCTCAGACTATCTTCGATCTACGCGGACAGCATCGGCATCGGGTCGCTCGAGGCCCCTCTCGGCACGCAGTTCGCACACACGATGCCCGAGGGCCCAGCGGCAGCGGCAGCCGCGGCGGCGCAC
>CAUYUJ010022308.1:17500-125353 GCA_963575745.1 Prorocentrum cordatum | reverse complement strand
TAGTCGTAGTCGTAGTCGTAGTCGTAGTCGTAGTCGTAGTCGTAGTCGTAGTCGTAGTCGTCGTCGTCGTCGTCGTCGTCTCAGTAGTCGTAGTAGTAGTAGCAGCAACAGCAGCAGCAGTAGTAGCAGTAGTAGTAACAGTAGTAGTAGTAGTAGTAGTAGTAGTTGTAGTAGTAGTGGTAGTAGTAGTAGTAGTAGTAGTAGTAGTAGTCGTAGTCGTAGTCGTAGTCGTAGTCGTAGTCGTAGTCGTAGTCGTAGTCGTAGTCGTCGTCGTCGTCGTCGTCGTCGTCGTCGTCGTCGTCGTCGTCGTCGTAGTAGTCGTAGTAGTAGTAGTAGTAGCAGCAGCAGCAGCAGTAGTAGTAGTAGTAGTAGTAGTAGTAGTAGCAGTAGCAGTAGTAGTAGTAGTAGTAGTAGTAGTAGTAGTGGTGGTGGTGGTGGTGGTGGTGGTGGTGGTGGTGGTGGTGGTGGTGGTAAGGGCCAGGCGTTGGACTGCGGGGCCCCTGTGGAAATCTTTACAGGGCCTTCTGCCGCAAGGTCGGCATCGTCTGGTTCCAGCAGTTGATTTGGACTGCTTGCTGGCTGGCTGGGTGCGCGCGTCTGTAGTAAGTAATGGGGGATGATGGCATCGGGAGCGCGCCTCCGTGATACTTTTCTGCTTCGTGGCTTTGAGACGACGCACCCCTCATTGTTTCTGAAGGTTCGTGGTCTCGGATCCATCGCCCGACGTTTAGGAAACGACAGGGGAATCCGAAAAAGCGCCCCCCGAGCACATATCTCAATACAGACAATGATAGATTATCTGTTCTGGATGGGGTTGTGCTCTTGGGCAGCCTCCGTGAGGTCGTTTCGTGGCCTCTTGAGCGCGAAATCGTTGTAGTTTTCCAAATGGGCTTGCCTGTAGGAGTCCTGGCTCAAAGCGTAAAGAAATTGCTTCACTGTGCCCTCCCCCCTTCTATTTTCCCCATGCAACCGCCAAACCATCCAAATGGCTTCCTCTGTATCCGCATGGCTTCCGCTGCTATCCGTATGGCTCCCTCTGTATCAGCACAGTCTTCTCCGCTATTTCAACGGCTCCCTGTGGCTATTCCAAGTGTTTCCCAACGATCGCCCCTGTACTGGTCACACTACTGGAGAACAGCCAGGGCACTTCCCTACGTGGGGTAAACCACAGGACATATACACAACAGAGACATATAATGTCCCAGTCTGTTCCGCGGACGAAGATGGCGTTTGCGGATTGGACTCCGACGAACACGGACAATAGGTAAAACTTTGCTTTGCGGCAGAACTGTCGACGATTGTCCTATCCGAACAACAACATAAGACATTTGACTTCGACCGTGTTACTATGATGCGAGTGTAGTCGCCAAGGAGGACGACCTTCTCACGAAGGCAGACATTCAGGCGAATCCAATCAAGTTGTCGAACGCCTTATATACTGAATTCAATACCTGGTTTGACAATACGTCTTTCAAAAAAACAATACACATCCAAGGCGTCAAACATCATGACTTCGAAATACGCATGAAAATGGAAATCCGTCAATATCGACACGGGCGAGACGGAGCGCAACATCCGATTGCGCCTCGTACTTGGGGTATTCATTGGCCTCGAAGCCTTCGATGTAGAAACGTTCTCAGGACCGGTTCGGCGGTCAAGCCAGCGATTGCTCGCCAGCGCGGCAGCGTGCACGAAACAGTGGATCATTGCTTCCCTTGACATCAACATGGCCTTCTTGAAGGGACTTACGTATCAAGAGCTCGTTGAAGCGACCGGTGAAAACGAACGTGTCGTGTGCTTGACGTTGCCACCCGGTTCAGCATCAGGGTTCAGATCTTTCCCAGGGTTCGAACACCATGATGAGTCAAGACAGTGTGTACAGTGCCTTAAACCAGGCACTGACACCAAAGATGCACCAAGAGCCTTCTCACTGAAGCTCAGGAAGACCACAAGAGGCTTTGGACTCATGCCCACGTCTTACGACGAAGAGGTCGAAGCGAACCCTAACCTTCTTACGGCCAAGCATGTTAATTATATGAACATGGCCAGTACCGAGGGCGCCATCGACAAGAGCGTCAAGTGTGTAGAGGATACTTTTGGGACGTGTCATCTCAACAAACACGCATGTACCAGCTGTGCTGTGAGATATGCTAAGGACAGCGGCGGCCATGTTACCCTTGACCAAGACGAATATATAAAACAGCTCCGTCCTACCCAGCATCGTGAATTCACGGGCGCGGGTGCTGAGACTAAGGCGTCGAAGATGGTGGCTGATATGCTTGTCAGCCTCAGAGTCGCTCTGGCTTACGCCCTTATCACGCAAGTGTGGCTACTTGTATGTTGTATCACTTCAGCGTGTCCAAGAATCGACCATCATGCAAGTGTGACGACTTAGCGCAATTACCAGGAAGCTGCAGGCCTGCCCTAAGCAGATCGTCTATCAAACGATGACACCAACGTGCGAGGTCGATCTGTATAGCGACCCCGGCTACCGTCGCCTGAACGGCGATGGCGTTGACGAAGTCAAAGGCCATGGCACTCGCGGGGCAGACCTGCTAAGGCGTGGACACGCGCATGCTGGTAAGCCCGTCGTCCATATTTTGACGCGTACTGCAAGTCTCACCTCTTGCAAGTCCGCTCGAACTACTTTGCTGAAGCACTGGCACCATCCCACAACTTGGAGGACTGCTATCCCACGATTGTCACGCTACACGAACTCCACGCAGGGCCGCTGACACCCACCCAACTGAAGGATATACTTGGGATGGGCGGCCTGAGCATTACGATCACTTTGGCCATTGATGCAGACTCCGTCTTCAAGTCGTTGTCAAGCATGGACCAGAAGAAGCCGACTGAATGTACACTTTTGGATCGCATCAGTTGGATGCAGCAAGTGATGGAGCGCGGTGTCGTGCATTGTGTGCAGTGGTGTGACACTCGCGATCTGACTGCGGACGGCCACACCAAGGGGAGCATCGACAGAGACATGCTCCTGCAACTCATGGAAGGAGTACAGTCCGTCAAGCACGATTTGAAACGACGCACTCCCTACAGGGTGGGCCAGACGAGACCGTCTGAGCCGCCTGAGGATTAGTGCGCTGCGGGGCAACCTGCTTAGGTCGAGCCCGCCGGCTGCCGCCTTTCTCGCGCAGTGGATTTGTTTTGCTGAGTGAGGCCAGTAGCGGACTCGCGCTTCGTCTTCTCCCTGCCCCGACTCTAAAGGAGGAAGGGCAAAGGCGACATGCGTCGAGCGTTTGTCCGCGGCCATTTCGGCCCAGCGACCGGCGCCGCCTATCTGGCCGGGCTGCGTCGCGGCCCGCTACCTTGCGCCGATGCAGAAAAGGTTCCACCCTTTACTCTTGATGTGCATCATCGCTGCCCGCGCGGTTCCTTCTTACTTTTGGCATTATCGTTAATGCGATGCAGCGGGGTTGGACGTGTGCTTTGCCTTGGGCGAAGCTTCTGGGCTGAGCATCTGGATGGGCCTTTCGACCGGCTTTAAAGTGGGCCAGCGCTCTGTGAGAAGCAGTTCTTTCTCATGAGACATCTTCCCTTCCCCTATCGCCCTGTGCGCGCCGCCAAAATCGAACGTGAATCGCAGCGAGTCCGACGGGCAGACCTCTTCGCGACGGGAGTTCATAACGGCCAGACTCCCGAGGCCCAACCCCAGCGCGTCGCCCAGTCTGCGTGCTTGCCGCGCCGAGGACGGCAGCGCCACCGCGGCGCCGCGCGAGTTGGCGGCCGAGATGTCCAGGCACCGAGGCAGCGTCATCGCAGCCAAGAGCGTCAGCGCTCTCCCGTCCCCCCCCTGTTTCTGCTGTTCTGTTGTCGTCAGTCGTTACGTATAACGCAGAAGCCGCAGAACGAGCCCCCCCTGCGACAGATGGGTTCTTTTGACGAGCCCCTCTGCGACAGCGGGGCTCGCAAAGCTTCACGCGTTCGCTTGTTAAGGCGATTGGATTACAGGAAGTGGCGCTCATAGGGGCCCCGCCGATGGCGGGGCAGCCGACGGCGTGGCAGGTCCAGGATGAGGACGTGGAGCGGGCCCTGCAGCGATCCCTGGCGACGGCGCCAGGCCCAGACGGCGTCGGCGCAGTGCTCCAGCAGCGCCTCGGGGCCATGGCAGTCGACGCGCCGTCGGATGCGGCGCGCGCGCGCGCGCGCGCCCTATCGAGCGAGACGGCGACCAGAGACGTCAACGCCGCTGTCGCTGACGAGGGCATGGATGGCGCTCGGGAGGGCGGCCGCATTTGAAACCTCATCATCCTGTGCAGCACCCTGAGACGCCCGGTCGAATGCCATCCAGCATTCGGGGGGGCCTCTCCCGCTGAGGGCGCCCAGCCGCTATCCTCGGTGGACGTATCGAGCAGAATGCTCGCGGGCGCTCCCAAGGAACGCTGGGAAGGCACTCTGGGCATGTGGATTTCGGACGACCAGCGTGGCTTCCTGCCGGGGCCCTCCATGCTCGCCAACGCGAGCGACCTTGAGCACAATGCGATGCACGTCGCGGCCGCGTGTCGGAGGGGAAGTAGAGTGCGTGCTGACTTCAAAGCGGCACCCCCGAACGTCTCGCATTAATTCCTGCGGCGTTGTCGGCGAGGGTTCGGGGTGCCAGACGCTGTTGTCCGCGTGCTCGGCGTCCTTTACGACGAAGGCAGGTCCGAGGTATCCGTCGGGGGGTCCGCTTCCCTGGCATCGTCATCGGGCCCGGCATCGGGCAAGGATGCTCGTTCTTCCCGCCAGTCTTTGCGGTGGCCATGGGCCTCCTCCTCCGCGCCCTGGCCAAAAGGTTGGGCGGTGGTTTGGAATTTGCGCCTTCGCCGAGGACGGGGGGTTGATCTGGTTGGACGTCAGCAGTCAACTGCCAATCTTACAGCACGCGTTCAAAGAATTTGGCGCTCTCTCGGGGGTGGCAAAGACAGTCGGAGCCCCCTTGTGGTCAGGATCGCTCGAGGCAGTTGCAGGAATCATGGCCAGGGCGTGTCCCGCTTGGCGAGCTCTTCCATTGAAGAGGTGAGCGACCTATTCAGTTTGCAAGATAGGTCCTGGTCAGGCCGACGGCCTTTGGGAGAACGCCATCCGCCGATCCGGGAGAGGATCGAAGGCTGGCCATGGGCCGCCATGGGCCTATGCTTTGCTTCTTTGGCCCGCAATGTGTGCGTGCTTCCCACGCTCGCATGTGCGCGTCGGATGGCTGAGCCGGCCGCGGCCGTGCCGGATCTGGAGGCTTGGGCGTTGCGCAGAGCAGCGCCAGGCCTGGGCCAATTGGCCACGCCTGCGAATCTTTGGCAGGGCTGGACCTAAACGGTGTTTTGGCGATTTCGTGGGCCGTTTTCGTTTCGACTTCGTTTTGCGGTAGAGGTGAATTGAAAAACAAAACGAGGGAGAACGAAAACAAAACGAAAACGAAAATCACCTTTGAGGTTCAGCCTTGATCTTTGGCAAATGGGGGACGTCGGCATGCCCTGTTCTAGCGGGTCGCTTCATGATTTGGCGCGAGCGTTCCAGTTGCGTGTGCCTCCTCTCGAAAGGCGGGCACGCGGCGGTCCGCAGCGTGCCGAGCGCGCGCCGCAGCTGTTCTTGGGCGCGCGGCAGCTGTTTTGGGGCGGCGCAGAGCCGAACAGGCGAAAACGCCAAGATCCTTCAAGAACCTCAGGGCGATTTTTGCTTCGTGGGGCCCTCTTAGTGGGTCTCTTGGAGACCTCTTGTGGCGTCTTGGAGGTCTTTTGGGCCATCTTGAGGCCACTTTGGGCGTCTTGGAGCGATCTTGGGGCGACTTGGGGCTCCCTTCGGCCATTTTAGGGGGCCTCTTGGAGCCATCTGCGCTGCTTTTGAGGCCCTCCTGGCCCGTGTAGCTCCACGCGAGCGATTCCGGCGGACCCCAGAAAGCCTGGGAAACGACTGGTCCGGGCCTCTAACGATTTGCAATTCTGGCTGCAGCAGAACCGCATCCCTCTCAGTGCTGCGTGAGCCTTGGGGCACTCCACTTCGTGCCAGAGGCGCGGTGGCGGATAACATCTATAACTATCCAGCTGCCTTAGGCAAGTCTCGCCATCGTGCCAGTCAAGCATTCTGGGTGGCGAGTGTACGAGGGGGCACGGGATGCTGTTATGCGTGGCGCCTCGTGCCTCCGTGTCTCCAGGATTGGGAGAGGGCCGCGATTATGACGACGACAACGACGCCGATGCTGCTGCTGCTGATGATCATGATGATGATGCTGCTGATGATGATGCTGCTGCTGATGATGATGATGATGATGCTGATGCTGCTGAGGATGATGATGATGCTGATGGTGGCGATGATGTTGTTGGTGGTGCTGGTGATGCTGATGATGCTGATGATACTGATGATGAGGATGAGGTGGGAAATGAGGATGATGATGATGAGGATGGTGGTGGTGACGCTGATGATGAGGAGGAGGAGGAGAAGGAGGAGGAGGAGGAGGAGAGGCTTCCATCTGAACTGGCCTTGAGCTCCGACCGACCGGCCGACCGACCGAGGAGGTGAAATGAGAGGAAGACTGCCACATGTGATATATACCTTTCGTCTTCACTATTTGAGGAGCTCTTGTGGAACTCGTTTGGGCGGTCTTGGGGCTATCTTAGCCTCCTGTGAGACAGTCTTGGGGGTCCCTTGGGGCCCTCTTGTGCCGTCTTGGGGCCCTCTTTGCGTATGGTGGGTGCCTGGGGGCCTTCAAGGGGCCGTCTGGGGCAGTCGACAGGCCTTCTGAGGCCGACTTGGGTCTCACGAGAGGCCCCCTTGGGCCGTCTTGGGGCCGTCTTGGATGCTTCTTTGGCCATCGTGGGACCTCTTAGGCCATCTTGGGAGCCTCCTGTGGGCCTCCTGCGCCGTTTTGGGGGCATCGTGGAGGCTTCTTGGGACGTCTTGAGCTGACGGAACCCCGAAACGGCGAGAATGCGTCGATCACTGAGAACTTACGGGGGATCAGTGATGTTGGTTTCTTCGGACCCTGTTGAAGGTCCGCATGCCGTCCTTCTGGGCCCTTTTGGCGTCTTGGGCCGTCTTGAAGCCATACTGGGCCGACTTGGGGCCATCTCGGGCCGTCTTCGAGGTATATTGGGCCATTCTGGTGTCCCTGGTTGCCCGCCTGGGCAGTCTGGGATGCTCGGGACGCCGACACCTCGCTTTTTACGAAGGATCGTGGCCTCAGGAACGCGGATCTATTTATCTCTCTCTCTATATATATATGTATATATATATATATATATATATATATATACACATATACACATATATATATATATATATGTGTGTGTGTGTGTGTGTGTTTGTTACCTATACGGCCACCCTTCGGCTGACAAGGAGTCTGGGGGGGAGGGAAGGGGAACCCACTGGCAACAACTGCGATGACTGTGATTGCGATGGGATGGCGACATTGCTCGATGACGCTGATGGTGAGAATGGACAATGGTGATTGTAATGAAGGTGACACAGCCGCGATGGAACTCACACCGCATACATGCGACCTCGCAGTCGACTCCAATCGATTGATCTCGCTATCGATTTCACTATCAATCTCATCATCGATCTCAACAACGATGTCACGATCGATCTTGTAATCGATCGGATTATCGGTTTCACAACATATCCCACTTTCGATCTCATTATCGATCTCTCAACAGGCCTCACTATCAATCTCACAGCGAGAGGCGTTCAGTACGATCGGGACACCAGCGGGGCAATATCGGGACATCATCGGAACACCAGCGGTCGAAATAAATGCCACCACAACGGACATTTCGGTTTCGAGTTCCGTCAGACCATTATGAAAGGCAGGTGGCAGTGGTGGCGATGATAGTAGCAATAATGGCTCGCACTTTTTTCTACAAGCCTGGTCGCCAAGACAACATATCGATAGTGATATCTATTGTGATCGATCTCACGATCGACTTCACAATCGATATCATAACTGACCTCATTATCGATCCCACTGTCGATCTCACACAAGATCGCACGATCGATCGCACAAGGAATTTCAAAATCGATCTCACAATCGAGTCCACTATCGCTCTCGATATTGATCGCACTATTGATATCACTATCGATTTCACTATCGATCCTACTTCTATATCACACGAGATCTCACTATCGATCTCACAAGAGATCTCACGAGACACCATTGGGACATCACGATGGGGCACCCCCAGCCACGGCGGGGCACCCCCAACCAATGATCTGTTGTGAGCGATCTCGCTATCGATCTCACTATGAATCCCACTATCGATCTCTCGATCTCGCGATCGATCTCACGATCACGATCGGTTGCCCAACCGATCTCACTATCGATTTCCCGATCGATGTCATAACTGATGTCACGAGCTACCATCGAGACACCACGGCGGGACACCCTGAGCCACCGCCGGGACACCCCGCGCAACCGACGGGGCACCCCGCGCCACCGACGGGGCTCCCCTGCGCCACCGTCGGGGCACCCCTGCCACCGACGGGGCACCCCGCGCCACCGACGGGACACCGACGCGCCACCGACGGGACACCCCCCGCCACCGCGCGCCAGGGGGGGAAGGGCGGACAACCAGCTCACAGCCCCTAGCCACGGCGGCATCATTCTTCTCGCGCGCGCACGCAGCTTCGCCTCGCCCGCACGACACGAGCATGAAACCGAAACCGATTTCCCGATGGGGGGCTCTCCGTTCCACTGCGATCTCACCCCCCAACCTCCAACCAGGGATCGTGGCCTCGGGAGGGGTGGCGAGGCGGGCTCCCTCCGTAGCAGACAGAAGTCCCGTCAGCCAGACCTTGGCATTCTTCCTCGCCTCCACGTGCACGAGGCACGGTGGCGCATGACACTGGGAAGTGGAACTGGTGCAGGGCGCAGGATCATACAGTCGGGGCCCTGAATAAGGAACCCTTTTGGTTGGGGAGGGGCTTCGCGTTCCGTAAGTGCTTCACAGCTTGCCTCAGGTTTTCCTTATGTCTTCGATGGGAAGTCGAAGTTTGACTTATGGAAAAATGGGGCCCCGTTCCTTATTTAGGGTTCCTTAGGTCAACGCCTCGACGGTGCTCCGCCTCGCAGCCCGTGGGCGCCCCGAGGGGGGCCCGGCGGATTCTGCACGGGGCCGTGCTCGGGGCTCCGGGGGGGGCTCCGGCGTTCGGGCCTGCTCCTCAGCTCTGGGCCCGGGGGGCCGCTGCGTGGCCGAGGCTCGCCCCGGCCACAGCGAGAGGCCGCCTCGCCGCCCGGAGCTGGCGCTCCTCGTGGCCGCGCGCCGGCGGCGCGCCCCCCCGCCAGGAGGGCCGAGCCGCTCCTCGGAGAGGACGACGACGACGACGACGACGACGGCGACGACGACGACGACGACGACGACGACGACGACGACGGCGACGACGACGACGACGACGACGACGGCGACGACGACGGCGGCGGCGACGGCCCTCGCGGGCCCCAGGCGGCCGTGCTGCTCGCCCTCGCGTGGCGGTGCACTGCTGGCCAGCGCGGCGCTCCAGAGGAGGCGGCGTCCCCGGCGCTGCGGGAGCGCCCCGCCTCGTCTCGTCGGTCTGTGAGGCATGCAGCAGTGATTCACACCGAGCGCAGCAGCGTGTGCGTGTGGTGCTGTCTGTCTGCCCGTAGCTGTTGGCTCTCAGTTCGGAGGGAGCTCGACAACCGGCCCAGCATCCCAAGAGGTGCGGGAGCCAGAACAAACTAGCACAGTGCAGATTGACCGCGAGGCCACAAAAGGGAGGGACAAAAACATGCGGACACAACGAATCGTCGATCCCCCAAGGAAGATATGGGAAAATATGGGAAGTGGGGGGGGAAGACAGAAGCACGGACGATGTGGGAAAATATGGGGAGCCCTGTTGTTTGTGTGTCTCTATTTGTGTGTCCCAGGGCCCCCTCAGAGGAGGCGGCGTCCCCGGCGCTGCGGGAGTGCCCCGCCTCGTCTCTGCGGTCTGCTGCCCGCCCACCTGGTTCTCATCGTCGGCTCCCTCTGCCGCGGGAGCTCCCCCTCTCATCCTCTGCCGTGCCACCCTGTCCTGTTCCCGCAGCCCCTTCTGTCTATCAGCTCGGGCGGCGTCTGCCAAGCGATGCCGTCCAACTCTCTCGGTGCGCTTGTTTCGAGTTTGAGGAATTGGGGCGTCGACCTTATCCAGCTGCAGGCACTTGACTAGTGAGTCCGCGAGGCTTCGGGGAGAACTTTTGTGTCCCCTGCCAACATGCCGAATGTCCATCCCATCCCTGATTTGGGCAAAGGCAGCTACGGAAAATAAGGATACCAGAGAAAAGGAGAAGAGGAGAAGATACCAGGAGGGTAAGGGTGAGTATGAGGATGAGGATGAGGATGAGGAGGACGAGGAAGATGATGCTGATGCTCATGCTGATGATGATGAGGATGATGATGATGATGATGATGATGGTGATGGTGATGGAAATGATGACGATTATGATGATGAGGATGAGGAGGAGGAGAAGGAAGAGGAGGAAGAGGAGTAACAGGAGGAGAAGGAGGAGGAGGAGAAGAGGGGCAGGAGGGCAAGGATGAAGTTGATGACGATGAGGATGATGACGATGATGATGATGATGATGGTGATGATGATGATGAGGATGATGATGTTGATGGTGATGATGATGATGATGATGCTGCTTATGATCATGATGCTGCTGCGGATGCTGATGCTGCTGATGATGCTGGTGGTGGTGATGATGATACTGATGGTGATTGTGATGATGCTGATGATGATGATGATGATGATGATGGTGGTGGTGGTGGTGGTGATGATGATTATGATGCAGGTGATGATGGTGATGTTGATGTTGACGCTGATGCTGATGCTGATGATGATGATGGTGGTGGTGGTGATGATGATGCTGATGATGGTGATGATGATTATGCTGATGAGGAGGATGGGGAGGATAAACTGGAGGAAGAGGAGGGGGAATGGCGGATGGGGCAGGGGAGAGAAGTAATACTGAAGAAGATGAAGAGGATGAAGGCGATGATGCTGATGATGGTGATGGTGATGGTGATGACCATGCTGGCGGTGATGGTGATGGGTACCTCGGTCGGCGGCATATCTGCTGTCGAATACCACGCTCAACCGTCACCTTGATAGCAGCGAGGATGGCCAAGACACTGTTGGCAACATGTGGCGGCAGGCACCTCCACCCCCACCAAGGCACAACAGCCCATGCCACAGCGATCACGAATTGCAGCGGCGAGATGAGGAGGCCTCCGCGGGCCTGAAGTGCGCGCCGCACGACGACGTCCAGACAGCATGCTGCTTGAGAAAGGCGCAGCACACGCTGCACACACACACACCCCTACTGGCCTCGATGCTGCCCGCAGAATAGTTTCGCGCCGCCCCCTGCACCCGCACGCACGACCCGACAGACGAAGAGGCACCAACGGAATCTTATCGAAAGGTCAGCCCAGGCCGTACGCGTACTCATGCTGCGCCAGTTCCGCCTCAGGAGTTTCATTGGGACGACCGACGCCGAGGCCCCCGTCACGGCCACCTCCTTCGCCAAGGGCTTGCGGTCTACTGGCGTACCCATGGTGGCACGAGGTGGATCTCCCGAGATGCTCCGCCAGCCTGGCCTTGATGCCGACGGGCGCCGCGATGCGCGAGTGCGACACGGCCAAGCCCAGAATCGGCATGTCGCACACGCCCTGGAGGCCCCGCGCAGCGCGTGGCCCTCCGCACGCCCGGCGGGCCGCCCCGCCAGCACGGCGGGATGCGGTGCAGCATGCCCACGTGGCACGGCCCAGCTCCCGCACCGCAACCTCTTACGAGTCGGCAAGGAGGGTGAGATCCGCGCGATCCGCATGAGGAGCTGCGAGGTTGAAACCCGCGCGCTGGAAGCCGTCTACCCCGGGCGCAGGAAGCGGATTGACTACCCACAGCGCAGGCCTCGGCCCCATGCCTCAGCCACACGGCGCCTCGCTTCCGGAAGGCTCGTCCACCACCAGCACCATGTGTGGGTTGACCGGATTGCCAAAGCACGGGATCTCGGTCAGCATCAGCCGCGCAGTCTTGGTGCGGGCGCCGCACTTGAGGCACAAGAGGCACGGGCCCGCCTGCCATCGTTCGTGACTCGATATGACAGGAAGGCCGACCTACAGCATCTCGATAAGCTTAGTGGCGTTCTCCACCACCGCGCGTTTGACACCACGCCGAGGTAGCACAGGACGAGGGTCGTGCACGTTTACGCCGCCGCGATCTCCACTTGAGCGGCCCGCTTCGGACGGTGTCGAGCACGCATGCGCTGCCACGCTGCCACCATCGCGGTAGCCAGGAGCACTGCGCCAGGACGTGCAGCGGCAGCCACGCGAGGTGAAGGATCAGGTAGCACTCCTGGTGAGGCGTCTCTTTCGCGCGCCGCCAGGAAACCTTGGCCAAGGCGCTTCCGCACGCACCTGGGCTCCATCAGCAGGCGGATCGTCGGAGATGCGGCCTGCGGCTCGTCGTCGACGTTGACGCCGTCGGCCTGCGGGTTGCGGGCGGTCCCCGCCCCCCGCGCTCCCTCTGAGCGGAGGGCGACCACGCCGGCAACCAGCGGCGGCACGCCGGGTGAGACGAGACCGTGGCACAGCAGCCAAGTCTCAGCGACTACAGAGCGTGTGGGTTTGCGATCGGCGCCGTCGGGGCCTGGGCGGGCACGACGCTGTCCTCGTCGGGCCGCCTCGGGGCGCGGCGGAGAGCTCCGTCGAGGTCCTCGCCCCACCCCCCGGGCTGCGCCCCCGAGTGCCAGTTGCAAGCCACATCCTTCGCAAGCCACACCCTTCGGAGTCGCCGAAGAGTAGCCAAGACGCACGCTCCACCGTGTCGCTCCACGGCCGCATGCTGGCACTCCAAGGATGGGCCCAACAGCGCGGCGAACCTGCGGGAGAGCCTCCCGCGGCCATCCCGCGACCGACGCCGCGCCGCCGCGCAAAGGTTCCGCCACGGCCTCCCGCTGAAGCTGCGAGAGCCGGAACCCTGGCTGGCGCGCCAGGGGCAGGTACAGGCGGCCCGGATTAGTAGGTCGACCCTGCCAGCTTAAGGGTACCGTTGTGTCCTGTGCCTCGCGACACGTGCCTTCTTAGACGCCTATGGCGATGTGGCCTTCGGAAAGCCTTCGGAAAGGTCTTGTGCCCTCTCGCGTGCCCTGTCCAATCGAGTCCGACTGTACGTGGGGTGCATGAACATCCTGGCCACGTACGGGACGCACAAGTCCATCCACCCCAGCGGCGGCGGCACCTTGCTGCGGAGCCCGATAGCCCTCGGCGGCCCCAGCCCAGTCGCCTCAGGTTCGGTGGACGTGCCGCACGGCAATGGCATGTCTACGTGCCATGTGCCCGACCCTATGTGGCACGGCAGCGGCGGCGGCACCGTGTCGGCGGGCCAGCCTGTCTGCTACGGCGCCGACGCCTCGGACGGCTCAGTGGACCAGTACAGCGGGGGCCTTCGTTCAGGGATGTGCGCACAGGGCTTCAGACCCTGGAGGATTCCTTGTCTGGTGAGGGCGGCGGCGATATCCATGGCCAAGCCTCAATTGGTGTTGCACCAGCCTCCAGACCCTGGATTCCTTATCTGAGGAGGCTTCCTCGTCCAATGCCCTCACTGTCGTTTTTTCTCGAGGGGCTGCGCGGCCGCAGCTGTGCTGGGCGCCTCCTTCGCTTCGCCTTAGGAGCTCTGTACACCTTGGTCGTGCCGGCAGGGCTTTCTGGCCTGCTTCGGCGTGCAGGCTCCCTTTGCATGGCCTCTCTTCAGGAGGAACAGAAAAACAGTAAGACACTCGAACATCAACTTTTTTGCGCCCTCCTCGCAAAGGGCTCGTGAGGTGGATGCAGATTTCGCGGTCTCGGGGGTGCGTCATTTTCAAACACTGGGCCTCGTGGACGGCGCGAGGAAGGCGATGACGAACGAACAGCACACACCCATACCCATAAGGGGGTCGTTGGGAGGAGGACTGGCTATGGATATGGGTGCGGCTTGTCGGACCCTGGGGAACGCTCCCGTTCGAGCGGGGACCCCCATCCGACAACACGCACCCATAGCCCTTTCCGACCCCCCTATGGGTATGGGTGTGTGTTGTTGTTGGTTCGTCAGGAGAGAGAGAGAGAGAGAGAGAGAGACTCCCTCTCTCTTTCCCCCTCCCTCTCCCTCGAATGGCATAGCTCCTGCACGGCTGCGTCGGCAGACGGCGTGCCCTCGCTGTACTCCTCCGCTGCGCCGCGCCCACGTGCGGGGCGCCGAGGGGCCACTCACGCGGGTGGCGACTTCCACACAGTTAAGTCGGGCCTGTCCCCGTACAGAAAGAGAGACAGAGAAACAGAGCGAGAGAGAGAGAGAGAGCGATAGAGAGAGAGAGAGAGAGACTCGAGGGAGCAGCGACCCCTGTGGGATCACAAGGTGTGCGACTTCAGGGGTCGCCAAACCTTGTGTTCTCATGTGGGTGTTCGGGACTTCTGGGATGCGAATCAAGGAGACCTTGTGAGGGTTTTCGACGAGCAATAAAAAAAATACCCCAGAATTGCCCCCAAACAGCAACAGAAATGCTCCACCAACAGTCCCCGGGCTATTTTCGGACTATTTTGGATGATTTTTTTGGGTATCTTTTCTTTTTCGGCGAACATCCCCCTGGCCCGACTTCACCATACGCTCGGTGGGCCAAAAAGAAGTGCCCCCAAAACTGCAAAACCGAGTGCTCCAAAAACAGGCCCCGGACTATTTTTGGACTATTTTGGGGTGATTTTGCGTCGAACATCCCCGTGCAAAATTGCAAAACAGAAATGCCCCAAAATAGCAAACAAATGCTCCAAAAATAGTCCCCTATATTATTTTTGGACTATTTTAGGGTATTTTTTTTGGGGGGGGGGGTATTTTTTGTTTTTCGTCGAACATCCCCGCGCAGGGGGACAGGCCCGCCTTCACCACACGGGCGGCGGGCCGCAGCCCCCGCGGCAGGCCCGCGGGCCGCCGGCCCGACTGCCGGCGTGGCCACAAGCCCCGGGAGCCTTGAGACAGGGGTCAGTGCAGACGGGGGTCAGTCAGGGCACCGGATCCTGCAGGATCCTGCGAAGACCCCCTCTGGCTGACCCGGGTCTGCGAGCCGCTCGTGGCCGCGAGGCGGCCGCACATATTGGCTGACCCGGGTTTGCGAAGACCTGCGTTGCAGTTTTTCTCTCCTGCACTGCAGTTTTTTGGTTTCCTGCTGACCCGGGTCTGGATTGACCCGGGTCAGGAGATCCCCCAAAGCCCCAGGCCCCTTCGGGCACGAGTAAAAATTCAAAGGAGCAAAAGGTACCCATGAATTTTTACTCGTGCTCGAAGGGGCCTGGGGTTTGCTTTGAAGTCCCAGCAGAATTCAAAGAAGTAAAAATTCAAAGGCCTCGAAGGAGGAACATTGTAGGAGTATTTGTTTCGTCGAAAAGCACCCTGTAGGAGGTATGGTTCTGTCGGCCGTGTCCCCCTACAGGGTGATTTTCGACGAAACAAAACCCCCCCGAAATATCCCCAAAAGATCAAACGTATTCAAAACATAATCCCCAGACTATTTTTGTATAACTTTTTGATTACTTTTGTTTTTTTATTTTCGTCGAAAATCCCCCATTAGGGGGACAGGCCCGACTTAACCATACCTCTATTCTCCGCCCGTTTTCCCTTTCTGGGCCTCCCATGGGAGGCCCTCGTCGCCACCGCTGGATTCGTCTCGAGATTCTGGTCAGAACGCACCCCGGGAGAGGTCCGGGGAGTAGCGGTACCGGTACCTTTTGCTCTCCCCAGTACAAGCCCCTATGTGCAAACATTATTTTGGGCGGTTCGCCTCCACGAAGCGGACCTAAGCAGAGCGCCTGTCGTCGGGGCGGGCTCCCCTGACCGCGGTCGCGGGCGCCCGCGTGACAGCTCCCAGCCGCCACCTGGACCCCAACTGGCCGAGCGCGGCCGAGCTCTCCCGCGCGACAGCGCTCACCCCAGACCCTGCCCGAGGAGCGCGCAGGGGACAGGCAGCCAACACAGCTCGCGCAGGTCACACGGTGCAGGCCCAATTCCGCGCAGCAGGCCCCCACGCAGTCGCCGGGACGGCTCCGCCAGGGACGAGAGGCGCCCAGCAGAGCGGCAGAGCAGCGGGCGCCACGAGTCCCGGCCCGAGCTCCTCGCCAGGAGAGCCGCGACGCCGGGGGACTGCGCAGCGGACGGCCGCCGTCGCCCGTCGTTGACGCAAGCCGCGCCCGCCGCAGCGCTGCCGCCGCCCCGCAGGCCGCGCCCGCAGCACCTCCGGGGCCGCCAGTCAGCCAGAGGAGCCGAGGGCGGCGGGGGGGCGAGAGCCGCCCGGTATAGGAGCCAGCTGCACCCGCGCGAGACACCTCTACAGGGTGTGGAGCCCGCCGCGGCCTGGCGCGTGCCCGCTGCCGCAGCTCCCCCTGCCTGCCATTACCAGCCTCGAACTTAGCCCTATCCCTAAGATTGACACGCCAAAAGGCGATGACAATCTCAGGGATGCGGCCTCAAAAAATAAGGGAATCCCTCAGATTGGCATCGTGATGAGGAGATGCCCAGCATAGGGATAGGGATATGTTCCAGGCTGGTAATGCCAGCTACACCCTGGAGCTCCGCGAGCTGAGCGATCCTGACCTGGCGCGGCTGGTGCAATCAGCCGCGCCAGCTACGGAACGGCCATGAGCCAGCACTGGGTCAGCTACTGCACCCGCAGCCTCAGGCAGGGGTCCATGGCGCCCCGAGACGCCCTCGCTGCCACACTCCGTGGCTTCCTGGGAACCCTGTGGGAAGACGGAGACATCGACCCCAGAGGGCCGACAGACCGCGACAACTAGACCTGTGCCACTTCGGCGCGCCAATTCATGCTCGCGCACCTGGTCAGCTGGGACATCGCGAAGGACGCGAAGGCAAGGGAATCTTGGCAGGCGTTTGACCCTACCTGGCGGACGGGGTTCAGAAGCTGCCATGCTTGCTCAACGCCGACACGCTCCTCGGGTTCATCCACAGCCTCGGATAAGAGCCCTTCGCAGAATGCCCTTTTCTGGACAGCGCGACCACCTGGCCCATCCTCGAGCTGCCGAACGACCCCGAGGTCGTCGTGCCCCCGCTCGTGCCCGCCTGCGCGCTCTCAGACGTCGTCCAGGACCTAGCGCCCATGCTGCCTGCGGACTGCTCCCGACTCAGGGTGCGCACCCTGGACGGCCTGGCCCCTGCCGACGGTGACCTGGAACGCCCGATCGCGCAAGAATTGGTGCAGTTTGCGCTGGAGCTGGACGACGGTGCCCAGACGGCATGGGTCGCGTGAACAGATCAGAGGCATCAGCTGCAAGTGCCAGACGGAGCTGAGGGCGCACCAGCGCCGCGCCTTCCGCGGCACTGGCCAGAGGCCGACTGTCTGGATTTCCTGAGGACGCTCTATGGCGACGAGGTCCCCAAGGACGGCGTCCCCGCCAGGTTTCCCTGGAACGGCCGCCCGGCCGCGCTTCAACACGTGGTGGCGTGCCTCTTTCGCAACAAAGGCAAAGGGGACCTCTGGAGACCAGAGGATCTGCAGGGGCGCTGGCGCCCGTTTCTCGGCTCCGGTATCTCCCTCAGCGGAGATGACCCTGCGCGGTGCAGTGAGGCCAAGTTCGCCACCTCCTTCGGCCCGCGACATTCAGACCCTGGCGCCATCGCCGCTGTTCAACTATGCACCGCCCGCCCGATTGGCGCCCACCGGCCGCGTGCAACAGCATGGGGCCGCCAGCTCGGCCCCGGCTGCGCGGGCAGACCGCTCGCCCGCGCCGCCGCCAGGCCCCGCAGCAGGCGGCGCTGGGGCGCCAGCTGGGCACTCGCCGGTGCCCCGCGCAATGCCGCCCCAGGACGCCCAGATGCTGGCCATCGCTGCCCCCGTGGGCTCCGCCGCCGCCCCCGCGGCGGACCCTGGGAGCCCGCGGCCCGCCCCTGCTGTGCCACCGGCCGGCCCTGCGCCCGGCGCCCCTGCGGAGTGCGACGTCGACTGGCTCCCCGAGCGACTCGATGAAGACGTCTCCGCCAGGCGAGGCATCCAGCCTACCGATCACATCGCCGTCCCCCGCGCGGCAAGGGGCCCGGCCCCTGCGCCTCGCCCCGGGGGCTACGTCAGGGCCCGAGACGACTCCCCCTGTACGCCTCTGGAGTGGCGCACAGAGCCAGATGGCATGGTATTGCGACTCAGCCCGGGCGCCGACCGCGGTGCCCTGGTCGGTCCAGTCGGGGAGGTGACCCTGCCGGGCGCCGAGCTTCCGCTTGGATCCGCCAGGTGCGCCAGCATCGGCGTGGGAAAGGCTGGGCGCCCATCTGGGATGGAGACCGCCAACATGGCATGGGTAGTCGCGCCCGGGCTCCTGGAAGGCACTGGCACCGGACGCTCTCTCGGCGCGACGCCGACGGCGAGCCTCGCTGGCGGCTGCAGCGCAGCCCCTGGGCCCCTGGCCCCACTGCAGCAGTGCGCGCTTCAGCCCAACCGGAAGCCGGCGCCGAGGCCCCAGCCAGCCCGGCGCCTGCAGCCGCCCAGGTCCGCCGGCGCAGCGGCCGCCAGCACCCGGGCCGCTTCTGGCCCGCAGGCTGGGTGCACTCGCGCGCCTGCCCCCCGCCGCCACCCAGAACTGCGCGCCGACCCAGACTGGCCCACAGAGCGCGCCTGCTGGGGCTGGGGCGATGCGGACAGCCCTTCCGACTCCCTGTGCAGTGCGGCGCGGGGGCGCATCACCTTCCGGCGCATCGAAGGACCGCCGCGGCCGGCTCGAGGCCTGGCCTGAGGTTGTCCACGGGCTCAAAACGGACTGCGGAGCCCTGATCGTGGAGGGCTGGCACGCGGTCTGCGACCGGGGCGACCAGCGTGGCAAAGGTGGCGGGCGGTGCGACCCACGGGGGCACGAGGAATTCTGCCGCCAGTTCATGGAAGAAATGTACGACTGGCATTTCGATATTCGGAGCCTATGCTGGGGTCGCAGCATCGACTTTTCCTGGGGCGACGTCTGGAGCAGGCAGCGCGACCAAGTCACTCGGCGCCATGACTGGGCCACAGGCGCCTGCAAGGGCCCCCGGGGCAAGGGTGTGCCGCCGCCAGACAAAGGCAAAAGGAAGTGCCCGTCCGACGCGGCCTTAGACTGCGCACCCACAGCCAGACCGAGACGCTCCTAGCCTGGCCCCTGTGGCTTGCCTGCGCTGCCTACCTGGCCAGACGCCGCTGTGCGCTGCGCCCTCCTCGACGGCATCCCCGCGGCCCTGCGCGCAGCGATCGATTGCATGCTGCGCCCGCCGGCAGCGCCCGCTACACAACATCCGACCAGTGCCCCCGAGAACTCGCGCCTTGCTCTCCCCTTGGGAACACCTGCCCTGGCGGCTGCCTCTCTTCACGCCGCCCTGCTGCTCGGGGCATCCTGCCCCCCTGGCTTCCGGCGCACCCTGCCCTCCTCCCTGCGCGTGCTGCCCGTCGGGGCGGCGCGCTGGCTCTCGGCCTCTGTCGGTGGCTCTCTTCGCCCGCGCGCTGCGCCCTTCCGGTGCGTTCCTTGTCTCCCACCAGCGTGGCTGCCTCCTGCGCTCGCTGGCCGCCGCTCGCTGCCCTCCGCGGCAGCGCCCGGCTTCTCCCTCTCCTGCTCCGCTCGGCCGCTCTCCCCGGTGCAGCTCTCCGCGGCGTCCCACTGCCGCCTCCTTTCCAGCCCCCCGCCGCTACCGCCCCGAGCGTCAGCGGCCGCTGCGTGCTGCCCGTCGGGGCGGCGCGTGGCTCTGTTCACCCATTCGCTGCACCCTTCTGTTGCCTCCCAGGTCTCCCTGCCAGCGCGGCTGCCACCCCCCGGCTGCCGCGTGCTGTCCGTCGGGGCGGCGCGTGACCCCTCCTCCTCCCCCCCCTGCGCCGCTCGCCCGCCGCTTCTGGCTCCCCGCCGCGTGCTGTCCGTCGGGGTGGTGCGTGGCCCTGAGTTCCCCTGCCTGCTGCACCATTCCGGTGCCCCTGTGGCGCGGCCCTCCTGCCGCGCCCCGCCCCTCGACTCCGCCCTCTGCCCCGCCGCCTGCGCCCCATCGCGGTGCGGCCGCCGGCGCTCCCGCGCCCGCCTGTGCCCCGCCCGTCTCCGCGCCCTCGGCCACCTGGCCCTCTCCACCTCCTGTGGAGCGGCCGCCCCTGGGCCAGGCACCCTCGGTCGCCACTCTTGGCCCTACAGTCTTGGCTTCCCCGTCGCCTGCGCCTGCGCAGTGCGGCCGCCGGCGCCCCCATGCGCCCGCCAGTGCCCGCCCTCACTCCGCGCCCTTTCTTACCTGGCCGTGCCCGCCTCCTTGTGGAGCGCACCGCCACCGGGCCCGGCACCTCCAGTCGCCTTGCTGACCCTCACGCTTCCAGGCGGGCTCGGCTCGCCTCGAGTCCTGGCTGCGCAGTGCCCCCGCCCCGCCGCCGTCGCTGCCGCGGCGGGCCTTCCTCCTCGTCTCCCTTCCTCGCTCGCCTTCCTGCTCACTCCACTCCCTCCAGCCGCCATGGCGCCGCCGCCCCGCAGCTCCTGCTCGCTGCCGCCGCGCCCCTGCTGCCCCGCTGGGCACCAGGACGCGCCGTCCACCGGCGGCCACGCGAGTGCGTATGGCATCGCACGTCAAGCGGAGAACATACATGGAGCATCTTGCTCGAAGCAGTCCACGGGCGCTTGCGCTGTTTCCCCTTGCCTGGCGCCTCGCGCCTGCTGACGCGGGAAGTCTTCCGCCGCAGAGTGCTCGCTCTCCCCCTCCTCCCGCGGCCGCCCTGTACTTCTTCCTTCATCCGCCTGCAGGCCGGCCTATTCCTCTTGTCGTGCCCCTGCATCGCTGCCACGCTGGTGCGGATTGCCCCGCCTCGCCGCCGACGAAAGACATGTGCATGTCTCTCTGTCTGTTTGTCTGCCTGTCTGCCTGCCTGTCTGTCTGTCTGTCTGTCAATATGTCTGTCTTCATGCATTCATGCATTCATGCGCGTAATGTATGTATGTATGTATGTATGTATGTATGTATGTATGTATGTATGCATGCATGCATGTATGTATGTATGTATGTATGTATGTATGTATGTATGTGTGTATGCATGTATGCATGCATGCATGCATGCATGTATGTATGTATGTATGTATGTATGTATGTATGTATGTAAGTATATAGATCGGTAGGTAGATCTGTATATATGAGGCATGGCGGTCTGAGGAATGTATACAGTATGTATGGATGTATAGATGAATGTCTGCATTTTCGTCTGTGTCTGTATGCATGAATGAATACACGTATGGCTATTCATGCATGTATTTGTGCATGTATGTATTCATGCATGCATGCATGTATGTATGTGTAATGCATGTGCGTGTGTATGCAGGCATGCACGGATGCTTGTATGTATGTATGTATGTATGTATGTATGTATGTATGTATGTATGTAGGTCGGTCAGTCGGTCGGTCGGTCGGTAGGTCAGTCTGTATGGTGCGTCTATGTGTGTGTGTGTGTGTGTGTCTGTCTGTCTGTATGCATTTGCATGTCTGTATGCATGTGTGCATGCATGCATGTATGCATGTAGGCAATATAATGTAGTCTAATGCGATGTATTGTAATGTAGTGGAATGTGATGTAATGTCTGTATGCATGCATGCATGTATGTATGTACGTATGCATTTGTGTGTCGCATGTATGAATGCACGTATACCTGTATCCGTTCACACATATATATATCACATATATATATATATGTATAAATGTATGTATTCTTGTCTGTGCATATGCATATGCATGTATTCATATATGCATGCATACATGTATGCATGTATGTCTGAATTCATGTATTCAGGTATGCGTGTATTCACGTATGCATGTATGCATGCGTGCATGCGTGCATACGTGCATGCGTGCATGCATGCATGCATGCATGTATGTATGTATGTATGCATGTATGCATGTAGGTATGTAGGTATGTGTATGTATGTATGCATGTCTGTATGTATGCATGCATGCATGCATGTGTGTGTATGTATGTATGTATGTATGTATGTATGTATGTATGTATGTATGTATGTATGTATGTATGTATGTATGTATGTATGTATGTATGCATGTGTGTCTGTATGTGTGTATGCGTGTGCCTCTGTGTGTGTATGCCTGTGTGTGTGTTCGTGTGCATAAGTTCGAGCGCGCTGCTTGAGATTTTGCGCAGTGCGCTGCCCTTCCTGAAAGCCGTAGGCAGCGGTGTAACTGCGCGTCTTGCGCATGCCACTCGGCTCTGGCGTGGGCGGTGGCCCGATGTGCGGCCGCCGCTGAGACGGCGGGCGCCCCGGCCGCTGGCGATGGCGGTCGCGGCAGCGCCGGCGCGCTCGCAGCGCCGGCGACGGCGGCGCAGCCTCGCGCTGGGCGTGCCAGCTGCGGTTGCGGGGGCGCTGCTGGCAGCAGCTGCCGGCGGGGTCGCCCCTCTGCTCTCCTCCTCCTCCTCCTCCCCCTCCTCCTCCCCCATCCGCCTCCTCCTCCTCCTCCTCCTCCTCCTCCGTAGCCATTTTGGCTCAAGATGCATAGTTCCCCAGAGGAACAAGTGGATACCGCTAGTCCGCGGCAGACAAGACCCTTGGTGGTCTGGCAGGGCTTGTTCTTCGCACCGACGCTCGCGCCCACGGGTAACGGAGGCCTTTCCCGTTCCCGTGCGCGCGAACGTTTCAGTCGTCCTCATGGGGCCCGCTGCTGGTGACGTCAGACGTGAGCGGAAGGAGAAGAAGACCTCCAAGGGCAGGAAGTCATCCAAGGCGGCCAAGAGCGAGGGGACTCCTGGGCGGCGCGCGCGGGCTCGCGCTCCGACTCCTGTTGATGACGGTGATGATGGGATGTCTCCTGTGTTGCTCGCCTCGACGCCCCCTGCCTCGCCTTGTCGCCAACGGAAGGTGCGGGACCCATCCTCTCGGCGCTCCAAACGTTCCCCTGGACGTGATGCAGACGGCTCCCCTGAGCGGCGCTCACGCAGTGGCCATGGCTACTCATCAGGAGGGTCGACTGCCGCGGCACGGAGGGCTGCAAGTTCGGCGACACTGGCGGTGGTCGAGAACTGCGTCCAGGAGTCCGCTGGGGCTACCCCCACGCTTCCGTCGCAGGAGCTTGCTGGCACCTCTGGCCGTGCTGATGATGATAGCGCTCTCGGTGCTTTGGATGGCCTCTCGCAGTTTGCCACCTTCCCGTCGCAGGACTTGCGAGGAGCCGCAGCGGCTGCTGGCATGGCTCCACCGTCACCCGTGGCGTTCGAGATCCACACGCCCGTACTGGGCGGCATGGAGGGCGCCTCTCTGCCTGCTGCCCCTGCCCGTGGTGGTGCTGGCTGCGCTGCTGAGAGGGGTGGTGGTGCTTCTGGGGACCCCTGGGCTGGCGCTGCTGCTGCGCGGCAGGTGGAGGCGTTGCACCGCGAGCTGTTCGCGGACTTCCAGCAGTCGTGCATGGATCGGGTGTCTGCTATCTGTGTCGAATCACTGCAGAAGAGTCTTCCTGGCGTCCTCGCTGCAGCGACTGCGCCGATGTTCAAGAAGTTTGATGCGAAGGTCTCCCAGCTCTTCGGTCAGCTCACGGAGCAGGTCTCGGCGACCAACTCCCGAGTGGATGCTATGGAGGGCGTCCAGCGCGAGCTGTTGCGGCGACTCGCACAGCTGGAGGGAGAGCTGGACTTGGCCAAGCATGCTCCACCGCGTGTGGCGATTCAGCGCACTGCTGATTGGGGTCGCGAGATCGATTCGAGCATCTTCACGATCACGGCTAAGGAAGAGGTTGGGGTGGGCATGGTCGCGGACGCCATTAAGGAGTGGCTCGACGCCTGCTCCTACGCCCTCGGACAGGAGTGCCAGCTTGAGGGCCCGCAGCTCGGCCGTCAATTCGTGCTGCGCATGGCGGGCCCCGTGGAGGCGACCATCCTGGCAAGGATGCGGCACTGTCAGGCGGCTCTGCGTCTTAGCCCTGGTGTGTGGCGCAAGTTTCAGGCGGTGGGACCAAGACAGCGCCCAGTGGAGTTGTACGTCGGCCGCGACAAGAACCGGGGCGATATCGCCCGTGAGAAGGCCTGTCGCCAGCTGCGCACCGCATTCGAGAACGCGTTCACCTTGCCGCGGCGCGTGTTCGTGGACAGAGACGCGGGTGTCCCCACCTACCAGTGGGAGCCGATGGCCAAGGTCGAGGTGTCGCCGCACGAGCCGCCCGTCATCAAGTGGAACAAGAACTGCATCGTGGACGTGGGCTGGGACTGCGCCAGTGTCATGGAGGTCGGGAAGGCCTGCTTCGCTCCGAAGAAGATCGTGTGGTGTGGGTAGTAACTGGCTTGATGGCGTGCCGTGCAGTATGTCACTTGGAACGCCCGCGCTCTGTGCCACCATGACGCGCCTGCTGTCAGCCGTCGTCTCCGTGTACTGACCACGCTGGCCTCACCCCAGGCTATTGTCAGTCTGCAAGAGACCCACGGCTCCTGTGACGCGGTCGCGGAGGCGTGTCAGAGAGCAGGGGTGTCCCATCAAATTTTTAGCTCGTATGCTGAAGGATCATATGCGGGGGGAGTGGCCACTCTTATTCCGTCGGGTCCCTGGGCCGAGCAACATCTCTCTATTGTGCCTAAGGAGGTTTTGTCGGGCGTGTTTTAATGCTTAAAATCACCTCCCCAACTTTTTGCCTGTTCCATTGGAACATCCATAATGTTGAGATCCCAGCGGAGGTTCTCCGTGAAATTTTGGAAGCTGTCCGATCGCAATGTGAGTTAGTCCGTGCTGACCCGATGCGTGTCGGTCTCATTCAGCAGGGCGATTTTAACATCGCCAACTCTGAGGTGGGGGCGGGGCGGCAGGGTCGGGCGGGGGATCGGCTCTGGAAACAAATCTTCCGCAAGCTCACCGAGCTCGCTGCGGATGCCCCGACGTGCAGGCACCAGGGGACCCGTTCGGAAGCCTGCGTCGACAGGGCTTTTACGGCCACCCCCCCGTGGATTCTCTGTGAGGGCCGTCAAACGGTCTCAAGGTTGGACGAGCCTCGGGAGCTTTTCCTGCGCGGTGTCAGTGACCATTGCCCCGTCACTGTGGTCCTCTCAGCTCGCCCGTGTGGGTCTCATGATCGCTGGCGCCCCCGTCCTCTCCCTCGGATGGTGGTCTCTGATCCCCTCTTCCCCAAGCTTGTTGCTGAATGTGAGAAGCTTGTCTGCTTTGAAAGGCTTGATGCCCCTGAGGCGCTCGACCTTGCCACTCGCTGCCGGCAGGCAGCAGGCCTGGCGACCCGAGATCTGGTGCTGTCCCGCAACAGCCGGGCCATGGTGTCTCGGGCCATGGTGTCCAGGACGCTGGCTCGGTGTGTCTCCCGCCAAGACGCGCGGCTTGCCAGGGCCATCCTCGCTCGCCACAGCTGGACGCAGCAGCACCCGGGCGTTTCGGCTCTCGGCGAGGTGTGGCTGCGGGGCCCTGGGGCCTTCCAGGACCTGCACTGCTCCTTGCAGCTTCAGGAGCGGCGCGCTCTTCGCGAGCGCCTCGAGGCCGAGGCGCGAGGGGAGCTCCGCCCTGGGATGCAGCAGCGAATTTGTGCGCGCCGTGCTGCGCTTATGCGCCGCTCGCAGCTCTGGTGCCCCTTTGGGGGAAGAAAGCTCTTGGCGGGGGTTCTTCCAACTGACCTTCTCTCTGGCGCCGCTGCGGCGACCTCGTCTCCCGAGGGGGTGGCTCAGGCTCTGAATAATCACTGGGCCCCCATTTTCGGTCGTGAGACCTCGATGCCGCCTAACGCGTCGAGGTATGCCCAGAAGATTTGTAACTCTTGTCGTGACTTTCGGGGCCTTCCTCCTCCTTCCCTGGGCTCGGTCTCTGGATGCCTTGCTCGTGCCTCCTCCTCGGCCCCTGGCCCCGACGGGCTTCCCTCCTCCTCCTGGCGCCATGGGGCGGGCCCGAAAATCCTGCGCCAGGTTTTGCTCTGGGTGTTGGCTGGCCGTTTGATGCCGCCTGAATTTTGTGCCTCGCTCCAGGTCTTCATTCCGGAGCCGTTGCCTGGAGACGACCCGCCAAAGGACGGGCTTGAGCGTGCTACGAGCGACGCGCGGCTTTTCGGCCTGAACAACAGTTCTAACCAGACCATTGCTGCTGTGCTGAATCGGAGTCTGACTCGGGCAATGCAAGCCCTCACTGCCCCCCTCTCAACGCGGGTTCGTGCCGCGGCGGAACTTTCTCGATAGTATCGTGGATTTGGACACGATGGCGAGGATCACCAGTGTCAGACACTGCGGGGATCCCACTCATGCCCCCTCCCTCCTCGCCTTTGATTTATCCCAGGCCTTCCCCTCTGTGCGGCAGGAGTGATCCTGAATGTGTTCTTGGCCCCGATCCCTCGCGGGTCTAAGAAGGCGGTTTCAGTGTTTTATCATTTAAAACCGTGTTACTCTGCCCGGGGGGACCAGCCAGTTTTCCTCTTCTGGATGCTGTCTGGCGTCCTCCAGGGGTGTCCGCTCTCGGGCTCGCTTTTTCTGTTTGCGGATTATCCTTTCATTCGGGATATGGAAATCTCCCTGGCCCGTGTCAATCGCGGGCTTGTCCGTGCGTGTGCGGATGACGTCGGAGTTGTTGTCTGACATCGTGATGGGTGGAGGCACCTTGGCAGAATCTTCAGTCTCGCTGACAGGCTTGGAGCGCCTGTCCTGAAGTCTCGGAAATGTGTTGCCATCCCGCTCTGGGCTGAGTTATCGCCAGAAGCCCAGAAGCGGTTGAAGGAACTCCTTGCTGTGGCCTGCCCGTCTTGGACCGCGTTTAAGATCGATGGCAAAACGGTGTACCTCGGGTGCCTCATAGGTCCTGCTGCTGTCCCCTCGGATGCTTGGGAGGCCCCCATAGGGAAGGCCCTGGACATGTGCTCCTCGTTGGGCGCCCGCGGTGCCCCGCATGCGACCTCTCTTGACTTGCGCCAGTCTCGGATCCAGACGGTGCTGAGATATAAGATGCAGCTCTATCCTCTCTCGTGGACGGAGTCCCAGGTTGAGGGGCGCATGCTGGCTAGAATCTTTCGCGTGTCTTTCTCTATGTTCCGTCGAAGTGATTGGTTTCAGCTCAGAAATTTTGGATGCCCCCAGCCTGTCAGCGTACTCGCTCTGAGTGCGGGGACCTTGATGCGTTCAGCCCTTCTCACTTGCAGCACCTGGCAGACGAATATCGCTCGGCTTCGGGCAGTCATGAGGGAGGAAGGGGGATTTGGGTAGTGGGATGGATCCATGCTGGCGCCTCCTTTTTGGAAGGCCCCTGCGATCGCGGGCTCGCTTGCGGAAGCTGCGCAAGGTTTCCCGAGCTCTGCGGTCCTGCGCGCAGGGGGCGCGGAGGCCTTGGCGCTGTTTCGGGATCCCCCCCCCTGTCCCTGATGAGCCGAGGAGAAGGCCAAGGTGGCGCGAGTTCTCATGCGTTTCCCCCCCGCCGACTGGCAGGCGTTCCAGGGAGCTCTGACCCAGGCCCCTCCTGCGTGGTCATTTGTAGCCCTGCGCGCTCTAATGGGTGGGGGGTGGCTGACGGGCGGAAGGATGCGGCGCGAGGCCTGTTGCGTATTGGGATGCCAGTCCTGTCCCGATACTCTTGGCCATTATCTTTCCTGCCCCGTTTGCTTTATTGGGCGTCGATCTGTCTCCGCTCTCCCCTTCCTGCTCATCCTCTCTTTCTTCTTGGCCTCCGTGGTGGCCAGCTAGCCTTTGTTATCACTTTGTACCACTTTTTCCGCCTCTCCTCTCGCCTCGCCTCTTCCCTCCGTCGCCCGATCACCCTCGAAGAGGCGAGGCGTCTGGTAGGCGCCACTCGTCTTGCTGTGCGGCTCCCAGCTGGGCGTCGGCAGCGTTCACTTCTCAGCAGGCGCGCCCTGGCCGCCGCTGTCGTCGAGGCCCGCGGATGTCGCCGCGGCCCGCCGCTGCCCTCGCTGCGGCCGCCATTGTACTTCGTGCGCGGCAGCAGCAGCAGTGGCAGCAGTAGCAGTAGCAGTTGCAGCAGCAGTTGTTCTAGCAAGTAGTGCGGACGGACTCCTCTGGGCACGCTCCACCTCCTCCTCCTCCACCTCCTCCTCCTCCTCCTCCACCTCCTCCTCCTCCTCCTCTTCCTCTCTCGACCTGGCGGCCCACCTGCGGGAACAAGGGGTGCCCTGCAGCGGGGGGGGCCGCGCGGCCGAGGAGGGGGGCCCGCGCGCGGAGGGCGGCGGGCAGGCGGAGGCCGCGAGGGCTCCGAGGGCGAGCGGGCACCAGGCCCAGGCAGGCCCCCCGGACGACCACGAGGAGCGGCGAGGGGAGGACGTCACCACCCACCAAACCACTCGGAGGTGGATGGACCTCCTACCCTGACACGTCGATTAAGGATTTGGCCGTTTTCGGCTCGCGAGAGGGCGTCGCGGCCGTCATTTTTGCGGGTCCAGGTCCGTCGGTTTCGGTCCCAGGCCGTTTTCACTAAGGGGAGGTTTACTAAAGGGAGGTTTGTCCATCGCCGAACCACCCCAACTCAATCCGAAGGCCTCAGTTGGCCCTCCATTTCCAGTGGGGGGGGGGGGTCGGTGAACGTTTGAAAAAACACATGGAACCTGTACCCCCCCAAACCGAAGTTCGGGTCAAGTTCGGGTCTTCGGGTTCGGTGGGGGTGGTCTGGTAGGTGGGCGGGCTTCGTGTCGAGGACGTGTGCCAGCCAGACTGGTGGCTGGAGAAAGTCCCCCGGCTGAACTCGTCGCAGCAGAAGCAGCTCATCTCGTTCTCCCGCAAGTGGCGGCGGCTCCGGCAGACTCCCTGCGTCGGCAGGCTCGTGGAGTCGGCCCTCGCGGTGGTGGAGGACGAGGCCATCTGCGCGGAGCTGGGCAACAGCACCGAGTTCTTGCGTGCTGTGGGGAGCGCCAAGGAGTTGGACGACTACGGGGCAGTATTCCGGTCCTTCTTGCTCGGCAGGCACGTGACGCTGGACGAGGCCTCGCGCGGCCGTCTGCTCTCGCTGGCCAGGCGGCTGGAGCATTTCCAGCTCTGGAACAACAAGACCCAGGAGGGCACCCAGTGCCTAAAGGAGCTGATGGACTGCATGGAACGCGACACGGCTGTGGGTTGTCATGCCGTGGCGGAGGTGCTTCACGACGAGGGGGTGGTCAAGCTGTGCAACGCGCTGGCTCCGCTGATGGAGGACGCGATGGCGAAGTGGGTGTTCAGCGTCCTGTTTGTGCTCCTCGTGCTCGGCTGCTCGGGCACGCTGTGCATGGCGGCAAGCTGCCGCGTGATATGTTGCAGGTAACTCAAGCAGGCAGCGCCTTTCAGCAGAACTTGTAAGTAGAGGATTCACTGGTACCACAGGTGTGCATGAGACGCTCGGCCATCGCCAGGCGTTTGGGGAGCAGTGCGCCCCTGGGTCGCGGTTAAGGGGCCCAGCGTTGCTGTTTTTTCCCGTTGCCGAGGAAAAGAAATGTTGCCGATCCTGAGTTGCCTCAAGCAGTCCGTCGCCACGGCCGAGGCAAGAATGCGCCCCTTGGAGCATGTGCTCCAGCGGAGCCGTGCGCCGTCTTTTGACCATGCCGTGCTGAGAGGTGCGTCCCGTGGGATCGAGCATAGAGTCCATAGGCGACAGGGGGGCGGGGAGCGGTGCGAGGTCTTGGATTGGAAGCCACTCGCTGGCCTCTCACTGGCCGCGTCCCTCTCGGCCCCAGTCCCTCGCCCGCCCCATCTCCGCCTTCTCCTCGTCCGCGCGTCACCTCGGCGTGTGCGGTGCACGCCTCTGTGGTGGGGCGAGGCGGGGCGAGTCGAGGCGTGGTGGGTTGGGGCCAGGGAGCGGGCGCTAGGCAGGGCAGGGCGGGGTGGCAGGTGTGGGTGGAGGCGCTGCACTGGGCTCCTCCGGGGGGGGGGGACAGGGCAGAAGAGGGGTGGCCAGCCAGCCGCGAACCAGATCCTCGGCAGCCGGGGACTTCCCCGACTCAGAAGAGCCGGCCGGTCACGTGGCGGTCTAAAGGGCAGGTTCAGTGTTGGGCTCGCACGGGTCTGGTTCCGACTGTCCGCTCCCCAGCTCGTTCTTTTTGCCCTCCCCCGTTCTCCCGCCTCCTCCCCTGTCCGCCCGCCCCCCTCCCCCTTCCCCTGCCCCCCCCCCTGTACCCCCCACCGCCTTACCTCTCCTCCTCTGCTCATTCCCCGTCCCTCCACTCCGCCCTCCCCTCCTCTCTGGCCTCCCCCATGCCCTTATTCTTCTGGAGACTTGCACTAAGCTCGACAGGAGGTGTTGGAGGCCAGGCGACGCTGCAAATATCCAGATGCGCCCCAGAGCTGGCGCAAAAGGCCTTCTCGGAAGTGTACCTGGCGTGCCGTCTGGCCTCCTCGGAGCCCTCCCTGGTGGCTAGTGTCCTTCCTTCCGTCCACTCCTCCGCTTCTCTCTTTCTTTCTCTTTCGCATGGCCCCGCTGCAGAGGACGCGTGCTCGCGCGGTGGGGACGCCCGCGTGTGGAGGTCCGCCGGGAGAGATACTTTCCTCGACGATGTCGATATCTGCGGCAACAGGCGGTCATCTCTGCACCCGTGCCCGTCTCTGCGCCGCGCTCGACCTGCCGCTGCTCCTGCTGTCGCTGCTGCTGCTACAGCTGCCGCTGCCCCTTTGTCGCAGAATGTTCTCCTATGGTCGGCCATTCCAACCCAGCGCAGTGGATCCCAGCGATGGGCCAGTCGTTGCGATGGCTTGAGGATGGGTAGCTGCTGTATCTGGCTTGTCTGAGTTCAAGCTGGAAGCGGTAGCGAAGCGTGATTCTCCGATGCCTGGGGCACAGCTCTGGACTAGTGGCAGCGCCGTGACACGAGCATCGTTTATAGAAACCAGGGTGCTCCAGAGGTCAAGGATACTGGTGTCCGATTGATGCCAACGGTGACGCCAGAAGCCGCTTTGAGGATATCGTCTCTGTATACGTATATATGGCTTGTCGCGTGCTGACCTTTTTATTGCCCTGGAGATGTCTGACATCTCCGCCGCGCAGTCCGTATCTTGCGATCTGCAGTTTTCTATTTCCGAACGGAAATCAGATCAAGTCCCCCCCCCAACCGAGGACGGACTTGAGGCCCCCCCGTTCACCTTTCTGGATGTTCATATCAATTCTGCGCGATTGTTCATCTTAGATGTGACCTCAAACCGTCCCAGCCAGTCCACGTGTCGACCCTTCTTCATCCCTATCGAATGATGCTGTGCGGAGTACTCGCGTTGATACTGCACGTGCATTTGCAAGGAGTGCGTATCAGGTCAGGGCCACACGTGCGCACATGCCAACACCCTTCGAGCACAATCGGATCCCAGGTGGTGTTTACACATCAGTTCCCAACCCTCCTGGTTGTTGGGTCCTTGCCTTGAATTGGCAGCGCCACGCCCCACATCCTCCTCATCACCTCGCCCTCTTTTCCTCCTATTCCTATCCCCTCCTATATCCTATTCCTCATCCTTCTTTTGTTCCTTTTCTTCCTATTCCTATCCCCTCCTATATCCTATATCCTATTCCTCTATCCCTCCTATTCCTATTCCTCTATTCCTCCTATTCCTATCCACATCCACCTCCTCCTATTCCTCATCCTTCTTCTGTTCCCAACCCTCATGTATGGTCAGGTCCTCGTCTCCGCGCGCCCTCGCTCGATGCACGCCATCTTGTTCCCAACCCTCATTTGGGCACACTCCTCACACGTTTCGTGTCTCCACAGTTAGCTCCTCCTACGGCCCCTCTTGAGGGCGCCTGCCTGTTTCCGCCTCGTCCATTTCGGCACACCTCTCGCGCGTTTCGCGCCCCCATTGGGAGCACCACCTACGGCCCAAGTGAGGACGCCAGTGTGGCAGCGCCGTCTCCATGTCGGTACACTTCTCACACGTTTCGTGCCCCATAGGGGGCTCCACCTAAGGCCCAAGTGCCTGTATGGCCGTGCTGGGCCCATTTCGACACTTTTCGCACGTTTCTTTCCCCGTAGGGAGGTCGTGCTACTCAACGAATCGGAGCCGAGCTACGCGATCCTGGCCTCGGAGAACGTCAACTCGATCAACGCGCGCGGGTTGATTCACCAGGTCGTGGACCGCATCAGGTCCGAGAAGGTCGAGGCCATGAGCCTGCTGGTCACCGGCTCAGGGGACATCGTAGTGGACACGGCGGCGGGCCAGGCGCTGATCGGGCCTCAGGCACTGCAGAGGCTGGAGAAGCGTCTGGGCGAGCTGGGCTTCCGAGTGGTTCGGGTCAAGAGCAAGCACCAGTTCGCGAGAGGCGTCGGCGGGAAGACGCCGGTGCAGTCAGGACTCTTGGTCCCCACGGGCATCGAGGGCAAGACAGGCATCATGGAGCTGGATCTGATCGAGCAAGACGTGCCGGCCCTGATGCCGATCGGTATGCAGGAGCAGATGAAGGCGGTGATCGATTTCCCGAAGGCCGAGATGACTCTGAGGGCGCTAGGGGTGACCACCAGCTTGAAGCGGCTGTCGAGCGGTCATCGCACGATCGCGATCGATAGGCTCGGCAGCCCAGAAGATTTTGAGCTCCCGGAGGCTGTCCAGGAGCGTTTTGGACTGCAGGCGTCTGACTTTCGCTTGAGCTCGAGCGAGAGCTACGTGCTTCCTCTTCCCGTTCGGTCGTCCTCCCTCGTGTCGTCGATGTCGTCCTCGGAGCAGCCGACTCGGGGACCCAGGGCCGACCGGAGTCGTCTCGAGAAAGACCCGGCCTCGCTCCCGAAAGTGATCAGCAACGGCACCCAGAAGCATCAAGGAGGACCTCCAAGCGCAGGTGAGCACCTCTTTTCCCCCCTTTACGGTTCTGGAGGCCCACGAGGCGTCTTGGGAAACTCAGAGGCTTTTCTGCGGATGTCTTGGGAGACGGTTCCTCCTACTCTTTTTTCGTCCCGTCGTCGACGTCGTGATCCGACGCATGTGGCCATTTCTGGGCCGAGCGGTTTGAGGAGGACGTTTCGAGACGCTTTCTCTCACACGGGCTGCAGATGCCATGGTGACGTACTGGAATCGAGCCGAGAAAACGTTTCTGCAGGCCATGACGGGCTCCACGGCGAGCGACAGTGGCGAGCCGCAGTGCGTCAAGTACTTGCTGACCGGAAACGAGTATCCGAGCGGATTGTCGGTGGGAGACAAGTTCTGGGCGTACCTCAGCTCCAGGATCGTGGCCGATCACCAGCACAAGGGGCTGAAGCTGCTGCACATGTTCCAGAACGGCCACCAGTGGCCACTCAAAACCAAGAGGGCGGACAGGTTCTACACGGAGCGCCAGATGAAGTGCAGTCATTCCTGGGCCAGTCTCATCAGTTTCGGCAAACGGCAGTTGGGAAGTCTGCGGGGACTGCGACATGAGGGTCTCGTACTTCAAGAAGGCGTCCGTCATCTACAAGGGGAAGGGCAAGTCGCCACAGAGCGGCTCGACGGTGCTGAACGTGAGCGACCTCACCAAACCCCCCGGGGGCAGAGCGTCGGTGAGGAATTCGGTGGAGTGCACGAGGGTCGCTCTCATGACGACGACGAGCGACCGGGAGCCGGCCCAGGGCTCGGAGGAGCCGATGAGGGTGAAGAAGCGCTCCGAAGAGATGGTGCAGTATCGGGCTTTGGAGGCGCCCATGGAGGTGGACGGCACAGGTCCAGCACGTCCTCGCCAGCACGCACCTCGCGCGTCGCTGGTCAACGAAATCAAGAGCATGAAAGAGGAGATGACCAACCAGAATCACGGCCTGCTCGCCCTGGTGGTGGAGCAGGGAAAAGCCATTCAGAACATCCAGGCGGCACAGCTTGGCATCCAGGAGAAGCAGGCCATGATGGAGAGGCAGATGGCGATCGAGGGCCAGCCGAAGATGTCGCCGCCGCAGGTGCCGGCCCAGGCGGTGTTCCCAGCCGGGTGGGAGACGATCGAGTCACCTCCGACCGCCGGCAGTGCCGGCAGCGGACCAAGCAGTCCCTGAAGGACGGCAGGTGCTTGTACGGCCTGAGTGAGCTGCCCGAGGCGGAGAGCCTCGATCGGATCCTGAGCGACGCCGGATGGCGAGCGCACGAGACTTTCTTCTTCCAGGAAGAAGCGCCCCACTATCTTGGGGAGGACGGGAGGATGAACCTGATTAGAAGACCAGGTGGGGCGTGGACGAAGGAGGGGAGCGCTTCTCCAGACGACCAGGCAGAGCGTTTGGTGGCGATGTCCCTGCCTGTTTGGCGGGATCTGCTGCTCTCAGGCGAGTTTCACGACGATTTCGAGGCGACCGCCTCCAGAAGGGAAAAGAACGCGTGCGAGAAGGCCCTGCGCTTCTCGGCAGGACCCTCCAACGGTGAAGGACAGCTTCCCGGGGCGGAACAGCTTCCACCAGACGGACGGCTTCCAGGAGCGGCGCAGCTTCCACCAGGGGGACAGCTTCCAGGAGGGGTGCAGCTTCCACGAGACGGACAGCTTCCCCATCTGGAGCGAGAAGTTCAGGGACCCTCCGAAGACCGACCTCAGGGAGCGTCCACCCGCTCCCCGGCCTGCCTAGCGGCTATCCGCAGTCAGACCCCGAAGTCCGAGAGACTCGAGGCCTCTAGGAGACGGCAGTGGGCCGACAGGGCCTTCGTGGAGGTGTATTCTCCTCCCCGGATCGGTCCCGAGGTCCAGAA
Organism: Prorocentrum cordatum; assembly: GCA_963575745.1. Taxonomy (NCBI): domain Eukaryota; class Dinophyceae; order Prorocentrales; family Prorocentraceae; genus Prorocentrum; species Prorocentrum cordatum. The sequence goes on along the minus strand of CAUYUJ010022308.1, from coordinate 90,833 downwards.
GCGCAGGATGGGATGTCTTGTGAGCTGGGATTTGGAGACCGGATGGGACTTCAGAGAAGGGGGGGTCAGATTTGCGGCTAGGCAGCGCTTGGGAAAAGAGAAGCCAGCAGTGGCCATGATGGAGCCCCCGTGCCAGACGCACAGCGCCATGTTTAGGGTCAGCAAGGGGTCCATGGATCCGAAGTACCGCGAGGCCCTGATCTCGGAGGGCCTCGCTCACCTTCATCACGCGGTCGACCTGGCTCTCATCCAGTACCGCGGAGGGCGCTCCTTCGTGCTGGAGCACCCTGACACGGCTTCGTCCTGGGAGGGCCCCAGAGTGGTCCGGTTGGCGGTGCTTCCGGGCGTCCAGGCGGTTTCGTTCGACATGTGCTGTTTGGTCTCGCGGTGGACCCCGGGGGCAAGTTGTCCAGGAAGCGAACTAGACTGTTGACAAACGACCCCATAGTGATCGAGATGTTCAAGAAATATCAGTGCTCCGGGGTCCACGAGCACTTCGTTCTGGAAGGTCGGGCGATGACTCGAAAATCTCAGGTGTGCCCCGAGGCCTTCTGCAGGCACATGGCCGAGACCGTCGCTAAGATCGTGTCTTCCATGGCGCGCAAGTCAGCCCATCCCGAGTCGTTCTGGGGACTGATTGATCAGGTCAATTCTTTCCCGGTAGGAGCGTCGGAAGGAGCGACCTCGCCCGCGAGAGAAGACGATATCGATCTGGATCCTGAAGAGCAAGACGCGGACATGGTCTCCGGAGACCTCGACCCGATCCCAGAGGGCGACGAAGGGGGAGAAGAGGATGAGCCCGACGAGGCGCAACCTCCTCTCGCCATCGACGCTCGTGTCAAAGATCTGCTGTATAAGGTTCACGTCAATCTGGGACACCCCCGCCTTCCCTTCTTCGTCCGTGTTCTTAGGGGGGCTCGCGTTCGTCCCGAGGTTCTCGAATGCGTGAAGGCGTGTTTCTCATGCCCAGACTGCGACGCCCACCCCAAGGCCGAGCAGAGACGAAGAGCGGCCATGCCTCACGCGTTTCAATTCAATCGCGTTGTGGGGATAGACGTGTTTTACGTTTCTTTCGAGGGCCGTTCCATTCCTTTTTTGAACGCGGTGTGCCACGGGACGAACTACCAAGTGGTAGCCAGGTGCAGCGGATATGGGACCCCAACGGCCCGGAGTGCGTGGGAGGCGTTCGTGGGGTCGTGGATCCGATATTTCGGCCCCCCGGAGTTGGTGCTTTCGGACGGCGGAGCCGAGTTTCAGGCCGAGTTCCTCAGGGGACTGGAGCAACAGGGCGTGTTTTAACACGCGGTGAATGCGGAGGCCCCTTGGGGAAACGGCCGCGCGGAGAGACACTGGGGTTGGGTCGAGGACCTTCTGGACAAGGGATCGGAACAGACGTCGTCGCCACGGAGAAAGAGCTCGAGATCCTGGCGTACGAGGTAGTGGCCTCGAAGAACAACTACATACACCGGAGGGGGGTTCTCTCCGAATCAACTTGCATTCGGACGCAATCCACGTGTTCCACGCGAATTGATGTCTGATGACCCTCTCGGTTTAGTTGGCCAGCAGGATCTCGACGAGACGGCGTGGGACCAAGATGCCGCGGCTGCGGACTTCGCCAAAACCATGAGCATCCGACGTTTTGCTAGGGCCCAGTTGTTCCAGAAGGGAAGCCAGGCCCGAGTGAAGGCCGCCGCCAAGGCACCGAGACATCGCGACACCAGCTATAGTCCCGGGGGCTGGGTTTACGCGTGGCGCAGGGCCCCGAGGGCCCAGCGCAAGACCTACGCGCTGCAACGCGATAGGTGGACCGGCCCCGGGGTCGTGGTTTTCCAGCACAATAACAGTGTCTGGGTGTCGATGAGGTCTCGATTATGGAAGTGCGCCAGCGAGCAGCTGAGACCCGCCGCCGGGCCCGAGGCCAGGGGGGCGGAGATTTTGCAGGATCCAGCCGTGGCCTCCATGATTCGAGGGGTGCAGTCCGGCGCGCACCAAGGAGGGGTTAACGTCGCGAGGGAAGGTCCACCTCCGGCGGAGGCATGGGAAGAGCGTGTTCCCCCCGCGGACGGGTCCACCTCAGCTCTTCTTCCCTCCATGCTTCCTCCCGAGTCGCCGGGATCCCTCGGCGACGCAGGACGCGACGAAGTTCCTCAGAGAGCGGAAGGAGCTCCAGCAGGCGCCAGAGAGACCGGTGCGCCTCGCGACGAGGAACCGTTCCTGCCCGAGAGGCAGGTGTCAGTCGGAGAGTCGACTCGGTCTGGGATGCCCCCGTCCAGGCCATCGCCCGCCCCCTCCGTGGCTCCCTCCGGGTCGGTTGCTCCGAGCGCGGTCGGTCCGCCTCCCGGGCCCTCCGAGGGCGACATTGAGTTGCAGAGACAGGGGGCTATCCGTGGAGCTCGTCTGTTAGACTTCGGGGAGATGAGAAGGCGTCCACAGGGTGACAGGGACGCGGCCTCTCAACAGATGCGAGAAGAACAGACCCGACGTCACCGGGCTCGTTTAGGTAACCTTCCCCAGCCAGCAGTGGATCCGAGCGGAAGTTCGGATGGACGGGTCGGTCGCATGATCGCCGACTGGGACAGGCTCGGTTCAGCGGCTCCTTCCGCTTCGGACCCGGAAAGGAACAGATCCAGGTCTCCGGGACGAGGCCAGGTGGGTTCCGAAGAGAGGCCCGACGCCATGATGGATGTGGTTCTCATGTCTCTTTCGGAAGAACATCTCGGTCAGTATTTTCTGTCCCTTCAGGAGGGCATGACCGAGAGGGGCTGGGGCGGATCTTGGGTGGAGCTCGGAAACGGAAACGCCGACGCGGAGCTGGTCCCGGGGGAAGGGTCCGAGGCCGGGACGTTGACCCTGGCTGCTTCGCGGGGCTCGGAAGTTTCGAAGAAGCGTCTGAGTCCAGAGGAAGCGGCCGAGTTCGACGAGGCCGACGCCAAGGAATGGAAAGCCATCATGGACACCCAAGCGGTGCGGGTGTTTCCCCCCGAGGAGGGTCGAAGGCTCCGAGAGAGGTATCCGAATCGAGTCGTGTCCAGCCGCATGGTGAGGAGGTGGAAGCCGCAGGAGGGGACTTTCTCGCGGCCTAAGGCCAACAGTCGGTGGTGCGTTCGGGGTCACGAAGACGAGGGCACCGGGGAGCTCCGGGTGTACTCACCCACTCCTCAGATGGAGAGCCTCATGTTGTTCTTGACGATGTCTCTGGCACTCGATATGGATATCCAGATCGGAGATCTTAAGAATGCTTTCTGTCAGAGCGACCCCCTGGTTCGTCCCCGTGGGAGAGTCTTCGTGGAGCCGTGCGAGGGACTATCCCTTTCCCCCGGGTCATTAATTGAGCTCATCGCTCCTGTGTATGGGCTGGATGACGCCCCACTCGCTCTTCATCGCACCACGGTGTCGGTTTTCGAGTCAAGGGGGTATGTCAAATCTAAGCTGGAGCCATGCTGGATGACGAAAAGAGGCCCCCGGGGTCCCGAGTCCATGGTTCTCATTGAGGTGGACGACTGGTGCATGGCCCACGCCCCCTCCGTCCAGGCCGAAGAGCTGAAAAGCTACAGAGAGCGCTTCGACTTTGGCAAAATGGTGAGGCTCGACGCCTCGGGGGTGGATTACATAGGTCGTAGGTTGAGGAGGCTTCCAGATAGGATTCTTGTGGATCAGGAAAAGTATATCCTGGAGCAGATTCACCGTCTTCCCCTCCCCCGAGCCCGCCGATCCAACCACGATGAGCCACTCGTCGGCCGTGAGATCTCGGATTTCAGATCCATGGTGTACCGTCTCAACTGGGTCGGCCGGGAGACGCGAGCGGAGGCGTCGGGGACTGCCTCATTGCTCGCGAGTAAGGTCACGCATCCTACCGTCGGGGACGCCGTGGTGTTGAATAACATGGTTGACCACCTTCGACAGACTGCCAATGTGCCTATCATAGTCCGGCGTTTCAGCATTCGTTCTATGCTGTTCGCTACGGCTTCCGACTGCGGCGGAGTCGCGGCGAACAGCGGGGACAAAGGCGTGGCAAGTGTATGCAGCTGATGCTGCTTTGTCCCGCGGGTCCCGGGCCCGAGTCACCCCGTTGGCATGGCGCTCGTGTCGAGTGAAACGTCAGGTCCCTTCGACGCTCGCCGGGGAGGTTCAGTCTCTGAGCGCAGCCCTCGCGGAGGCCGAGTGGCTTCAGATGTTGTTCTATGACGTTCTCCAGGGCAACCTCCTGGACGATTCCTGGAGATCCCACATAGGCCCCTTTGCCTCAGTGCTTCGCAGGAGCTGTACCCTGGACCTGACCCCCGAGGGAAATATCAGCGTGGTGGATGCCAAGGGCATCTTCGACACGTTAGATAAGGAGACGTCTGGCAGTAAGAACGACAGAAGAGCTGCGATCGATCTCGCAGTGTGCAGGGGCTCTCTAGGACGCGTTGGGGGAGTAGTTCGATGGGCCCCGCACCCCATGATGCCCGTAGACGTGATGACAAAGGCAGACCTCTCCAAGTCAAACGCCGCGCAGCTGCAGCTGTTGCGCTCAGGTCTCCTGCAGATCACCTCCGAGAGCACGGCCTTGGAGAACCGACGGCAGGACCCGTCGTCCAAGGGCCGTTCTCGAACTGCATCCGTCAGGCAACTGGCGGCCGAGTCTGCTGGTCCGTTGTCGCTGTTGTCGTCGTCTCCGTCTCTTTCCTTCCTCCCATCCAAGACCCCGTCGGTGGAACCGACCCGGTCGGACTGCACTGTGCGATTAGATGGCAGCAGGCCAAGAGTTACCGATGCCACCTCAGTCTGAGGGTGCCCCTTTTCAGTTTTGATTTAGTGGAGTTTCAAGCTCACTAAAATGGGGCGGACTGAGTAAATGAGTTCATGCAGTGTATATCATCCTTATGATCTTGAACTCCCAGGGCGGATTGTCGGTGTTGTGCTTATCCGTAGGCACCCTTTTGGCCCGAGGTTATCGTGTGTTTCAGGACAAGATTCCTCCGCCACCATTCTATCGGACATCACTCGATGTGCTTTCGCGCGTCACCTCCTCCTCCTCCTCCTCCTCCTCGTCCTCCTCCTCCCCCTCCTCCTCCTCCTCCTCCTCCTCCTCTCCTCCTCCTCCTGCTCTTCCTCCTTCTTCTCCTCCTCCTCCTCCTCCTCCTCCTCCTCCTCCTCCTCCTCCTCCTCCTCCTCCTCCTCCTCCCTCCCCCCTCCTCCTCCTCCTCCTCCTTCTTCTCCTCCTCCTCCTCCTCCTCCTCCTCCTCCTACTCTCTCTCCTCCTCCTCCTCCTCCTCTTCCTCTTCCCCCCCCGCCTCCTCGTCCTCGTCCTCCTCCTCCTCCTCCTCCTCCTTCTCCTCCTCCTCCTCCTCCTCTTCCTCCTCCCCGTGCCTGCCCTTCCTCTCCTCTCTCTCCTCCCCCGTTTTTCCTTGGGCTTCCTCGCGCTCCCTCGCCGCTTCCCGGGGAGCCCCCTCCCCTTTGATTTGCCGCTCCCTCCGCGAAAGGTGTCTCGGCCGCGAGCGCTGCGTGGCGCGCTGCGTGGCGGAGCGCCGCGGCTACGGCGGGGACTGCGCAGCCTGCTTCGGGCGGATGGTGGGCTGCACTGCTGCAAGGCTCCAAGCAGCAATCGGCGGAGGGCACAGGGGGGAAGTCAGAGGCTCGCCGTCTTCGTCGTCGTCTTCTTCGTTTTCGGGGGTGGGGGTGGGGGGCTGAGGGACGGCTGCGGGGGCGGGCCTTCTCAGAAGGCTCGGAAGCCCTCTGGCCTTTGGGAGGTTTTCGGAGCCCTTTCCGAAAGCACGGGGAACTTTTTGCCAGAATGCTTGAGGGCGTCTGAGAAGCCCCGCGGCCTTCCGAGAAAGCCTGCCCTCTCTCGCTCCCCCCATGGGTTCGCCGCCGAAGCAAGAACGGGCGACAAATTCAGCCGCGGCGGCTGACAACAATGACGACGGCGGCGGCAGCAGAAATTTCTCCTGTAACAGCGACGATGGCTACAGCCGCGACCGCTCGGGCAAGGGGGCAAATGGGATACCGCTGGTGAGTTGGTTCGGGCTGGTCAGGGATACGAGACATCCCGGCTAGCAATAAATGGCCAGCGCGGCGTATTTTTCGCGTCGTGAATTTGCGCGTCATGGCATTCGACTGGGCCGAGAGAATTCTATAGCACTGTCATTGGCGCAGTCTTTCTGTTCGAAAGATGCCCCGACGTGTAGCCCCAGTCGGAACACCTCCCTGTGGCATCTGAAGGGGCGGCGACCATGACAGAGCATCCGGGGGCGCTCCCAGACCCGGCTTGCGCCAGACCCGAACGGGTCCTGTCGGCATGGCATCGTGCATCGGGCGGGGTTCGGACGAGGATAGATCCGCTCCAGAGCGTTCCGGAACGCTCTGAGAAGGCCGCGGCGCCCGAGACATCTTCCAGATCCGCGGGATCCCAGAGATTCTCGATTTATCCTCACCCGATTTTATCCTCGTCCTGGCATCGTCTTAATGCATGGCGGCTCGGCTTTGTTCAAAAAGCAAGTTCGCCTCGAGAGAGACCCTTGCAACATGCAGAGACGGTTCCAGCTCCGCTCGAAACGGTTCTGTCGAAGGGGTCCGCTTTGCTGGGATCCAAGACGAGTCGAGTCGGTCGACCTCAGGGCAGGTGTTCGGGCGGACAATGACATCTTTATTGGGCTGTAATCCAGCCCAACAGATAGGGGTGTGTGTGGGTGTGTGTGTGTGTGTGTGTGTGTGACTGACCCCCATCTGCAGGCCAGTGGGTTCTCCACAGGGGGAAGGGCTGGCGAGGGGGAGAGGACGAGCTCCCTCTACTCTGCCACAGCGGCCCCGTGGCCAGGTGTTGGCTGCCCTGCAGCCGCGGCGGGGACCGCAATCCTGCCTGCAGGCGCGCGGCGCACCCCCTTTTGCTCCTCTTTCTCTTCTTTCATTTCCGCCCTCCCTCCCCTCTGCCCCTCTCGGACGCGAGCGAGGGGGGGAAACGAGAAGGAGGGTGCCTTCTCAGAAGGCGGCAGGACTTCTCAGAAGCCCTCGCGCCTTCTGAGAAGATTTGTGCGTCTTCGGGGAAGGCTTCGAAAACTTCTCAGAAGGCCGGGGAACTTCCGAGCCTTCTGAGAAGGCCCGCCCCTTCTCCTTTCCCCCCCGGGCTCGCCGGCGACCCTCCCCCTCTCGCCCCCTTCTGCGAGTTGACACGTGGTTCGTGCCATGTCCTTCTCTTCATCCGCCGTCTATTCGTCTGGACGCCATCTAGCACTTACCAGGACGTTTCAGCCGACGCTTATAGGAAGCCGAAGGAATGCCATCTTCAGGGGCTATTCATCCTGGGAAATGGCGAGTCCCATCGCACCCAATAGCCAAAGATCGCGAACATCAGTCCAGTGTGCCAGGCAATGCGTCACGTGAGCCACATCCTTGTTCAAGGAGGAGTAATGGCGAGGCGCTTAGTTCAACGGCGATGAGGGTAACAATGCGAGTGCAATAGTGGGCCAAAGTCAAACATGCAATACTGTCCTGTCACGCTCCAGTTCTCGAAGGGGAAGGAGAAACAGCCGAGCAGCGTGCCGCTCGCATGGAACCTTCCTCCAAGCCGGACAGATTGAGGCTGCTGGTCTTGTCTTTGAGAACAGAGCTCCCGACCCGTTTCGCCCACCCAACATGCCGCGGCGGCTAGGCCCAGCAAGTCACCAGTGGACTTGTGGAGGACGATCAATGGAGAGGAAGCATGTTGCCCAATAATTTCCGGATGCCTAGAATATTTAAATACACATGAACACATTTCAGATTCAAGGATAGGACTGTTAGGGTGTCCATTTTCGTGGCATCCACAGCAGTGGACCATGGCGATCCTGGCTCACCCGCCCTGCACGCCCGCGGTCGCCGGGCTCCAACAACCCCCGGCGGTCCCTGGGGATCCCGTCTCGACGGCGGTGCACGCCCCTGCGGCATCCTGTCTCCCAGAGGTGGTTTCGTGCCTGCATGACTCCGTTTCCTAGGCTGCGTCTTGCGTCCTCCTCCTCCTCCTCCTCCTCCTCCTCCTCCTCCTCCTCCCCTCCCCCTCCCCCCTCCCCTCCTCCTCCTCCTCCTCCTCCTCCTCCTCCTCCTCCCTCCTCCTCCTCCTCCTCTCCTCCTCCTCCTCCTCCTCCTCCCCCTCCTCCCCCTCATCCTCCTCCTCCTCCTGCCCCCCCTGCTTGGATAGCAGGGGCCCCGTCATCGACTCGGGCATAGCCGGGGCACCCCCGCCATCGGAGCTGGTGGGCGGTCAGTGCCGCCTGTATCGGCGGGGTAGAAGTGGAGCCGGCGACCAGCCGGAGGACTGGCGGAGGCGGGTGGGGTCGCCCCCCCCCGGGGGAAGGGGGGTTGGCCGCGGTGGGACGGTGCCCCTTCCTTCCTCCTTTCTCCTGGCTCCTCCCTCCTCCCCCCTCTCCCTCTCCTCTTCTCTCCTCCCCCCGGGGTTCACAGTGTCGCTGCGGTCCACTCCCCCGCTGGGACTGGGCCGGAGGAGACCGCGGCGGCGCGCGGAGCGCGCTGCCGCGGCGGGTGAGCGCGGAGCGCCCACGCCGTGCTGGAGCGCGGCCAGTGCTCGGCGCCAGAATCGCAGTGGTTGATTGTTCAGCTGCGAAGTTTTGGGGGGCCCTCTCGCCCAGGGAAAGCCTGGAATAGGGGTGGTTTCATTTTCGACGGCTGTGCTCTCGTGCTCGTGGCACAGTTGAACGGCAAGCAAAATCCAAGCAAAATCCTCCTTCTCCTCCTCCTCCTCCTCCCCCTCCTCCTCCACCTCCTGCTCCTCTCCCTCCTCCCCCATCCTTCTCCTCCTCCTTTTCCTCCTCCCCCCTCCTCCTCCTCAAGCCCCACCAGGGAGGCGTCGCGGCGTCGCGCCGTCCAGGCGTCGCGACGTCACGCAGCCCAGAGACGCCTGGAGCAGACATCTAGATGAGACGTAGGCAACATGTACCAAGACCGCGTGTCAATGCCACGACGGACGTGTATGCACCGAGTGCAGATGTCAACAGCATGGATCAGTATTGGTCACCAACAATGTGCATACTGATAGCGCTCGTCGATACCATACACGAAGAGCATCAAGTACAATGGCATACACCACTGGCATGCGCCAGTCACATATACACACCAGTACCATACACCAAGCATGCAATTAACACCAGGCGTTCACACAAAACAGCGGCCATGCGTCAGCACCATACAGAAGGATCAGACATCAAGAAAAGACACCACGAACTGGAATCAAGGAAGCACGTCAGGAATGCGCACCGTGCTTCTGTGTAAAGCGACCGCACTGGCGTTCTATCGTACACCAGGAACACACCATCACGCACCAATCGCGCAGTTCAGTGACATGTACCAGTGCTGTTTCACACCACTGCTATTCATTAGCAGCACATACCAGTGACGTACACAGCGGCCACCCACCAAGCCCACACGCTAAGGCTTGGTATCATGAGCGCACCTTGAGGACATACACTAACAAAACAACCACCAGCACCATACATCATGACTATGCATCAATCTCGCACGCCACTAACACATACAAACAGCTTAGCATCCTCATCAGCATACTCCAATAGCAGACGCCAGGGACATGCATCAACACCATGCGCCAACACGATACACCAGTACCAGGCAGTACGAACATACGTCAGTACTCCTCAACCAGAAGGCATACCATCCACGTGAATCGATGACATGCGTCCAGGCTGCATCGAGAGCGCGCTTCCATAGCACATATCAAAAGCGCGCGCCTCACCACCATCTCAGTTCCAGACTCGGCGACGAGCGGGGGGTGGGGGGAAGGAGAAGGGGCGGACTCGGCGGCGAGCGAGGAGGGGGAAAGGAGAAGGGGCGGGCCTTTTCAGAAGGCTCGGAAGCCCCCCCGGCCTTCTGAGAAGTTTCCGAAGCCTTTCCCGAAGACGCACAAATCTTCTCAGAAGGCGCGAGAGCTTCTGAGAAGTCCCGCCGCCTTTTGAGAAGGCACCCTCCTTCTCATTTCCCCCTCGTTCGCTCGCTGCCGACAGACATGAGGAATATACACCCATACGTCGAACCAACACCATGCATCACAGACATACACTTACCACCCACAGCCAGTTTACACCGATTACAGCAATCCTGGACGCAGCGTGCATCAGCAACACACGGCACCAACATGCACACGCGCAACTCATACCCCACACTGATATGCGAATATGTTATAGCAGCATGCAGGCATAATCTGTGTAATTCATGCGCTCAACTAGCGCATGACACATCGTTCGCTCATATGATGCACACGTACACCGTGCAATGGCCATACATAAACAATTCTGTAACAACTAATCGCGCTGCAATGTTGCAAGCGACAAACTTCGACACCGTTTACAGCAGCTTCCTGTTGGGAACCGCTCAGACCAAAACAATTATTATGAAGATCTTGCGGCGGGTGTCGCCGACCCTGAAGGGGGAAGACGACGACGACGACGGCAATGATTTCCTCCTAGGGGTGGGGGGTCACAATCCCAGGGACCCCCCTCCCCCCCACCCACCTCAGGACCCCCCTGCCCCCTGGGACATCTCGCGGGAAACTCCTCCAGGACTTCCCCGCACCCCTCGGTGGGGGAAGGATCAAAGGGAAGTGGCTTCCCTTCGACTCGACGGTGACGTTGCTCGATTTCCCTTTAGTTGGAACGCTTGAGGGGGAGCGGCGACGACGACGACGACGGCTCAAACGGAAAAGACTCAAACGGAAAAACCTCGCACACACGCCGACAGGGTCGGCGGATTTGCATCAAGTTAATCTGCGGGCCAAGGTGTTCATGCCTTCGTCTGGCATTCCTACACCATGTCAGGTGAGTTGCAGGAGGGGGCAACGCGCTGGGAGCTTTCCTGTGGCAGCGCGAGCCGAGCTCGAGACTCTGGACGCCGAGTCTGGACGCGGCGTGCCCACAGTCAATGCTTCTGCCTCGATGTTCCTCGCCAGGGTGGCGCCGTCCAGTGCAGCGGGCCCTGGGGTAACACTCCCGGCAGGGGCAACTTGGGGCACCGAGCGAGGGCGTGGGGACGACCCTTTCGGTGCCGAAGCGACCCTCCTAGCGCGAGGCCAGCCACGCGTCCTTCAGCCTGGGTTTGGCTCTTCTCGCATCGAGGAGCAAGGCTCGCTGCCGCTGCTGGCCTCGGTTCGAGGCGCTCGTGGGGACGGCGTCTGGGAAAGTTCAGGGGGCGAGTGCTCGGCCTGGTGGAGGGAGGAGGAGGAGGAGGAGGAGGAGGAGGAGGAGGAGGAGGAGGAGGAGGAGGAGGAGGAGGAGGGAGGAGGAGGAGGAGGAGAGGAGGAGGAGGAGGAGGAGGAGGAGGAGGAGGAGGAGGAGGGAGGGAGGAGGGAGGCGAGGAGGAGGAGGAGGAGGAGGAGGAGGAGGAGGATAGGAGGAGGAGGAGAGGAGGAGGAGGAGGAGGAGGAGGAGGAGGAGCCCTGTAAACAGCGTGCGGGCAGGTACGCAGTGTCGCCGTGACGAGACGAGGGTCGTGATCTCCTGCACGCTGCTTCTTTGGAGCTCAGTCGGAGTATTTGCGGCCATCCAGGCGTGCCTCCGAAACGGGGCCAAGGCGTCGGTCGAGCATGGTGCCCAACAGGCGCGAGATCCTCGTGCACTCCTGCCTCGCGACGTTGACGGGGGTGACCAATTCTTGGGCGCCTGGCAGGTGGCTGCCCACTGCGAGTGAGGCGGCCGATTCTTCGTCCAGGTTCTGCGGTGGCGCCGGGGCGGCAGCCAGTTCCGGCCGTCGGGGGGATCCCTCTCCACCCCAGTCGCCCAGCGCTGACCAGGACGTGCAACGAGGCGAAGTGCCTCCCGGCCTTCGAAGCCTGCAGCGGCCTGCGCGACATACCCGGCTGGACTGCCGCCAGGGGGGAGAATGGCGGGCGGCGTTTGGTGCCTGGATCTCCCTCATGACAATTTCTTCTTCTTCTTCTTCTCCCTTCTACCCGCCGTCCCCAAGAAGCGGACGGGGAAGACTGGTGGTGGCGTGTATGAGGTGGCGATTATTTGGCTCGCCGAGAGGCTGGCCACTGGTCATGCTCGGGTGGCGTGAGACTGTGGCGCACTTTTGATCTCACGAGGGTAGAGGCGGCGATCCTCCATCGCCTCATGCTTGACTCCAGGATCAGTCGCAGTGATTTTTGTGGTGTAGGTCCTCTCGATGATGCAATCCACGGGTGTGCCGTGAGCCGCCCTGCCCCCCCCCCCCCCCCCACCACGGTTTCTCGAGATTCATGGGGGACCGAGCTCCGTGTGCCGGGGTTGGTGCCTGCTGGCCCTGGAGCCTAGTGCCTCAGCATGGGCCCCACGGGCTAGATGCGCGAACATCAGGGCTTACGCACTCTGGCGCAAGTGGATGCTCTGGACGTCGTGTAATGCACTTCTCTGAGGGTTTTGGTTCTGCTCAGAGGGTCTCTTGTCGTTCGCCGTGTGTGCTCCTACTGATGCAGTCCAGCAGCGAATCCATTCCACTCATCGGTTGTTACGGAGGCAAAGCTACGACATTCCGCGTGCCCCCAGAAGTACCATTTCATGACGATGCCATATACGAACCGCTGGGACGAGCTTGTGCTGTCTCGGAACCATATTGGGGCCAGCAAGTATGCCAGCTGGGAGTTTTCGGGGCCACCCTGAGGCATGCTGAGCGTCCTTTTGGGAATCTTAGGGCTGCTTGGGGCGTCTGAGGGCCGTTCTGCAGCGATCCTGGAGAGCGTATTGAAGTCATCCAAGGGCCATTTTGGAGGCCAGCTTAGAGGCCTCTGGGGCCATCTTGGGCATTTGCTGTGTCTTTTTGGGCTGTCCTAGGGCGTCTTCGGGGCCCCATGGACCTCTGAAAGGTCTCGGACACATCGCGGGGCCATCTCGGGCCTTAACGTGGGGAGAGCTAAACATTTGCAAGCACTTGAGGTTTCCCCCCGCCCCCACCCCTTCGGAGTGCCTTCCATGGGGCTGTATGCGCCTGTTTGGGTTCCCTCGGGGCCACACGGGGGCCTGCGTGGAGGTGGTCTATCTTGGACCATCTTGGGTAGTCGGGGGACCATCTGGAGCCATCTTGAACATCCCCAGGGCCCAGCGAGCCATTCGAGAGCCTCTGAGAGGCGGGGCAGGGCCTTGAGTAGCTCGGCCCCCCACTCCTCGAAGGGGGTTTTGGGACCTATGGGGAAGGTAAGGTAGCGGCTCTGGCTCCTGGTGAACCCATCGAGCACGGAATGGCTAGCTGGGGTGATGCGACCTCTCCCGATCGCCCTGTCACGAGTCGGCCTGTCGGCCTCGGGCGCCCTCGGCATATTCACTACGAACAGGCACGCCTCTCTGAGGGAGGATGCCCTGTTGGGAAGGGGAACGGGGAGGGGAGCGTCCGATCTTCTCAACCGCATCCCTACCCCTTGTAAGCTGGTGTCGGCGGGTTCTGAGTTGCCCGTGCGGCCACAGTGGAAGGCGTGGGGCTCGGCACCGTGACGGGCCCCAACAGCTGCGCCTCGTCCAGAGCTTTCAGTGGGCGCCGTGACTGCCCCAAACAGCACTGCGAGGCCTCTGTTAGGTCGTTAGCAGATCACGGGAGCCTTGCATACCCTCGCAATTCCGTCTGTGGAGTGCGCTAGCGTCGATTAGCGTCTGGTTTTCGAGGAGGGAGCGCCTGTTTAGCGTCGATGAGCGTCGATGGGCGTCGATTCGCATCGATTTAGCGTCGGTTATAGCGTCGAACAGCATCGCTTCGTAAGAGCCCACCAGATGGCACGGGAGGCTTCCATGCGCTGCCGCATGATGTCGTGACCAAGGCCGCGGCGGACGTGGCCAGGCCGTGCTCGTCGGATGGTTCCGACCTCCAGCCTCCGGCGCCTCCCCCTGTCAACGCTCCCGGCGTCTGGCCCGGAGGAACCGTCCCCCTGGGCGATGTGGGCGTCGCGTAATGGGGGGATCGTAGATTTGGGGGTGGCGAGGGTGGTCCGAAAAGATACCCAAACGGTACCTCAACGAGCCCCCTGGGGCTCCGGAGGAGCCCGACAGGGGCACGACAGGGGACCGTTTCTGACCCCCCCGTTGATGACCCCCCCGTGAAGTCACGCCCACGCGAGTCGACTCACCCCCCGGGGCCGACCCCTGCGGGGCCAACCCTTGGCGGGGCTGTGGAGACAGCGCGCGGGGGGCAGACAAATAGGCTGAGCAGAGCATCGCTGTCTTCGTCCAGGGGTCTTTGTGCTCTGATGCTGTGAGCTCTTCTTCTCGCTCTCCCTGTAGCCGCTGGGGCCGCGGGGTGCCGCTCCCGCTCGGCGGCTCCAGTGCCGCACGCCCTGCAGAGACGGATCTGGTCCTCCTCCCACCTGGCCCCTGGCCTGGCCGGCGTACCTCCGCGACGAGGGGGGGGGCTGTGGTCAAAGACGTTTGCGGCGAGTCACCGTTGCCCCCCAGCCTGTGGGAAGCGCCCGTGTGATGACGTGTTCTGGGCGTGCTGCTCTTCCCTTCCGCGCGCTCCGTCCTCCCCGTTGGCCTGTTGTGCCCAAGTGGGTCACTCTGCATCCCTCGGCCGCCTTCGAGCGCGGTGTGGATCCTCGCCGCTGCGACGAAGAAACATGTGTGAATGGTCGAGCTCTGCAGGATCGGAAGTATCTCTCTTCACGCCACACCGAGGCCGCACCAGCACCCGAAAGATGACTGAAGGCTTATGCGCCCAACCGCGTGCGCATCAGCGGGCGCGCAGTCCAAACGCCCTTCCCATAAACAGGGGAACAACAAGTGGCATAAACATAAAAACTCGGAGGTCCGCGCGGATTTCTCGGATCGGCGCTGGGGCCCCCCGGCGGCGCCTCCGGCGCCGCCCCTGGCGCGCTCCGCGCACCAGGGAGGGGGGTCCAGCGCCGATCCGAGAAATCCGCGCGGACCTCCGTGTCTCTATGTTTATGTCATTCTTTGTTTCCCTAATACAGTTCTAAACGGGCATCCGCCTGCGGGAGGGGGGGTGCTGGGGTGATGCACTTTCAATGGGAGTTTTACTAAGGTGTGGACGGGGCCTCGTTTCGCTGATTCTGTTGGGGACGTCCTCAAGATCTGCTTTGCTTGGCCCGTGGTTTGGCTCCTGGTTTGGCCCGGATTGGCTGCGCGCCCCGCGCCCCGCTTGAGACGTCCTCAGAATCTGCCTGGTTTGGCCCTGGTTTGGCCTGCTTTGGGCTCAGCTTCGCTCGAGACGTTCGACCAGACGTGAGAGTGACCTTTCGCCGGAGTGACCTTTCGGTGCGGGCCCAAGGGGGCCCCCCGATCTCCGAACGCGAGGCGGCAGTGGCGTCTTGCGCGCTTGTGTTTGGCCCCCCCGCGGCCCCCCAAAAGCCGCGCACCAAAGGTCACTCGTACCCAGGGTCACTCTTGCGTGTAGCCGAGACGTCCTCAACGGGCACGCTCAGAGTCAATCCCCACCCGATGTGGCAGATGGGTGGACTGCGCAGGGCGAGTCGCGAGCAGAGGCGAGGGGGAGGCTGCGCAGGGCGAGCGCGCGTGGGAGCAAAAGCGGGGGTGCACCGTGCCGGACAAGCCGGGGAAGGGAGAGCAGGGCTGGACCTCGACGGTGCTTTTGGGGATTTCGTGGGCCGTCGTTCTCCTGTCGACTCCGCTTTGCGCCAGGGGCGGACGGGAGACAGAAGCGAGGGACGACGAACGCAAAGCGAGAACGAGAAGCGCCGTTTTGGTTCAGCCCTGAAAGCGAGCGCCGAGCAGCCCAGATCTGGATATTGCAGCGGGCGGGCGCAGGGGGCCGCAGCGCGCGCCAGAGGGCGGCGGGCGCGCCGGGGCGCCGACTGGGGCGCCAGGCCCAGGGGCCCACGCCGAGGAGCCCCGCACATGCGGCGCCCAGTGATCTCAGGAGCCGCGGGAGCACCTGGACGGGGGCAAGCGCGAGAGCTGTGGAGGACGATCCATGAAGAGGAAGCATGCTGCCAAGTCATTTCCAGATGTCTAGAACATGTGTTACAACGGTTAGAAAACTGTTAAAAAGCAGGTCTGAAGCATTTTCAGGGCATGTTCCGACGTTTAAAAACACATGTTTAATTCGATGATGGGACTGTTGGGGTGTCCATTGTCGTGGCATCCACAACGCGAGAGGTCAAGGCCAGGCCGGCGACTTTGTCAGCCGTGCCCGGCCACAACACCAAGAGGGGAGTGCAGGCCGCACTGGCAGCGCGAAACAAGGCGAACGCCCACCGAAGAGGCCACGCGAGACAGGTTGCGGCGTCCGCGCCGGTACAGCGCAGGCCGCTGGTGGCAGGCGGTGGAAATCGCAGAGCCTGATCCTCAGGCTCGCCAGAGTCCATCGACCAGCCGAGGCGGGGTCAAAGGACGGCGACAAGAGGAGGAAAGAGAGAAAGGGAGAAAGGACGGCGACAAGAGGAGGAAAGAGAGAAAGGGAGAAACGGGCGTGCGGAGGGCAGCAGCCGTGCCAGCCGGGAGGGGGCCGCGGGAGGGCAAGGAGCGGTGCAGGCAGGCCGTGGGCGTGACAGGGCGCTGGAGGAGGCGAGGCACTGATACAGAGACCGACAGGCGGGTGGCTCCACGCAAGCACCCTTGGCCCCCAGTGGGAGGCGAAGGCGCGCCTGGCCAGTAGCGCGCAAACGCCCCCAGGTCTGACGTAGCAGAAGAGTGCCACGCCCCGCAAAAAATCACCACTGGAGCCCCAGACCCCATCTCTCTCTGCGGCAGTTTTCGAGCCGGAGCGATCTATGAGGGTCCCGGGGCCAGAAGCCAGGCGAAAACGCTGTTGTGAAGCACTGCGGCGCCGAGATCTCGGGGCACACGCACGCACACTGCTTCCGCCGCTGGCGATGGGACCCTCCTCCTCCTCCTCCTCCTCCTCCTCCGCTTCCTCCTTCTCCTCCTCCTCCTCCTCCTCCTCCTCCTCCTCCTCCTCCCCCTTCCCTCCTCCTCCTCCTCCTCCTCCTCCTCCTCCTCCTCCTCCTCCTCCTCCCCCTCCCTCCTCCTCCTCCTCCTCCTCTTCCCCCCCTCCCTCCTCCTCCTCCTCCTCCTCCGCCTCCTCCTCCTCCTCCTCCTCCTCCTCCTGTTCCCCCTCCTCACCTCTCTTGGGTCTTCTGAGCCTTCTGGGGGCCCCGCAGAAGGCCTGGATGGGGCCAGGGGGGAGGGGCTCACGAGCGGCGGCGAACACATCCGTATCCGCGCCCTGGCGCTCTGCGTCCCAGTGCGCGTCCCCGCGGGCACGCGGCCGCGCGGATGCGTTCCGCGAGGGGCCTCCGAGAAAGCGCGCCCCGTGCCTGCGGGACCTCGCGGCCTGGGGGGGCCTGGAGGAGGAGGAGGAGGAGGAGGAGGAGGAGGAGGAGGAGGAGGAGGAGGAGGAGGAGGAGGCGAGGAGGGTAGAGGGAGGAGGAGGGGGAAGGGAGGCCCGCGCGGCCGCAGCTGCGGATCTCGTGGTTTATTTTTTTTTGCCCGCGGCGTGGCGACGGGGGCGCGCGGGGCGTGTCAGGGCGGCGCGGCGTGTGGGCCGCCTCGTGTCGGCGGGGGGAGCCCCCGGCGCTGGACTTGGACCTGGCCCCGGGCCCCGGAGGCGACCGCTGGGCCCCGAGGCGTGCGCCTCCGGGGGGGGGGGCGCGCTGCTAAAAGGGCGCCCAGGGACATTGCGAAGCCATGCCCCTGCCCCCCCCGATTTCTGAGGGGGAGGTCACCACCCACCAAACCACCCCAACCCAACCCGAAGGCTCCAATTTGCCTTCCATTTCCATTTCCAGCGGGGGGGGGCCAGGGAACATCGACAAGAACACGTATGGAACCCGTACCCCCCCCCCAACCCGAAATTCGGGTCTTCGGCTTGGGTTGGGGTGGTCTGGTAGGTTGTCAGAAGCCATGCCCCTGCCCCCCACGATGTCGGAGGGGGAGGGGTCGGGTTCGCAGGTGCCCCTGGCCCACGGTGCCCCCCGCTCGTCGCTCCCTTGTGGAGCCCCTGGGCCCCCCTGGGCCTCGTGAGGGGCTCTCTGGGGGCCGGGGGGGGGCCTCCTCGGAAATCCTGGGGGCACCGGGGCCGGGGCCACTTCTGGCAGCGCCCGGTCCGGGGGATTCCTTGCACCCAGCGTTGGGGATGGACGCCGGGTTGTTTAGATAACGGCGTAAGACTACTCCAGCTTTCGTAGTAAAAGGGAGGGGGTCTGGACCCTCCAAGACAAGCCATTTCAGACCTCCCCCGTGGGAGAACCCTCCAAAACATCGTCCCCAGACCCCCTCAGGCCCTCCAAAAAATAGCCTGGAAGAGACCCCCCCCCGAAATGAGACCCCCCTCCCTTTATTACGAAATCTGGAGTAGGAAGTCCCGTCTTGTGCATGGAAGAGGCGCGTCGAACGCAGTGGGGACAGCGCGCGTGGAGCCAAGCGGCTGACATCTGCGTGCAACCACAGGCGACTCATGCACAAGCGATGGGAGCGCGCTGCACACAGCAGCAAGAGCAACAACACAGCCACCACCAACAGCATCACCAACAACAGCACCAACAGCAACAACAGCACCACTAACAACAGTACCTACACCAACAACAACACCAGCAACAACACCGCCACCAGCAACAACACCAGCAACAACACCAGCAGCATAAGTAACAACAGCAACAACAACACCAGCAACAACACGAACCACGTTTCCCCAGTGAGTGCGAGGCGCTCTTCAGAATCTGGGTTGCAGTTTTCTTTTTTGGCGGGGTGGGAGTGGGGGTATCCCTAACGTTTCTGCCGCTAACATGTCTTGGGGTGCTGAACAAGTTCTGGAACTCAGTGATCCGCTCTACTCCTCGCAAGTAGATGTGGAGGAAGGAAAGGACAATGAGCACAAAGAGGTGGAAGGGGAGATGGACGCAGGAGTGGACTGGAGTTTAGAGGGAGTGTGGTTGCTTTTCAGCACCTTTCCAAAGGACCAGCGCGCCGACGAGGAATTCAGTTGCACTGATGCTGGCCTGCGGGCCGCATAGTCGAACATCGCACGAGTCGAAACTAACTTGAAACCAACGTCATTTCATCTCAGCCTTCACACCCCACGGATTTATTTCGCCTGCTCAACTGGCTCCCCCCTTTGCTCTTGGCGTGTGTCTATTCCTCTTCTTCCTCCTGCTCTTTCTCTGTCTATTTCCCCTCCACCCCCTATAGGACCGAAAGTGCGCGAGAACACGCTCGACAGGACTCATTTTCTTAAGTTGCGTCCAGAAAATGTGGGTGACGAGGAGGAAGCAGTGAAGTTGTCACTGCTGCGGAACGGGGGAGAAGAAGGGGAAAAGGAGGAGGAGAAGTAGGAGGAGGATGAAGAGGCGGTAAAGGAAGAGGAGGAGGAGGCGAAGTCGCAGGACGAGGATTGGGATTTACAAGGGGTGCAGCGACGAGCATGTGGATATGTTGCTGCTGTTGCTGATGATAATGGCTTTTCTTATGATGAGAGCGATGGTGTTTTGGTGACGGCGATAGTTCTGGTGGTGATGCTGATACTGATAATGGTGGTGATTGTGGTGATGGCGATAGTGATGACGATGGCGATGCTGCTGATGATGATGCTGCTGCTGATTATGATGATGATGGTAATGATGCTGTTGCTGATGATGGAGATGATGCAGTTGATGATGGTGATGATGGATGATGATGCTGCAGGTGCTGCTGATGATGATGGTGATGCTGATGGTGATGCTGATGATAATCCTGCTGCTGATGCTGTTGCCGATGGTGATGGTGATGGTGATTGTGATGGTGGTGGTAATGCTGATGGTGATGATGCTGATGGTGATGATGGTGATGATGCTGGTGATGATGATGATGATGCTGATGATGATGATGATGATGACGACGATGATGATGATGATGATGTGCTGCTGCTGATGATGATAACGAGGATTATGACGATGATGCTGATGATGCTGCTGTTGATGATGATGCTGTGCCGATGATGATGCTGCTGCTGATGATGATGCTGGTGCCGATGATGATGATGATGCTGATTCTGATTATGATGATGAGAATGATGACGCTGATGAAGATGATGAGGGTTATGATGATGATTATGCTGATGCTGCTGCAGATGATGATGGTGGTGGTGATAATGATGATGCTGATGAAGGTGATGATGATGATGATGATGCTGATGATGCTGATGCTGCTGATGATGATGTTGTTGATGATGATAATGATGATGATGATGACGGTGTTGTTGATGATGATGATGATGATGATGACGATGATGATGATGATGATGATGATGATGATGAGGATGAGGATGAGGATGAGGATGATGATGATGATGATGCTGATGATGATGATGATGATGATGATGCTGATGATGATGACAGGACCGTCTTGGAGGCATCTTGGGGCCATCTTAGGTCAGTCGGGGTCTTCTTTGCCGTCTTGAAGGGCATCCTGGATCGTCTTGGCCGCAGTGCAGCACCATCCTGACCATCTTGGACATGAGCCGGCTCGTCTCTTGGAGAATTCTGTGGGGGCCATCTGGGGGCTCTCTTGGGGCGTTCGGGCGATTTCAGGCTCCTCTTGGATTACGAAGACGCCTACGGCGAATCACCGCCGCCCCCTGCCTTTTTGGAAGCGCCTATGTGGCCGAACGTTGAGGCCAGACCAGCTAAGCTATCGGACTATGTGTTCCCCGAATCGGTTTGGAAAGCCTTCGGGGAACACGTGGCCATCTTGAAGGTCACTTTGGCCGCCTGGAGGCCATTTTGACCCTTTCGGGCCTTCTTGGGGGACGTCTTGGAGGGCTCGTGGGCCGTCTTGGAGGCCATCTTGAGCGTCTTGGAGGTCTCTGCGGCCGTCTTGGGGGCCTCTTGGGGCCGCCTTGGGCCTCTTGGGCAATCTTTGGGGGCACTTGGGCCGTCTCGGGCCGTCGGAAGGCCGAAAAAGAGCAAATGCCACAATCCTTCAAAAACTCATGGGAAATCAATGATTTTGGCCTTTTCGGGCCTTCCTGGAGGCATTGGAGGCCTCTTGGGCCGTCTTGGGCCATCTTAGTGCCATCTTCGGCCGTCGGTGGGCCCCTGGCCCGTCCGACGCCGTCGGAAGCCGTTCGGGGGGCCTTTCTGGGCCGACTTGGGGCCCTCTTGGAATGCTCCAGGGCCGTCTAGGAGGCCATCTTGGGCGTCTTAAAAGCCTCCTGGGCCGTCTTGGGGGCCTCTTGGGGCCGTCTTGGGGGCCTCTTGGGCCGTTCTGGGGCCACCTTGGAGGCCTCGATCGTTGGGCGATCTTTGGGGGCTCTTGGGCCGTATCGGGCCGTCGGAAGGCCGAAACGAAGCAAATGTCAAAATATGTCGAACCTATGGGGCATTAGTGTTTTTGGGCTTTTCTGGCCTTCTTGGAGGCCCTCTTGGGGCCTCTTGGGCCGTCTTGGGCCAGCTGCGAGCCAACTTCGGCCATCTTGGTGGGCTCCTGGCCCGTCTGACGCCGTCGGAAGCCGGTTGCTCCAGGACTGTCTTCGAGGCCATCTTGGGCGTCTTGGAGGCCTCTTGGGTCGTCTTTGTGCCCTCTTGGGGCCGTCTTGGGGGCCTCTTGGGCAGTCTTGAGGCCATTTTGGAGGCCTCTTGGGCGCTGTGGGGGCGATCTTGGGGGCCTCTTGGGCCGTCTTGGGTCGTCGGCAAGCCGAGAAGAAGCGAATGCCACAATCCTTCAAAAACGCATGGGAAACCTCGTCGGGCCTTCCCGGAGGACCTCTTGGAGGCATCTTGGGCCGTCTTGGAGGCCTCTTGCGGGCCTTTTGGGCCGTCTTAGACCATATTGAGGCCATCTTGGGCCGTCTTGGATGCATCTTGGGGCCATTTTAGCCGTCTTGGAGGCCATCTTGGTTGTCTTGGAGGCATCTTGGAGGCCGTCCTGGGCCATCTTGGCCGTCTTGGGACCATCTTGGGCCATCTTGGGGCGGAACAGGCATTTACTTGTGCAGTTTCCGCGTGGCCGGCGGGAAGGGCCGGAGCCCCAGGGGGAGTTCTTTTGGGAAAAGAACCCAAACCAAAACCGATAGGATTCGGCACGCCAGGCACCCCTGCGATGAATCGACAGGGGGCGGCGGATCTGGTGGCCCACGGCCCATCCCGCCACCGTGCCTTGGTATGATATCGTTGGGGACCTTCTGGGAACCCTCTTGGAGCTCGCTCCGGACTCTCTTGGAGGCTTCTTGGAGCTTTCTCCGGGATCTCTGAGAGCCCCGAGAGGCTTGAAGAGGGGCTCCAGAGTGCACCAAGAGGGTGTAAAAGGCTTTATCAGGCCCCATGAGGGCTCCCGAGACAGCCTGCAACAGTGTCATACCAAAGGCTCCCGTTGCAAACATCCTCGGCGGCGCGCTTCATGAGGAACCGCGGGCATCAGGCCTGCTTAGCGCTGTCGTGTGTAGGGGCAATTTGCAGTGGCAGTGCGAATCCTTTCGCTATACCGGCTGAGGCGTGATGATACATGATGGGGCTGTGTTCCATGAAAAAATAGTACGGTACTGGAGGGCTTGTTTGGAATTCTTTTGGGGCGCTCTGGGGCCTCTTGGGGCGCTCTGGTGATTTCAGGCCCCTCTTGGATCGAAGACGCCTACGGCGAATCACCGCCGCCCCCCTGCCTTTTTGGAAGCGCCTGCGTGGCCGAAAGTTGGGTTTGAGCTTGGCCAAGCTATCGGGCCACGCGTTCCCCGAGTGGGTTTCGAAAGCTGTCGGGGAACACGGAGTCGGGCGACCATCGGACCAGGTGGTTTCCGAGCTTTCGGACCTTCCTGGAGGACGTCTTGGAGGGCTCTTGGGCCATCTTGGAGGCCATCTTGGGCCGTCTTGGCTGTCTTCGAGGCCATCTTGGGGGCGTCTTGAAGGCCTCTTGGGCCGTCTTGGGGCCTGGGCCCTCTTGGGGCCTTCTTGAGGGCCTCTTGAGTCGTCATGGGGCCATCTTGGAGGCCTCTTGGGCGATCTTGGGGCGACCTTGGGGGCCGCTCGGGCCGTCTCGAGCCGTCGGAAAGCCGAACAGGCGCAAATGCCAAAGTCGCTCAAAGCCCGAAGGACAATCAATGAATTTAGCCTCTTCGGGCCTTCCTGGAGGGGCTCTTGGGCCATATTGGAGGCCTCCTGGGGGCATCTTGGACTGTCTTGGGCCATCTTGAGGCCATGTGAGACCGTCTTGGGTGCATCTTGGGCCGTCCTGGAGGCATCTTGGGGCCATCTTAACCGTCTTGGATGCCATTTTGGCCGTCTTCAAGGCATCATGGAGACCATCTCGGGACATCTTGGCTGTCTTCGAGGCCATCTTGGGCGTCTTAGGGGCCTCTTGGGCCCTCTTGGGGCCCTCTTGGGGCCGTCTTGGGGACCTCTTGGCCCGTCATGGGGCGGGCGATCTTGGGCCGACCTTGGGGGCGTCTTGGCCCGTCTTGGGCCGACAGAAAGCCCAAAAGGCGCCAATGCCAGAATCCTTCAAAAACCCAAGAGAATCAATGATTCGTGCCTCTTCGGGCCTTTCTGGAGGACCTCTTGGAGGCCTCTTGGGCCGTATTGGCGGCCTCTTGGGGGCCGTCTTGGGCCGTGTTGGGCCATCTTGAGGCCATCTTAGGCCGTCTTGAGTGTATCTTGACCCGTCTTGGAGGCATCCTGGGGCCATCTTAGCAGTCTTGGAGGCTATCTTGACCGTCTTGGATGCATTTTGGAGGCCATCTTGGGCCGTCTTGGAGCGGTCTTGGCCAGGAAAACCGTTTCCAACCACCTCCTGTGGGCCTTTCCAGGACCCTGGCGGGCTGGGCCGGAGTCCCAGGGAGAGTTCTTTTGCAAAAAGAACCAAAACCAAAAGCGAAAGGGTTCAGCACGCCAGGCACCACTGTGATGAATCAAAAGGGGGCGGCGGATCATCCAGTGGCCTGCGGTTCATCCCGCCACCGTGCCTGGGTAGTGAGTCAGAATCCTCATGGATGCTTCTTGGGATGTCGGGAGCCTTTGGAGGCAGTTTGGAGGCCGCTTGGGAGCCTCTTGGGGCCTCCAGGGAGCCTCTTGGGAGCGTCTTGGGGCTTCCTGGGGGCCTCTTGGGGGCCTCTTGGGGCCTCTTGGGGGCCGCTTGGGAGCCTCTTGGGGCCTCCAGGGAGCCTCTTGGGAGCGTCTTGGGGCTTCCTGGGGGCCTCTTGGGGGCCTCTTGGGGCCTCTTGGGGGCCTCTTGGGAGCCTCTTGGGGCCTCTAGGGAGCCTCTTGGGAGCGTCTTGGGGCTTCCTGGGGGCCTCTTGTGGGCTTCTTTTTGTACCTCTTACTCTTAGAAGTGCTCTTGGCGGCCTCTTGGGGAGTTTTGGGGGCGTCCTGGACCGTCCGGAGGCCATCTTGGGCGGCTTGGAGAAACTATTCGGCGACTCTGGCCCCTCTTAGGACCCTCTTGGAGTATCTTGGGTCTGATTTTCCGAAGGAGGGCCACCTTTGTTCGAAGGCGGCCCGAAAATGGAAGGGGGGGTCTGTGCTTTGATCCGGGACTCCCCACCCTGCCGGGAGCCCCCCTGGGACCCCCCCAGGACTCCCCCCCCAGGTTGGGAAGGGATCAAAGGGGAGGGGCTTCCCCTTGGCTCAATTACCACTCCGATTGCGACCTGGCTCGATCAACCTCGAGTTGACGAGCTTGGCACGCCTAAGAGGGTCTCGGTAGAGTCTCCAGGAATGGAAGAGCAAATCAAATGAAATATCGTCTCTTAGGAACATTCGGAGATGACGGACCCATAACTCTCCCTCACACACGCCGACAAGTTCGGCGGATTCAGCCAGGGGTTCTCGAGTAGAGTCTGGAGTGGAACGTTTGGACGGGATGGAATTAAACACAGGGTCTGTCTGCAGAGCCTGTGCCGAGCCGATATTCAAAACAGCGTTCTGCGTTGGCGCCCGCTCGCAGGTGAGATGAAGCAGCTGCCACTCTGTGCTTGAGAGTTTGCGAGCGTCGCGAGGCCGCTGCAGAAAAGCAGACGCGAGTCCGTTCTGCCAGCCACCTATACAGTCAACCCGCATAGTAAGGACGGGCAACCTTCCCAAGGGTACCCTTGCATCCTCGCCTCCTCGGTGCATCCTTGGCCACTTTCGTTGGTCGCGCCCCGCTCGAAAACTTCGAGACGAGCTTCCGAGGGCCTTGCATCCTTATCGCGCATCCTTACTCTGCGGGTTGACTGTGCGCAGTCGTGTGCCACGCATGTGCGCACATGCACGCGCGACTTCGTTCGTTGCCGCGGGAGTTCTCAAACCTCTGGCCGCGTCCTAGCGGCCGACGGCCGACGTGGCCGGCGCGTCGTGCGCGCCAGGCGAGCGGAACCGCTGTGGGACAGAAGCGGGCCTCGGAGCAGCCTAGGGCGGCCTCTCGCGCGCAGAGCTACCATCAGTACAGTCGACCCTCAGAGTAAGGATAGGCATCCCTCCCAAGGGTACCCTTGCATCCTTGCTTCCTGGGTCCATCCTTGGACACTTTCGTTGGCCGCGCCCCGCTCGAAACGCTTCGAAATGGGCTTCCAAGGCCCTTGCATCCTCACTCTACGGGTTAAGTGTACCGGACGCAAGGTGCTCCAGCTAGTTGCCAGGACCGAGCAGTAACCATCCGGTCGAACCGTGCAGGTCGTGGAGGGAAGGGAGCTGCACGCTTGCAGAGCCGTCGTCGTCGCAGATCGGTTCCAGTCAGTCGGTGCGAACATCATGAGCGTGCGGAGCTGGGATCGGCGTGGCGCCGCCGTAATTGGAGGCTGTGTATTGAGGACATCGTTTCTGAGGCAAAGTGCTAATGTGCCGTTGCCTCGACGGGTGATGATCACCCGCGTAAGCGGGTGCGGACTCGCCGTGTTGGATCACATGTGCACACCCTAGTACACGCCGCTTTGAGTAGCTCAGCATGTACGTGTGAGGTTCAAACATCTTGTGGTATGTTAGAGAGGCATCGTCGTTCGTCGTTCTGCCCAGGGAGACAGGACCGTCAACATTTCTTCACATTCTGACGCTTGCTTTGGTCCCGTGTCGGCCGCAAGATGGACCGGGAGGGCCATATGTTGGATATGATCCAGTGGATGCCAGCTTCTCGCACTGGCACGCGCCATTTGCTTTCGTTTTCTGGGCTGCGCTTTGCTATGAAGACTGACGGCCCACACGAAACAAACCGATTGCGCCCACGTTGCGAGAAGTTGCCACATGTCGTGTCCAGGCGCCCCCGTTCCAACCCCACGATGTCTATCCCAGCTCTCTCCTACTGAACACTTGTCTCCATGCTGGCGATGAGCTTCATTGGGCGTGCAGCGCGGTTGTCACGGCAGGTTCCCCCCCGGGGGGAAACGAGCTCGTGCATCTCACATTCAGTGAGCGTTCGGAGGCACGACTTCGGCTTGGGTCGGTACTGATCATCACAGCTGCTTCTTGTGACGCCCTCTTGGCTTCGACTGTGGGCACGTGGCCTAAAGTTGTTCTCTTTGGCGCTCTGGGACCTCTGTCAGGATCCTTGGGGTGCCAGCTCAGGGTCCCTGGGGTCCATGGGGCCGTACGTGCGTGAGTGGTGCGTCGAACTGAAAAATTATTCAGTCATCTTGGAGGAGGGAGGAGGATGAGAAAGAGGAGGAGGAGGAGAAAGAGGAAGGGACAAAGGAGGTGGAGGACAAGGACGAGGACGAGGGAGGAGGAGGAGGAGGAGGAGGAGGAGGAGGAGGAGGAGGAGGAGGAGGAGGAGGAGGAGGAAGGAGGAGGAGGAGGAGGAGGAGGAGGAGGAGGAGGAGGAGGAGGAGGAGCTGGATATCTCTGGGGGCCCAAGGGGCACGAACTGCGTGTGCGGGTGCGGTGGATTTTGAGGCTCCCAGGAGCCGTCCCAGGGGGGCTGGCCGAGAGCTTCTGGAGGTCCAGGCGGCATGGCGTGCGCGTGGGGTGCGCCGAATTTAAAGCTCTTCGGTCGCCCTGAAGAGCGAGGAGGAAGGGGAGGAGGAGGAAGAGGAGGAGGAGGAGGATGAGAGGAGGAGGAGGAGGAGGGAGGAGGAGGAGGAAGCTGATGATGATGATGATGATGATGATGATGATGATGATGATGATGAGGAGAGGAGGAGGAGGAGGAGGAGGAGGAGGAGAGGAGGAGGAGGAGGGAGGAGGAGGAGGGCAAGGAGGAGGAGAAGGAGGGGGATGAGGAGAATGAGGAGGAGGAGGAGGAGGAGGAGGAGGAGGAGGGCGAGGAGGAGGAGGAGGAGGAGGAGGAGGAGGAGGAGGAGGAGGGGGAGGAGGGGGAGATCCTCGGTCGCCTTGAAACGCGAGGAGGAGGAGGGCGAGGAGGAGGAGGAGGAGGAAGGAGGAAGGAGGGGGAGGAGGGAGGAAGGAAGAAAGGATGGAAGGAAGGACAGCTGGGCGCTTCTGTAAGCCCTTGTCTGCCAACATTTGTCAGAGGGCGGCGCCCTCTCGGGGGGCCTCGGGGCCCTCGTGGCTCTCTTGGGGACCTCTTGGTGTCACCGCGTGGGCCAAGGAGCCCTTCGAGCCCGCAGGGGCAGGAATGGCGAACTCATCGAATCGTTTTCTAGGTGTGCCAACAAACTGATTCTGGCGAGCTTGATGTCTTTGGGGGATCTCTGGAGACTACCAGGGGCTTCCCAGGGGCCTCTCAGGAGCTTCTCGGGGCCTTTGGAGGGTTCCTTGGGGGCTGCCTTGGGCTACCTGGCACCTTGGGGTCATCCTGAGACGTCTTGGGGCTGTCTTGGTGCCATCATGGAGCCTGCCTCCCTCTGACCTCCGCTGTTGTGCCGCTCTTGGGCCCTGTGGGGGCTCTGGGGCCCTCTTGGGGCCCTCTCAGGGTGTTGTGAGCCCTCTTAGGCCTCTTTTCTAGCTCTCTTGGGGTCACTTCGGGGCCCGAGAAGCCAATTGAAGTTCGCTCGGGCAGGATAGCCCAAGCATTCGATCAACACGTGCTTGTACCGGAGATTGGAGATTCTGACCATCTTGAGAGCTTTCGAGGAGAGATTCTTCCGTCGTCTTGGGCCGTCTGTGTATTCAAGTGGGCTGTCTTTTGTCATCTTGGATCATCTTGGGTCCACCTTGGCACCATCTTGTGGCAGTTTTGGGACCGCCTTGGGGCCAGCATGAAGCCTGACACACGTTGATCCGCACTCTTGGTGCGCTCTTGGGGGGCTTTTGCGCCCGCTCTTCGCCAGCTCCTCCTGGGGCCCATTGAGGTCCACAGACCTCCAGGACCGCCCCCGCGCGCGGACTAGATACAAACAACAACTCCTCCCTCCTCCCCTCCTCTTCTTCTTCTCCTCCTCCTCCTCCTCCTCCTCCTCCTCCTCCTCCTCCTCCTCCTCCTCCTCCTCCTCCTCCCCCTCCCCCCCTCCTCCCTCCCTCCCCCTCCCTCCCTCCCTCCTCCCTCCCTCTCCTCCCTCCTCCTCCCTCCCTCCCTCTCCTCCTCCTCCTCCTCCTCCTCCTCCTCCTCCTTCCTCCTCCTCCTCCTCCTCCTGCTCCTCCTCCACCGCCTCCTCCTCCCTCCTCCTCCTCCTCTCCTCCTCCTCCTCCTCCTCCTCCTCCTCCTCCTCCTCCTCCTCCCTCTCCACTTGCCTGTGTAAGGGATCTAATGCGCCTCTGTCCCGTGGGACTGGCGAATATCCCCGTCCTCTTCTGTAGACCAGGACGACCCATTTCTGCCCGCGGGCTTGCGTCCTCGCTAGGCACTGAGAAGTCTCACAGCACCCTGCGCTGACTGGCCTCCCCTGGTTCAGCCTTCGGCAGGGGAGCGGAAGCACGGCGAAGTGCTCTCCCCTGGGCGTCTCCTGGGCACACGGGTGCCGCTTTCGCGACCCTCCCCTCCGGAGCACCGGTCTCCGCCCTGGGCTCCCGAGGCTCGCTCGACCCTCCACCGCCAGCGGGAAGCGCCAGGAGGAGGGAGAGGCCGAGGAGGAGGAGGAGGAGGAGGAGGAGGAGGAGGAGGAGGAGGAGGAGGAGGAGGAGGAGGAGGAGGGAGGGAGGAGGAGGAGGAGGAGGGGGAGGAGGAGGAGGGAGGAGGAGGAGACGCCACCAGAGCAGACGCCACGCGCCCTGCGCAGCGGCAGCGGCAGCGCAGCCAGGGCTCGCCGCGGCTTGGCACAGCCTGCCGCCGCGCGGCGCGGCCGCCGCCCGCGCGGCCGTGGCAGGGCCCCGGGCATGGCGGGGCCCGGCGCCCCGGCGCGGCCCGGCGCCGCGCGAGCCATGGCGCCGCCCGCCGCGGCGGCGGGCGCGGGCGCCCTCGGCACGGCCATCGGCAGGCCGGCCCGGTGCCTGCAGCGCTCTGTCGTGTGCGTGTGGCGTCCAGGGGTGCTCCAGACCTCGTAATCAAGGGAGGGGGGTCTCATTTCGGGGGGGGGGGTCTCTTCCAGGCTGTCTTGGAGGGCCTGGGGAGTCTGGGGACGATGTTCTGGAGGGTTCTCCCACGGGGGGGGTCTGGAATGGCTTGTCTTGGAGGGTCCAGACCCCCTCCCTTTTATTGCGAAATCTGGAGTAGCTTCCGTCGCGGCCCGCCTTGCTCCGGGCGTCTGCGTGCCGGCTCCGCTCGCGTCCGTGGCCGTGCCCGCGGGTGCAGCCGCTGTCTTGTGCTCGGCCGAGTGTGCGTGGCCGTGTTGGGGGGCGCCGTGGTCCAGTCTGGGGAGGGAGGTCTCCGTGGAACTCCGAAGAGACCTGTCAGCGGACGCGCGAGTCCGAATATAGGAAGATCAACCGTATTACGAATGAGCCCAGTGCGGGAGAGAGGGGAGAGAGAGATATCATGATATACATATAGTTTAGAACGGATAATTCATACATGTATCGGAAGTGAATGGTTGAGACCGCTGTGGAACGGAGAGCTCCCCAGCGGGAAATCGGTTTCGGTTTCGTGTTCGTGTCGTGCGTGCGGGCGAGTCGAAGCTGCGTGAGCGGGCGAGAGGAATGAACCCTCCTCTGGCTAGGGCGCGGCCAGACGAAAAGACACGCCGCCCCCCCCCTGGGGGTGTCCCGTCGGTGTCCCGTCGGTGTCCCGTCGGTCCCCTGGGCAGATCGGTAGAGATCCGTGGTGAGATCGATCGTAAGATCGATAGTGACATCGGCAGTGAGATCGATAGTGAGATCGATCGTGATATCGATAGTGACATTGATCGTGAGATCAATCGTTTGGCCGACACTGATATCAATAGCAATATCGGTAGTGAGATCGATTGTGAGACCGATCGGGTGAGACGTTGGTTTCTCCCCCACGAGCCTCCTTATCACCCGAAGGGTGACTTGGCGTCTGTGTGTGTATATATATATATCTATTGTTTAAGTCTTTATACAGAGAGGGAGAAAGAGGGAGAGAGAGAGTGTGCACATGAGCGATGCAAAGCAAACGACGGGGTCGTTTTCCCCGATCTTCGCGCGTCAGCTCTCCGCGTCAGGTCGCGTGTAAACGCCTTCGCTTCCAGTGTAGCATGCCGCGCTGGTGGCCCGCGTAGGCTGCTGCTTACGGTCGCTATGCCATCTCGCGCAAGACCAGTTTTTGGTCGCCGCTCGCACGGTTCCAATGCAGTTCCTCTGAGAAGATTTCCTTAGTGTTATCGGACCGCTTCACGGCAGGGGGGGCCCTGGTGCCGGGGGCTCGCCCGCCCGAGAGAAGCAGAAGAAGACAGCGTGGACCCCAACCTTTTTAGGTTCTTGCAGTCTATCCAGTGCAATCTATGTGGTGCAATCCATTCTACTGACCTTGAAGTCGTCACCTCCACTGCTCGCGCAAACATCCCACCCACCCACCCGCAACTTGGTTTGCAAAACCTCTCAAGACCGACTACGACGACTACGACGACACCGACGACAACGACTACGACGACACCGACGACGTCTCCGACGACTTCAACGACGACAATGACGCCGACGCCGACGACGACGGAGACGACGACGACGCCAACGCAGGCGACGACGAGGGAGGAGGAAAGACGACGACGGCGACAACGACGACAACGACGACAACGACGAGGGAGGAGGGAGGACGGCGACGACGCGAACGACAAAGGAGGAAGGACGGCGACGCCGACGACGACAACGACGAGGGAGGAGGAAAGACGACGACGACAACGACGACGACGACGGCGACGAAATAGGAGGGACGACGACGAGACGACGACGACGACGACGACGACGAGGGAGGAGGAGGAAGGACGACCACGGCGACAACGACGACGGAAACGACCACGACGCCAAAGAGGACGACGACGACGAACACGAGGAAAGACAGAGGACGACGTAGGCGACGACGACGACGACGCGGGAGGAGGGAGGACGGCGACGACGACGACGACGACGACGACAGCGACGCAAGAGCGCGCGCGCACGCTTTTGTTGAAAATCCGTGTTGCGAAACCATGGGTTTTTGTAGGTTTTTTGGACACTCGCGACGGCACACGCGCAAGGGCGTTCGACAGATTTCGACATGCGCGCGCGCGAAGCCCGTTAAATAGCATTTTGTGAAAATCTTGAAAAACCTATGGTTTTCTTAGGATTTCGCAAGAGCTCGAGCGGAAGTTTTTTTAGCAAATCAGTGTTGCGAAACCCTATGTTTTTGCATTTTTTTTGGAAACTCGATTGCTAAATCGTTCCGGCACCGAAGGTTTTTGAAGGATTTCGGCATTCGCGCGCGACGGCGCGCGCGTGTGCACTTCATCGCATTTGTTGCAAGGGATTCGCGAAAAGGTGTTATGTTAGAGCAACAAATGTCACCGCATAGTGTTTTTTACAAGGGAACCTCAGGGGGGGGATACCGCCCCCCTGGGATAGGGTAAATTGGTATTTAGGATGGACATGTGGTCAGAATCATATGTGATTTGCATACCCGAAAGGGGGAGTGATAACGCCGGGGGGGGGGGTAGATCCTATTCTGTTTTTCAATCACTTCTCAACTTGAAGCTGTTCTCTCCACTGCCCGTGCAAACATCCCACCCTCCCACCCGCAACTTGGTCGCAAGACCTCTTAAGACAAGACCGTGACGGTGGGTACAAGATGGCACCTGGCCACGACACCGACGCCGACGACGACAGCGACGACGACGACGACGGCGCCGCCGACACCGACGACGACGACACCGACGACGGCTCCAACGACTTCGACGACGACAGCGGCCAAGACGACGACGACACCGACGACGACGATGCCGACGACGACGATGACAACGACGACGACGCCGACGACGACGACGCCGACGACGACGACGAAGACAACGACGACGACGACGACGACAACGACGTCGCCAACGAAGACGACGACGAGGGAGGAGGGAGGACGACGACGGCGACAACGACGACAACGACGACAACGACGAGGGAGGAAGGAGGACGGCGACGACGCGAACGACGAAGGAGGAAGGACGGCGACGCCGACGACGACAACGACGAGGGAGGAAGGAAGACGACGACGACAACGACGACGACGACGACGGCGACGAAATAGGAGGGACGACGGCGAGACGCCGACGACGGACGACGACGACGACGAGGGAGGAGGAGGAAGGACGACCACGGCGACAACGACGACGGAAACGACCACGACGCCAACGATGACGACGACGACGAACACGAGGGAAGACAGAGGACGACGTAGGCGACGACGACGACGACGACGACGCGGGAGGAGGGAGGACGACGACGACGACGACGACGCAAGAGCGCGCGCGCACGCTTTTTTTGAAAATCCGTGTTGCGAAACCATTGGTTTTTGTAGGTTTTGTGGACACGATTTTGAAATCCGTCACGGGCTGTGTGCGTGACGTGGCAATGTGCCGGGCTGCGACCACCAGCCAGGGGCATTCTTCTGCCAGGAGCACCCATCGCGTGCCCTACCACGGTCGTGTTTGGGTGTGTCCAGAAATAAAAAAAAAAACGAGGAAAGACACAGGACGACGTAGGCGACGACGACGACGACGCGGGAGGAGGGAGGACGGCGACGAAGACGACGACGACGACGCAAGAGCACGCGCGCACGCTTTTGTTGAAAATTCGTGCTGCGAAACCTTGTGTTTTTGTAGGTTTTTTGGACACGCGATTTTGAAATCCTTCCGAAGCCGATGGGTTTTGAAGGATTTCGGCATACGCGCGCGACCACGCGCGCGTCTGCACTTCGTCCAATTTTTTGCGGAGGATTCTCGCGACGGCACACGCGCAAGGGCGTTCGACAGATTTCGACATGCGCGAGCGCGAAGCCCGTTTGGTAGCATTTTGTAAAAATCTTGAAAAACTCATTGTTTTTTCTAGGTTTCGCAAGAGCTCGTGCGGAAGCTTTTTTAGCAACTCAGTGTTGCGAAACCATGTGTTTTTGTAGGTTTTTTTGGATAGTTTTTTTGTTGGAAACTTGATTGCGAAATCGCTCCGGCACCGAAGGTTTTTGAAGGATTTCGGCATGCGCGCGCGACGTCGCGCGCGTGTGCGCTTCGTTTCATTTTTTGCAAGGGATTCGCAACAAAATGTTTTCTTAGTAGAACAACAAATGTCACCGTGTATCGTTTTTTACAAGGGAACCTCAGGGGGGGGGATACCGCCCCCCCGGGGATAGTGTAAATTGATATTTAGGATGGACATGTGGTCAGAATCATTTATGATTCACATACCCGAAAGGTGAAACGATAACCCTGAGGGGGGGGTAGATCCTATTCTGTTTTTAGAAAGGAGAGTAGAAAGGAGAATTGACTACCCTGCACCGCGCTTGACCACTCCACTGCTCGCGCAAACATCCCACCCACCCACCCGCAACTTGGTTTGCAAAATCTCTTAAGACCGTGACGGTGGATACCAAATTGCACTTGGTAACGACAACGACGCGGACGACGACAGCGACAACGACGACGACGACGCCCCCGACAACGACTACGACGACACCGACGACGTCTCCAACGACTTCGACGACGCCGACAACGACGACGACGACACCGACGACGACGCCGACGCCGACGACGACGACGACGATGACAACGACGACGACGATGACGACGCCGACGACGACGACAACGACGACACCGACGACGACGACGACGACGTCAACGACGCCGACGACGACGACGACGACGACGGCGGCGACGACGACGACGCCGACGTCGACGACGACGAAGACGACGAGGAGGGAGGACGTCGACGGCGACAACGACGACAACGACGACAACGTCGAGGGAGGAGGGAGGACGACGACGACGCGAACGACGAAGAAGGAGGAAGGACGGCGACGCCGACGACGACAACGACGAGGGAGGAGGGAAAACGACGACGACGACAACGACGACGACGACGACGACGACGACGGCGACGAAATAGGAGGGACGACGACGAGACGCCGACGACGGACGACGACGACGACGAGGGAGGAGGAGGAGGAAGGACGACCATGGCGACAACGACGACGGAAACGACCACGACGCCAAAGAGGACGACGACGACGAACACCAGGAAGGACACAGCCATTTTGGCTCAAGCCATCTTTGGTTGTTTTGCTAGCTAAGCGCTACGGGCCGCAACTGCTTGCCTGTCTTCCGTTTGAAGCTAGCAGGTGGTCGCAGCCCAGGGAGCGATGCGGACCGTCGTGGGGAATAAGCTGGCTGGCTGGGTGTTGGGCAGGGCCCTTGGGTTGGACGAGCGGGATCGGTCTCCCATGACTGATTCGGATTCGACGGAACTGATGGTGTTCCGGGAGCGGATTGAACAGCCAGGATCTGCGATCGCCGTGGACGCGCAGATTGTGGCAATCCATCCAGACCGTGCGCGAGTCGCTGGGAACAGCTCATTCCGCAAGCTCACAATGGGGCTCAATTCCGAGGTGTTGGCAGCAACTCCTGCTGGTGTCACCATCACCGGCTTCGCGCCAGATAGGGTGGGCCCGCCTGTGTTCGTCAACGTGGCCTTCTACGAGACCCGCGGAGACAATCGTGTTGGGGCGTCAAGGCTGCCAGGGTATGGGGTAATCCGAGACCCGGCAGTTGCGGCGCGCATGAACATAGTGTACGAGAGCGGCGTGGCGCCAGCCAGATGGCCGGATGTTTCCACCCAGTACTCTTATGTGATGGAGGAGTCGTACTTGGAGTTCGACTTCGGAGAACAGTCTGTTGTTCCTGTGATCTGACGAACTACACGGTGACAGGGGAGGGAGTGGTGCTCGCAGATGGCGACGTCCCAGCTCGCTTTGGACGTGAGCCGTGGATGACGTACACGGTGGCGGGCGTGGTTCCGGCAGCGGGGGTGGTTGGCAACACGCAATGCTTTTACTCCGATGGCAATCCCAGCGTGGACGCTGAAGGGAATGCGATTGTGACGAGTGGCGCGGCGACAGTCTTCGACAGAACCACAGCGGCACTTCCGATGGTGTCGGTGGAAGTCCAAGTGGATGTTGCGTTTAACCCAACGCACCTCATACTCGGCAGGGCGTTCACGGCAGACGTGTTCGACGTTGCCGACGCTCAGGCACCATATTTGGTCATGCCAAGCGGATCCTGCACCCCTCTCGATGCAATGTGTGGAGCGCGCTGGGAAAAGCGCGCGCGGGCGTTGCTCCGTGCGCTTAACCAAACGCGCTGGACACATCACTTTGAGACGGTCTATGAGACGGTGGGCGCGCGCAACGAGAGACCGCTGGCCACTCCGATCCCGCCCGTGACAGACGACGACAAGGAGGTCATTCTGGGAACGGCTGCTGCGCTGGGTGAGACAACGTCAGACGACAAGTGGCGCCTTGATCATGGAGAAACGCCAGTCCCTACGTCCCGTGGCCACCGCCAAGCAAAGTGGCTTTCAGTGTCGACTGGTGCGCAGATCAACGCGGTGGAAACGATCAATGATGCCGAGGGACGAGCGGCGAGGGCGATCACTCACGAGGTGAGGCAACTTGCCTGGCATATGTCGCTGGAGACCGCGCAAGGACACTCGCACTGTGGATTGGCTCTTGCGTGGCGACATTGGGTCGCTTCCCAGGCATCGCTTCCATGTTGTTACCGAGCATCCACTGCCAATTGGGAACGGCGCAATCGCATTGCTTGACTTGGTCGTGCTGCACTACTCGGCGCCGAAACACATCCGAGATGGGTTTGCTGACAACGGAGTCATAACAGAAGTTGCCGACTTGCTCCGTGAGCATGGCCCGACCTTGGCGAGCCAAGCAGAATTCGTTGCCGCGGGCAAGCCACGAAACGAGAACCTGGCGGTCGCGATGGAGGGCAGAGCGGATGTCAAGCAAGCTGCTGCGGACAGGTTCTTGACAGTGACGGTCGCTTCACCCGGCGCGTCCATCCTCGGTGCGAATTCCGTGAACAAGCTCGCCGGAGGCACCACGAAGACAGCATCTTTCGACGTTGCGACCTTTGTCGAGGAGTGCAACGCTCGCGATGCAGAGGCGACGAAGATTTCATCAGCGATTGCTGCCTCGTGTGCGAGGGATCCCTCGAGCTTGGTGAATGAGCTTGCCAAGCCCATTGAGATCTGCCACAAGGAGGCGACCGGCACAATGGCAGTCACAGTTGGGGCCGCGATTCTTGAGTCCGCCACGTCGGGCCAGCTGCCGTCGATTCATGCTCCCACGGCACGCGATTCCGTGAAGCTGTTCTTGGACGCCAACGCTGACGCGTTAAGAAGGGCGCTGATTGGCAGCAGTGGAGCACTTACGGCCACCAAGTGCAATGAGTTCTAGGGTGGTCCGGTCGCGCATGAGACAGCTAGCGCGGTGCGCAGCGCAGCTCGCCGTGGTCGCAAGTGTGCCTGCCTGGACCTTTTGCAGAAACGTTGCTCTGCTCCGCTACCACCGGAGCTGAAAGCTGTTTTGTGGGGGCACTTCCCGCCCTTGACGGCTGCTATTCCGCCAGCTTGTGCTGTTGCATGGGTGTAAGGAGAACGGCCTGTGGAGCTCAAATTGATCAGTTTTGTTCCAGGTTTTCCGTCACGGGCTGTGTGCGTGACGTGGCAATGTGCCGGGCTGCGACCACCAGCCAGGGGCATTCTTCTGCCAGGAGCACCCATCGCGTGCCCTACCACGGTCGTGTTTGGGTGTGTCCAGAAATAAAAAAAAAACGAGGAAAGACACAGGGCGACGTAGGCGACGACGACGACGACGCGGGAGGAGGGAGGACGGCGACGAAGACGAGGACGACGACGCAAGAGCACGCGCGCACGCTTTTGTTGAAAATTCGTGCTGCGAAACCTTGTGTTTTTGTAGGTTTTTTGGACGCGCGATTCTGAAATCCTTCCGAAGCCGATGGGTTTTGAAGGATTTCGGCATGCGCGCGCGACCGCGCGCGCGTCTGCACTTCGTCCACTTTTTGGCGGAGGATTCTCGCGACGGCACACGCGCAAGGGCGTTCGACCGATTTCGACATGCGCGTGCGCGAAGCCCGTTTGGTAGCATTTTGTAGAATTCTTGAAAAACCGAGGGTTTTCTTAAGATTTCGCAAGAGCTCGCGCGGAAGTTTTTTTAGCAAATCAGTTTTGCGAAACCATGTGTTTTTGTATGTTTTTTGTTTGGAAACTCGATTGCGAAATCGCTCCGGCACCGAAGGTTTTTGAAGGATTTCGGCATGCGCGCGCGACGTCTCGCGCGTGTGCACTTCGTTTGATTTTTTGCAAGGGTTTATAGTGTTATGTTGGAACATAAACTGTCACCGCGTATCGTTTTTTTTTTGTTGTTTGTTTGTTTGTTTGTTTGTTTTTTTGTGTTTGTATGTATATATATATATATATATATATATATATATATAGAATAGAAAACATACGAGGGAACCTCAGGGGGGGGGATGCCGCCCCCGGGGAGAGTGCAAATTCATATTTAGGATGGACGTGTGGTCATAATCACATGTGATTTACATACCCGAAAGGTGAAGCGATAACGCTGATGGGGGGGAGGGGTAGACCCTATTCTGTTTTTAGAAAGGAGAATTAATTTCTGTTCGCAGTGAGTTGTCCACTCCACTGTTCGCGCAAACATCCCACCCACCCACCCGCAACTTGGTTCGTAAAATCTCTTAGGAACGGGACGGTGGGTACCAAATGGCACTTGGCAACAACAGCGACGCCGACGACGACAGCGATTACGACGACGACGACGCCGCCGACAACGACTACGACGACACCGACGACGTCTCCAACGACTTCGACGACGCCGACAACGACGACGACAACGACGACACCGACGACGACGACGCCGACGCCGACGACGACGACGACGATGACAACGACGACGACGATGACGACGCGGACAACGACGACAACGGCGACACCGACGACGACGACGTCGACGACGCCGACGACGACGACGACAACGACGACGACGACGCCGACGTCGACGACGACGAGGACGACGCCGACGCCGACGACGACGAAGACGACGACGACGTCGCCAACGAAGACGACGACGAGGGAGGATGGAGGACGACGACGGCGACAACGACGACAACGACGACAACGACGAGGGAGGAGGGAGGACGGCGACGACGCGAACGACGAAGAAGGAGGAAGGACGGCGACGCCGAAGACGACAACGACGAGGGAGGAGGGACGACGACGACAACGACGACGACGACGACGGCGACGAAATAGGAGGGGCGACGACGAGACGCCGACGACGGACGACGACGACGAGGGAGGAGGAGGAAGGACGACCACGGCGACAACGACGACGGAAACGACCACGATGCCAAAGAGGACGACGACGACGAACACGAGGGAAGACAGAGGACGACGTAGTCGACGACGACGACGACGCGGGAGGAGGGAGGGAGGACGGCGACGACGACGACGACGCAAGAGCGCGCGCGCACGCTTTTGTTGAAAATCCGTGTTGCGATTTTTTTGTGTAGGTTTTTTGGACACGATCTTCAAATCCTTCCGAAGCCGGTGGGTTTTGAAGGATTTCGGCATACGCGCGCGACGACGCGCGCGTCTGCACTTTGCCCCGTTTTTTGCAGAGGGTTCTCGCGACGGCACGCGCGCAACGGCGTTCGACAGATTGCGACATGCGCGCGCGCGAAGCCCGTTTGGTAGCACTTTGTGAACATCTTGAAAAACCGATGGCTTTCTTAAGATTTCGCAAGAACTCGCGCGTAAGCTTTTTCAGCACATCAGTGTTGCGAAACTTTTTTTTTGAAGCTCGATTGCGAAATCCTTCCGACACCGAAGGCTTTTCTGAGGATTTCGGCATGCGCGCGCGATGACGCGCGCGTGTGCACTTCGTTTTTTTTTTTTTTTTTTTTTTTTTTTTTTTTTGCAAGGGATTCGTGATCAAGTGTTATGTTAGAACAAAACATGTCACCGCATAGTTTTTTATCAAGGAAACCTCAGGGGGGGAACCCGGTTTGCCTGGGACATTGTGATTTCATTTTCAGGATGGACATGTGGTCATAATCGTATGCGATTTACATCGGACTTGGGGGAGTGATAACGCCGGGGGGGGGGTAGAGTAAGGGGGAATCCACCAATGCTCTTTTTGAAGTTGTCCGTTTCACTGCCCGCGCAAACATCCCACCCACCCACCCGCAACTTGGTTTGCAAACCCCATGCGGCGGCGATCGCGATGAGTGCTTGGCGCTGGCTGGTGCATCTCTGCGGCCGCTACAGCCCACGCGTGCGCGCACGCACAGCGGCCAGCTATTTCTGCGCGACCGATGCAGCCGAGGTGGCGGTGACCGCTGGGCACCGATGCTGATCGCGCCGACGACGATGGCGGCGCTGTCGCGTCGGCGATGAAGGTTTTGGAAAGAGTTCGACATGCGCGTGCGGCCGACGCGCGAGAGTGGCCCGCATGGTATTCTTTGACACGGACCGTGCCCCCCCCCAGCACGCGCGCAAGGGCGTGCATATGATGCCAGCATGCGACGCCAGATGCCCGTTTGGCAAAATTCCATGCACATGTGGAAAAACCAATGGTTTTCGCAAGAATTTGTAAGCACGTGAGCGCGCGTGTTTTTGAAAACCGATGTTGCGAAACCAGGTGCTCTCATATCTTTTCGGGCACTCGGTTTCAACATCGTTGCGGTACCGAAAGTTTTGGATGGATTTCGGCATGCACGCGCGACGACGCGCGCGCGTGCACTTCGTCACATTTTTTGCACAGGATTCTCGCGACGGCACGCGTGCAAGGGCGTGCGAACGATTTCGACATGCGCGCGCGAAACCCGTTTTGGTAGCACTGTACGGAATTGTTGGCAAACCTATGTT
The DNA here is from genome assembly GCA_963575745.1 of Prorocentrum cordatum. Classification (NCBI taxonomy): domain Eukaryota; class Dinophyceae; order Prorocentrales; family Prorocentraceae; genus Prorocentrum; species Prorocentrum cordatum. Next base: position 50,764 of record CAUYUJ010022308.1, on the reverse strand, counting down.
TCTCTGAAGACTTCGAATGAGCGCGCGCGCGTGTTTTTTTTGGTTTTGAACATCCGTGTTGTGAAGCCCTGTGCTTGTATATGTTGTTTGGACACTTGGTTTTGACATGCATGCGACACCAAAGGCTGTTGAAGGTTTTCGGCATGCGCGCGCGACGAAGCGCGAGTGTAAATCTCGCCGGTTTTTGAAAAGGATCCTTGAGCATTTATGGTTTTTGATAAACGAGTGTGCGTGCATAGTGTCTTCTGCAGAGGATGGCGGGGGGGTGTTGGGGGGGTGGGGCGGATGCCGCCTTGGCTGGGGGAATGCCGGATGGGGGCCGATGATCCCAGGGGTGGAGGGGGTGGGGTCCATGCTTATTTTAGAAAGGAGAATGTGTGCGATGCGTCCTATGTAATGAAATGTATGCGGTGAAATCTGTGCAGTGCAACCAACGCGGTGCATTTTACGCGGCGCAGTTTATGTGACGCAGCCTATGCGGTGCGATCTTTGTGGTGCAGTTTGCGCGCGGCAATCTGCGCGATGCAATGCATGTGGCGCGAATGGTTTTAACCGGCGAGTTGGCGCATCCCACGCCCTTGCAAACATCCCACCCGCCCACCCGCAATTTTGTTTGCAGAACCCATGGTGTTGCGATTGCGATGCGTGCATGGCGTTGGCTGGTGCATCTCTGCGGCCGCGCCAACCCTGGCGCGCGCGCGCAGCGGCCAGCTAGTCTGGCGCCGCCGACGCGGCCGCGGTGGCGCTGATCGCTGGGCATGTCCCAGCGGGCATTCCGCTGCGTGTCGGCGACTTGGGCGGGCGCGCTATCATGGCGACGTCGACGACGGTAGACGCAATGATGTTCGCGGCGATGCTGGTTGCGATGTTCGCGCCGGCGAAAGCGCGACCGGTGTGGGCGCCGATGCTGATCGCGCCGTCGCCGATGGCGGTGCTCTCGCGTCGGCGATGAAGGTTTCGGGAAAAAGTTCGACATGCGCGCGCGGCCGACGCGCGAGAGCGGCCCGCGTGGTTTTATTTGGCGCGGACGTGCCCCCCCCTCCCCCAGCGCGCGCGCAGGGGCGCGCGAGTGATGTCGGCGTGCGGTGCCAGAGGCCCGGTTGGCAGAACTCCATGAAGATGTTGAGCGCTTTTGGCTCTCTCGAGAATTCGCCGGAGCGCGCGCGCAAGCTTGATTGAAAGCTGATGTTGCGAAACCGGGTGTTTTCGAATGTGCCTGGGATATTCGGTTTCGACATCGTTGCGCAACTGAAGGTTTCTGAAGGATTCCAGCACGGGCGCGCGCGACGACGCGCGCGCGTGCTCTTCGCATTTTTTGTTTCTAAGATTCTCGCGACGGCGCGCGTGCAAGGGCGTTCGAACAACTTCGACATGCGCGCGCAAAGCCCGTTTGGAAGCATTTTCTGGAACTGTTGAACAACCAATTGTTATCTTAAGAATTCGCAAGAGCGACGACGCGCGCGGGCGCACTTCGCCCACCTTTTGCAAAGGGTTCTCGCGACGGCACGCGCGCGAAGGCGTTCGGGCGATTTCGACGCGCGCGCGAGGCCCGTCTGGTAGCACTTAATGAAAATGTATGGCGGCCTTTCTTTTTAGTGCGCGCGCCATTTTTTGGATTTGTATATATATATATATCATATATATATATATCATATATATATATATGTATATATATATATATATTGAGAATCGAGTGTACGCGGTAGCTTTTGTGCGGGGGATGCCGGGGGTGGGTCGATGCCGCCCCGGCTGGGATGGTATGAATTCATAGTCAGGATGGGCGACGGGGCATGCTCATATGTAAATTGCAATGCGAAAAGGGGGGCGATGAACCCGGGTGGTGGTGGTGGTGGTGGATCCCGATTCTTTTGTGGAAAGGAGAATTGTTTTTCACCCATGAGTTGGCGCATCCCGTGCTCTTGCAAACGTCCCGCCCGCCCATCCGCAACTTGGTTTGCAGGGCCCATGCGGTGGCGATTGCGATGCGTGCTTGGCGTTGGCTGGTGCGTCTCTGCGGCCGCGCCAACCCTGGCGCGCGCGCGGCGGTCAGCTAGTTTGGCGCCGCCGACGCGGCCGCGGTGGCGCTGTCCGCTGGGCGCGCCCCAGCGGCCGCTCCGCTGCGGTTCGGCGACTTAAGCGGGCGCGGTATCGCGGCAGCGCCGACTGCGGTAGACGCGGCGATGATAGTTGCGATGCCTGCGGCGCTGTTCGCGCCGACGATGGCGCGGCCAGTGCGGGCGCCGATGCGGTTCGCGCCGACGACGATGACGGCGCCCTCGAGTCGGCGATGAAGGCTTTGGAAAGTGTTCGACACGCGCGCGCGGCCGACGCGCGAGAGTGGCCCGCGTGGTAAGATTTGACGCGGATCGCGCCCCCCCCCCCCCCCCCTTCCCCAGCGCGCGCGAGGGCGCGCGAGCGATGTCGGCGCGCGGCGCCTGAGGCCCGCCTGGCAGAATTCCGCGGAGGTGTTGAAAACCAATGTTTGTCCAAAGAATTCGCGAGAGCGCGCTCGAGAGTTGTTTCTTTTTTTTTTTTGGGGGGGGGCTGACGTTGCGAAACCTGGTGTTTTATCGTTTTTTCCAGGACATTCGGTTTTGATATCGTTGCGACGCCGAGAACTTTTTTCTGAGGATCTAGGCGCGCGCGCGCGACGGCGCGCGCGCGTGCACTTCGCCGCATCTTTTGCAAGGGGATTCTCGCGACGGCGCGCGCGCGAAGGCGTTCGAGCGATTTCGGCGCGCGCGCTCGCGAAACCTGTTTGGTCGTATCTCCTTTTTTTTTTTTTTTTTTTTTTTTTTTTTTTTTTTTTTTTTTTTTTTTTTTTTTTTTTTTTTTTTTTTTTTTTTTTTTTTTTTCTCTCTCCTTTTTTTATCCTTTTTTATAATATATATATATATATATATCTAATATATATAATATTATATATATATATATATATATATATATATATATATATATATATATATATATATATATATATATATATATATATATATATATAATCTTTTTGCGAATCTACGCAGGGGGCCGGCGGGGAATCCGCGTTGCGAGACTTGGTTTTTATGCTATAGTTTTTTTTTTGCGGGGGGGCGCCTGATTTTGACATTTCCCCGAGACCGAAGGTTTTTGAGGGGTGCCGGCGCGCGCGGTCGACGACGCGCGCGCGCGTACTTCGTTTGTTTTTTGGCACGGGATTCTTGACAAATTATGATGTTGAAAAAACGGGTGTGCACGCGCAGTATCTTGTTGGAGAGGATGGCGGGGGGGGGGCGATTCCGGCCTGGCTGGGATGGTGTGAATTTACATGGGATTGACGATGGCCATACTCATATGTAAACTGCAATGCGAAATTGTGGACCGATAAAGCCGGGGGGCGGGGCGGTGGGTCTTAATTTTTCAATGAGCGGAGAATCCGCCCATGTTCAACTTGGACATGCCCGCCCCGCTGTTCGCGGAAACATCCCGCCCGCCTGCCCGCAACTGGGTTTGCAAACCCCATGCGGGAGCGATTGCGATGAGTGCTTGGTGTTGGCTGGTGCGCCTCTGCGGGCGCGCCGGCCTGCGCGTGCTCGCGCGCGCTGCGGCCAGCGGGTCTGGCGCGACCGACGCGTGCGCGGTGGCGCTGGCCGCTCGGCGCACCCCGGCGGCCACTTCAGAGCGAGGCGGCGACTTGGGCGGGCCGGGCGCGGCATCGCGGCAACGTCGACGACGGTGGGCGCGATGGTGATGGTAGCGATGCTGGTGGCGATGCTGACGGCGACGACGGGTCAGCCAGTGACGGCGCCGATGCTGATCGCGCCGGCGACGATGCCGACGTCTTCGCGTCGGTGATGAAGGTTTTGGAAGGAGTTTGAAATGCGCGCGCGGCAGACGCGCGATAGCGGCCCGCGTGGTTATAATTGACGCGGGTCTCGCCCCCCCCCCCCCCCCAGCGCGCAAGTGCGTCCGAACGGTTTCGACGTGCGCGCGTGCGAAGCCCGTTTGGTTGCACTCTGTGAACATTTTGCGACAACGGATGGTTTCCTGAAGAATTCGCAAGAGCGCGCGCAAGCTTTTTTTTGAAAAGCCGTGTTTTCGATTGTTTTTTTTTGACATTCGGTTCTGAACGCGCTGCGAAGCCGTGGATTTTTCAGGGATTCCGGCATTCGCGCGCGACGGGGCGCGCGCGTGCACTCCGCCCCATTCTTTGGCAAGGGGTTCTTGACGAAGAGGATGGCGGTGGGGGGGTGTCGATGCTGGTTGGGCTGGGATGCGTGAGTTCATTTGTGGGATGGGCGATGGGGCAGAACCATTTGTAAATTGAAATGCGAGAAGGGTGCCGACCATCCAGTGGGGGGGGTAGGGTCTATTCTCTTTTTCGGGGAGAATATGTGGTGCTGTTGATTTGAGCAGAAGAGTTGACGCGCCCCATGCCCTTGCAGGCGCCCCGCCCGCCCGCCCGCAACTTAGTTTGCGCCGCCCATGCGGCGGCGATTGCGATGCGTGCTTGGCGTTGGCTGGTGCGTCTCTGCGGCCGCGCAAGCCCGCGCGCGCGGCGGCTAGGTAGTCTGGCGCCGCCGACGCGGCCGCTGTGGCGCTGGCCGCAGGGCGCGTCCCAGCGGGCACTTCACTGCGAGTCGGCGACTTGGGCGGGCGCGGTGTCGCGGCGACGCCGGCTGCCGCAGACGCGATGATTATTGCGGCGATGCTGGTTGCGATGTTCGCGCCGACGAAGGCGCGGCCAGTGCGGGCGCCGATGCGGATCGCGCCGACGACGATGACGATGGTTCTGGAAAGAGTTCGACATGCGCGCTCGGCCGGCGCGCGAGAGTTCCCCGCGTGGTTTGATTTGACGCGGGTCGCGCCCCCCCCCCGGGCGCGCGCGCGAGGGCGCGCGAATGATGCCGCATGCGGCGCCAGAGGCCCGTTTGGTTGCATTTTATGAAAGTGTTGAGGAATTCGTGGCTTCTTTCATTCGCAAGAGCGCGCGCGCTCTTTTATAGGAAAAGTTATATAAGACATGCAAACGCCCATGTTGTGAACCCGGGTGTTGCTGCATGTTTTTTTAGACATTCGGTTTTGACGTCGTTACACACCGAAGGTTTTTGAAGGATTGCAGCGCGCGCGCACCGCGGCGCGCGCGTGCGTTTCCCGCCATTTTTGGCGCGTGGTTTTCGCGTCGACTCGCGCGCGAGGGCGTTCGAACGACTTGGACATGCGCGCGCCCGAAGCCCGTCTGGTAGCATTTTCTGAACCTGCTGTAACATTTTTTTACAGAAGCATGTGCACGAGCGCGCGCGCGTTTTACTGGATTTTGACATCTTTCCGAAACCGTTGGATTTTGACGGATTTCGTCTTCGCTCTCGACGACGCTCGGCGCGCGCGTGCACTTCGCTTTCTGTTGAAAGGGGATCTGGACAACCTTTTTTTTTTTTTTGGTTTGATAAACGAATATGCGCGGTTTTTCCCCCCAACCTTCTTTGGTTGGGTATTCGTTTTGAACGAGGGGCTGTGGTCTCCACCTTCCTTCCTCCCGCCTCCCCCCCGCCTCCTGCGTCCTGCTTATCCCCAGCCGTCCGGTCCTGCGGGGGCCTGCGATCTGTGAAGCTGTCGCTGCTGCCGAGGTCTGCCGGGGGGCCCGGCGCAGTGGCGCCGCGCGCGGGCCCAAATTCGACCTCGCCGTCTCTGGGGGGCTGCGATCTGTGAAACTGTCGCTACTTTCGAGGCCTGCTGGGGGGCCCAGCGCAGTGGCGCCGCGCGCGGACCCAAATTGGACCTCGCCATCCCTGGGGGGGCCGTGATCTGTGAAACAGTCGCCACTTTCGAGGCCTGCTGAGGGGCCCAGCACAGTGAGGCCACGCGCAGACCCAAACTAGACCTCGCCATCCCGTGGGGGCTGCGATCTGTGAAACTGTCGCCACTTTCGAGGCCTGCTGGGGGGCCCAGCACAGTGAGGCCACGCGCGGGCCCAAATTAGACTTCGGCATCCCTGGGGGGGGCTGCGATCTGTGAAACTGTCGTCGCTCTGTGAAACTGTCGTCGCTTTCGAGGTCTGCTGGGGGGCCCAGCGCAGTGGCGCCGCGCGCAGATTCAAATTAGACCTCGCCATCCCTGGGGGGGCTGCGATCTGTGAAACTGTCGCCACTTTCGAAGCCTCGCCGCAGACTCAAGTTAGACCTCGCCATCTCTCGGGGGCTGCGATGTGAGATCCCCGCTTTCGAAGTGGCTAGGGGTGCTCAAGGATTGTAACTAATCAGCTTTATCTAGTCCTTGTTCTGTAGCCAGTGTCCTGCGAGTCTCCCGGATTCCGTCTGCAGACATATGTAACCCTCGCTCCGTCATCGCCCTCCTTATAAAGTGTCATAAGATATATGCGCCCCGCGTTTGCGCGGGGGTTGGGTACGTCGCCCGTATGACAACATTTTTTTGTGAAAACAAATGTTTTTTCTTTTCTCCCTCCTATTATGATTCCAGGGGATGACGGGGGAGGGGGGGGAGGGGGGCGTTGCTGGTCGGGGTGGGGTGGTCTGAGTTCATATGTGGGCTGGGCGATGGGGCAGGATCATATGGAAATTGGAACACGAAGCGGGATGCCGATGCTCTTTGGGGGGGGGGGGGGGGGTATAATCTGTTTAGACAGGAGGGCCCACCAAGGCTCAACTCGGAGTTGCCCACTCCACTGCTCGCCCGTCCGCTCCGCTGCTCGCCCGCCCGCAGACGTCCCGCCAGCCCGCCCGCAACTTGGTTTGCAAGCCCCATGCGGAAGCGATTGCAATGAGTGCGTGGTTTTTGCTGGTGCACCTCTGCGGCCGCGCCTTGCCCGCGCGTGCTCGCGCGCGTAGCGGCAAGCTAGTTGGGCGCGACCGACGCGGCCGCGGTGGCGCTGACCGCTGGGCGCGCCCCAGCGGGCACTTCACTGCAAGTCGGCGACTTGGGCGGGCGCGGTATCATGGCAATGTCGACAGGGGTAGAGGCGATTCTGGTAGCGGCGATGCTGGTGATGATGCTGACAGCGACGACCTGGCAGCCAGTGACGGCGCCGATGCTGATTGCGCCGACGACGATGACGACATCTTCGCGTCGGCGATGAAGGTTTTGGAAGGAGTTCGAAATGCGCTCGCGGCAGATGCGCGAGAGTGGCCCGCATGTTCTTTTTGGGCGCGGATCGTGCACCCCAGCACGCGCCCAAGGGCGTTCGAACGATTTCGACATGCGCGCGCGCGAAGCCCGTTTGGTAGCACTTTCTGAGCATGTTGAAAAACCAACGGTTTTCTCACGAATTCGCAAGAGCGCGCGCGTGCGCTTCCTTTGACAATCCGTGCTGCCAGACCCGGTGTCTGTATATGGTTTTTTGTTCGGACACTCGATTTTGAAATCTTTAAGGGATTCCAGCATGCGCGCGACTACGCGCGCGTGTGCATGTCGTCATTTTCTTTGCAAGGGGTTCTTCAAAGCTTATGACTTTTGATAAGCGAGTGTGCGCGCCTTGTGATTTTTGCAGAGGATGGCGGGGGAAGGGGTCGATGCCGGTAGGGCTGGGATGGTATGAATTCATAGTTCGGATGGACAATGGGGCAGAACCACACTTAAATTGCAATGCGAAAAGTGGTGCGGGTAATGCCTGGGGGGGGGGGGGAGTAGAGTATATTTTTATTGTAGGAAGGAGAACTGACTGCCCTGCACCGCGCTTGGCCACCTCCACTGCTCGCGCAATCATTCCACCCGCCTGCTCGCAACTTGGTTTGCAAAACCCATGCGGTGGCGATTGCGATGAGTGCCCGACGTTGGCTGGTCCATTTTTATGGCCGCGCCAACCCGTGCGCGCGCGCAGCGGTCAGCTAGTTTCGCGCGACAAGCGCGGCCGCGGTGGCGCTGACCGCTGGGCGCATCCCAGCGGGCGCTTCGCTGTGAGTCGGTGATTTGGGCGGGTGCGGTACCATCGCAATGTCGACAGCGGTCAACGCGATGATGATAGTAGCGATGCTGGTGGCGATGTTCGCACCGACGAAGGCGCGGCCAGCGACGTTGACGGCGTCCTCGCGTCGGCGATGAAGGATTTGGAAGGAGTTCGAAACGCGCGCGCGGCCGACGCGCGAGAGTGGCCCGCATGGTAGCCTTTGACGCGGATCGTGCCCCTCCCAGCGCGCGCGCAAATGCGCGCGAATGATGTCGGTATGCGGCGCCAGAGGCCCGTTGTACAGAATTATGTAAACGTGTTGAGAAACCATTTTTATCTTGAAACAACATCGCAAGGGCGCGAGCGCGCGCTTTCCTTGAAAGCCGATGTTGCGAAGCTTTTTTTTGTTTTGATTTGTTTTTTTATATTCTTTTTCTCGTATGTGTTTGAAGGGCACTCGGTTTTGAAATCTTTGCGCAAGTGAAGGTTTTTGAAGGCTTTCGGCGTGCGCCCGCGATGGCGCGCGCGCGCGTGCACTTCGTCGCCGTTTTTGCAAAAGGATTCTCGCGACGGCGCGCGCGCAAGGGCGTTCGAACGATTTCGACGTACGCTCGCGCGGTGCCCGCTTAGTAGCATTTTATGAAAACGTTGAAAAACCGAGGGTTTCCTTTAGCAAGCGCAAAAGTGTGCGCGGAAACTTCTTCTCATGGTCAGTGTTGCGAAACCTTGTGCTTGGATTTTGTTGTTTTCTTCGACGCTCGATTTTCGAACTGCTTGCGTATCCGAAGGTTTTTGATGGATTTCGGCATGCGCGCGCGACAGCGCGCGCGCGCGTGCGCGTCGCTTTTTTTTGTGGCGGGGGGGAAGGGAACGTTGAAAACTGATAATTTGGATGAGCGAGTGTGAGCGCGTCGTCTCTTTTGCAGAGGATGGCCGGGGGGGGGGGGGGCGGGGCGGATGCCGGCTTGGCTAGGATGGTATGAATTCATATTTGGGATGGGCGATGGGGCAGGGTCGTATTTGAGCTGCAATGCGAGCAGGGGGGCCGATAATCCAGGCATTTTTTTTTGACCGCCCTGCCACCCTGCGCTGCGCTTGACCGCCTCCGCTGCCCGCGCAATCATCCCGCCCGCCCACCCGCAACTTGGTTTGCAAAACCCACGCGGTGGCAATTGCGATGAGTGCTTGCCGTTGGCTGGTCCATTTCTGCGACCGCGCCAGCCCAAGCGCGCAGCGGCCGGCTATTTCGGCGCGACCGACGCGGCCGCGGTGGCGCTGACCGCTGGGCGCATCCCAGCGGGCGCTTCGCTGCGAGTCGGTGATTTGGGCGGGTGCGGTACCATCGCAATGTCGACAGCGGTCGACGCGATGATGATGATAGTAGCGATGCTTGTGGCGATGTTGACAACGACGACGGCGCGGCCAGTGCGGGCGCCGATGCTGGTCACGCCGGCGTCGATGACAGTGTCCTCGCGTCGGTGATGAAGGTTTGGGAAGAGTTCGACATGCGCGCGCGGCCGACGCGCGAGAGTGGCCCGCATGGTAGCCTTTGACACGGATCGTGCCCCCCCCCCAGCGCGCGCGCAAGGGCGTGCAAATGATGTCGGTGTGCGGCGCCAGCGGGCCGTTTGGCAGAACTCAATGAATTATCCCAGTGCGACCCTACCTAGGAGTTGGAGCATTCAGGAAAGCAACAGCTAAGCTAAGCTAAGCTAAGCTAAGATGGGGTAAGCTAAGCTAAGCTAAGCTAAGCTAAGCTAAGCTAAGCTAAGCGAAGCGAAGCGAAGCTAAGCTAAGCTAAGCGAAGCGAAGCGAAGCTAAGCTAAGCTAAGCTAAGCTAAGCTGGGCTAGGCAAAGCTAAGCTAAGCTAAGCTGAGCTGAGCTAAGCTAAGCTAAGCTAGGCTAGGCTAGCTAAGCTAAGCTAAGCTAAGCTAAGCTAAGCTAAGCTAAGCTAAGCTAAGCTAAGCTAAGCTAAGCTAAGCTAAGCTAAGCTAAGCTAAGCTAAGCTAAGCTAAGCTAAGCTAAGCTAAGCTAAGCTAAGCTAAGCTAAGCTAAGCTAAAGCTAAGCGAAGCTAAGCTCAGGGTAAGTTAAGCTAAGCTAAGCTGGGCTAGGCAAAGCTAAGCTAAGCTAAGCTGAGCTGAGCTAAGCTAAGCTAAGCTAGGCTAGGCTAGGCAAAGCTAAGCTAAGCTAAGCTAAGCTAAGCTAAGCTAAGCTAAGCTAAGCTAAGCTAAGCTAAGCTAAGCTAAGCTAAGCTAAGCTAAGCTAAGCTAAAGCTAAGCTAAGCTAAGCTAAGCTAAGCTAAGAAGCTAAGCTCAGGGTAAGTTAAGCTAAGCTAAGCTGGGCTAGGCAAAGCTAAGCTAAGCTAAGCTGAGCTGAGCTAAGCTAAGCTAAGCTAGCTAAGGCTAAGCTAAGCTAGGCTAGGCTAGGCAAGCTAAGCTAAGCTAAGCTAAGCTAAGCTAAGCTAAGCTAAGCTAAGCTAAGCTAAGCTAAGCTAAGCTAAGCTAAGCTAAGCTAAGCTAAGCTAAGCTAAGCTAAGCTAAGCTAAGCTAAGCTAAGCTAAGCAAGCAGGAAGTAAGTTAAGCTAAGCTAAGCTGGGCTAGGCAAAGCTAAGCTAAGCTAAGCTGAGCTGAGCTAAGCTAAGCTAAGCTAGGCTAGGCTAAGCTAAGCTAAGCTAAGCTAAGCTAAGCTAAGCTAAGCTAAGCTAAGCTAAGCTAAGCTAAGCTAAGCTAAGCTAAGCTAAGCTAAGCTAAGCTAAGCTAAGCTAAGCTAAGCTAAGCTAAGCTAAGCTAAGCTAAAGCTAAGCGAAGCTAAGCTCAGGGTAAGTTAAGCTAAGCTAAGCTCGGGGAACCCAGGGGGCGCAACTGGGGGAACCAGGGGGGCGCAACCGGGGGAACCGCCCGGGGTGAGCCACACTGCCCGCCCCCTTTAGCAAAGAAAGTAAGAACCCTTCTAGGCAGAGCCTAGGTAGGGAAAAAGGTTGAGGAGCCATTTTGTCAATGTATATATGTATATATATATACATACATACATACATACATGTATATATGTATATTTATATATATATATATATATATATATATATATATATAGGTATGTATGTGTATATATATATACATATGCGTACACATACAAGACATACAAGAAATTGCAAGAGCGCGAGCGCGCGCTTTCCTTGAAACCTGATGTTGCGAACCCATTGTGTATACATGTACCGTTTTGTTGGACACTCTGAAATCGTTACGAAACCGACGGTGTCTCATGAATTGCGTCATGCACTTCGTTTCATTTTTGGCAAAAAGGGTTCTCTCGACGGCGCGCGCGCAAAAGGCGTTCGAACGATTTCGACGTGCGCCCGCGCGAAGCCCGAGTGGTAGCACTTTATGCACATGTGGGAAACCAGAGATTTTCATAGGAATTCGCAATAGCGCGCAATTTTGTTTTGTCGTTGTTTTTGTTGAAAACCCGTGCTGCGAAACCCCGTGTTTTGATTTGTTTTTTGGACATTCGATTTTTGAGACCTTTATGAAACCTACATTTTTCATGGATTTCGGCCCGCGCGCGCGACAACGCGTGCGTGTGCACTTCGCTTCATCTGTTGCAAGGGATTCTTGCAAACTGTTGTTTTTGGATCAGCGATTGTGCGCGCAGAGTTTTTCTCAGGATGGCGGGGGGGGGTCAGAGTTTTTCTCAGGATGGCGGGGGGGGGGTCGGATACTCGTTCGGCTGGGATGATTCCATTTCATATTTAGGATGGACGATGGGGCATATCCCGATGTACGTTGCAATGCGAAAAGGGGGACCGACAATCCTGGGGGTGGGGGGGTCGAGTCTTTTTTTGCGATCGAAAACAGAACCGAAACAAGGAACATCAATGCGACGGCGACGGCGGCGACGTGCGGCACCGCCTGCAAACACCGCCATTCGCCCCGAGCGGCGGCGACGGCGACGGCGACGGCGACGGCGGTGACGGGCGGCACCGCCCGCAGAAGCCGCCAGTCATCCCGAGCGGCGGCGACGGCGATGGTGACGGCGACGGCGGCGACGGGCGGCCTCGCCCGCAAAAGCCGCCAGTCATCCCGAGATGGATCAGCCACGTGAGAGCGCCTAAATGCAAACACTGTTTGGGGAATAGTAGTGATAAAAAGAAGGCGAATAAGAACAAACGTAGTAAGACGAAGGAGACGGATAGTACTACGATTAAGAGTAAGGAAGTATAGTAATAATACGACTACTAATAATTTTGATAAGAACTGTTACTCATAGTGAGAGTTGTCAGAAGAAGACACCGGCAAACACAAACTTAGGAACAATCGTGATAACACATAATATTCATAGTAACGCGAGGAAGTTTATCGTCACACATGGTCATACTGGCCATGCTGATATCAATATTCTTGAGTAGTGTCAGAATTAAGGCTGTTTAGAACAATGGAAACGCATACTACTAAGCATCTTTGGCGAATGCTACCAGTAAGGCAAATCACACCAACAACACACTTGAGTGTAATAGTAATAGTACGATCCAGAAGAAGAGTAAGACAGTAGTAATAGCCGTGGTACTTATCGAAGTGGCCTGCGCCGTTCCGCCGACCCCCACCAGGAGTGCGTGTTTGAGACGGTTGTGGAAACTACATCTCTTGGGTCAAGAGCCTCCTGGATGAATCTGAGGGTCTCTTGGGATGCCCCTCTGGGGCCATTGGGAGAACTCTCGGGACGTGTGGGAGGTTTTTTCGGGGCATCGTGGTAGCCTCTGGGGGGCTTCTTGGGGGAGTCTTGGAGGTCTCTTGGGGCCTCTTGGAGGGCTCTCCAGGGCCTCTGGGGGGCTCGAGGGGCCGTCTGGGTGGGAAAGGGTCGACATGTCAGTTCGTATTCCCCCTCTTGAGCTAAGCCCTCGTGGGGCAGTCCAGGGGCTGTCTTGGGCCGTCTTGGGGGGCCCCTGTGTCTGCCTTTGGACCGTCTTGGGGCCTTCTTGGAAGCATCATGGGCCGTCTTGGGACGATCTTGGAGGCTACTCGGGCCGTCGTGTTCGCTGTCAAAACGTAAAATGCGAATGTGCTGACATGTATTTTTTCCGAAGGGAATGAAGTGATTTTGGCCTCTTGGGGCCCTCTCGGCGATTCTCTGGAGGCACTTTTGGGCTGTCTTTGAGGGCTCCTTGGCCATCTTGAAGTCATCTTGGATCGTCGTGGGGCTACACTGGGCCGTCATGATGCTCTCTTCGTCTGTCTTGGTGCTCTGTCTGGGCCCTGATGGGTTGCCTTGGGGCTTTCTGGGGACTCCGGAGGCCCCAGCGGTGCGTTGACGAGCTCGGTCCCCCCCCCCAGAATAGCATTTGGGATCCCAGGGGAGGGGGAAAGGGGGAGGGGGACAGCCAAATGTCTCACACGCCTGTTCGCCCCCAGCAAGCGGTGGTCGGCGGATATCACGGCTAATGAGAATGAGTATGCCAATGCAAATGACGATCAGACTGATCATGCTTAATGGCAATCAGACTGATCATGCTTTTGGTTTCTCTTTCCCAGTTCCTTGTTCCCTACCTAGGCTCTGCCTAGAAGGGTTCTTACTCTCTGGGCTTAAAGGGGCCGGGCAGTGGAAAGCGCCCCGGGCGGTTCCCCCAGTATCCGCCCCGCGGTTCCCCCAGTTACGTCCCCTTAACTTAGCGTTGCTTATCTCATCTTAGCTTAGCTTATTTCATCTTAACTTAACTTAGCTTAGCTTCATCTTAGCTCATGTTTATATTAGCTTAGCTTATCATCATCTTAGCTTCGCTGAGCTTTTGCATAGCATAGCACAGCATAGTATAGCATAGCGTAGCATAGCATAGCGCAGCATAGCATATCACAGCATAGCCCAGCATAGCATAGCATAGCATAGCGCAGCATATCATATCATACCATATCATATCATATCATAACATAGCGCAGCTTATCATATCATATTATATCATATCATATCATAGCTTAGCATAGCACAGCGCATCATGACATATCATAGCTTAACATATCATAGCATAGCATATCATAGCATAGCATAGCGCAGCATATCATATCATTTACTAACATAACATAGCATAGCGCAGCATATCATGGCATCTCATAGCATAGCATCGCATATCATAGCAACTAATGCTGCTTTCCTAGGGGCTCCAACTTCTAGCTAGGGTCGCACTGGGGTAATTTATATATACCTCCTGTCTCCACCGCGGCCGGCCGATAGGACCTGGGTCTGATCTGCGCCCTCCCATCCCACTTGTGAAGAGAGGAGCAAAAGCAAATGTGAACAGGAATGCGAAGAAGACGAATCATACCAGAATAAGAAGGACTTGCATGCGAGCTCTTGCGCACCCCCTCCCTCTCCCTCCGCCCCAGTCCCTCCTGGCCCGGGCCCTGGCCCTGGCCCTCCGTTGAGCCGTCCCGCCCTGCCCGGCCTGGGCCCCTCCTGCCCAGGCCCCTCCCTGCCCGGGACGCCTCTGCGACCTGCCCCCCCCCCCCCGCCCGGATGCCTCCGCGGCGCGAGGGAGGTGGGGGGGGGAGGGGGAAGGCAGAAGTGATGGGCCGATGTTCCACCGCCGCTGCCATAGCCAGGAGAGGGAGGAGAGGGAGGGAGGGAGGAGGGGGGGAGGAGGGGGGGAGGGAGGGAGGAGAGGAGGAGGGGGGGAGGAGAGGGAGTAGAGGGAGGAGAGGGAGGGAGGGAGGAGAGTGAGGGAGGGAGGGAGGGAGGGAGGGAGGGAGGGAGGGAGGGAGGAGGGAGGGAGGAGAGGAGGGAGGAGGAGGAGGAGGAGGAGGAGGAGGAGGAGGAGGGGAGGAGGAGGAGGAGGAGGAGGAGGAGGAGGAGCAGGGGGAGGGGGGGGGGAGGCGGAGGAGGAGGAGGAGGAGGAGGAGGAGGAGGAGGAGGAGGAGGAGGAGGGAGGAGGAGGAGGACCTCCCCATCCTCCCTTCTCCCCCGTCCTGCCTGTGGCAGTGGTGGTGGCGAGTCGGCCCATCGGGAGAGGCAGAGCGGGGCAGGGGAGGGGGGGGGGCGGCGGAGGGGGAAGGGAGACGGGCGGAGCGGGGCAAGGGAGGCGGGAGGGTGGCGGAGGGGGCAGAGCGGAGGCCAGGGGCGGCGGGGGAAGCCGGCAGCGGTGTGTCTGCGGCGGCCTGCCGCAGGCCGGCGCCGGCGCCGCGGCGAGTGCCGGGCGGCGGGGGCGCGGCGGCAGGCGGGCCGCCGCCGGGGCAGGCCGAGGCAGAGGAAGGCCGCCGCGCGCAGAGGGGGTCAATTAGGGGAGGGAGGGGGAAGGGGAAGGGGGGAAGGGCTTCTTACAAGGGGGCCGATGAGGGGGGAAGGGCTTCTGAGAAGGGCTTCTTAGAAGGGGGGAAGGGCTGCTTAGAAGGGGGAAGGGGACGGGGGTCAATGAGGGGGGAAGGGGAAGGGCTTCTCAGAAGCACCCCTGCTTCTCAGAGGGCGCGGGCCTGGTCTGTTATGGATGTAAAGCTGGCGCCTTCTGAGAAGCAGCCTCCTTCTAAGAAGCCTTCCCCCTCCCCCTTCCCCCTTTGTGCGCGCTGCCAAGAGGAAGGGGGGGGGAGGCGGCAGGGCGACCGCGGATCGCAAGGCCAGAGATTGCGTGCACCGGCCAGCCAGCCAGGCTGCCTGCTGCTCCCACGAGCTCCAAGAAGGTGCCAGCATCTCGTCGGCCTCACTCGTGCTTGCGCTGACGTCGGAAGAGGAGGACAAGCCGAGAAGAATCGGCCAAGTGCCCTGCTCCAGGACGTTCAGAGTCCTTCGCCTGCGCAGAGAACTCGGGTGAGGCAGGGCCCCGTGTCACTGGGGCTCGGAGGAGGAGGATTTGCTGGCGGCCTCGGGGCTTCCCACAAGCATACTCCAGATTTCGTAATACAAGGGAGGGGGTCTGGACCCTCCAAGGCAAGCCATTTCAGACCTCCCCCGTGGGAGAACCCTCCAAAACATCGTCCCCAGACCCCCCAGGCCCTCCAAGATAGCCTGGAAGAGACCCCCCCCGAAATGAGACTACGGAATCTGGAGTATCGCGTTTCCAAGGGTTGCCAGTACGGTCCAGGGGCTTTCAACGGCTTCCCAGTGGCTTCCAAAGGCTTCCTACGGGCTTCAGGTCCGTCTAGGGGCCTCAAGGGTCGCTACAGGGGCGTCCAAGGGAACCCACGTCCGGAAGTGACGTGCTGAGCGGCAGCGTTTTCCGCGGAGGCGATAATGCAACGTATCCAATGTATCCAATCGTTGTACAATTGCCACATATTGTATTGTTTTACATTCTTATGTCTCCCCCCAAACCCCCCCTTGGAGCCGCGCCACAGCGCCGTACCAAATCTGGAGGCCCTCATTCTGGGGCTCCAAACCTACAAAAACCAATGACAAGTCAACAAATTCGGCTTCTTGGGCCTCTTGCCTCAAGATGGCCCAATATGGCCCCAAGACGGCCCAAGACGGCCCCAATACTGACCTGGATGGTCCCAAGAAGGCCCGTGAGGTCCCCAAGACGGCTCAAGGGTCCCCCAAGAGGATTCGAAAGAGCGCCTCCAGGAGCCAAAATCATTGATTTCCAGTTGGTTTTCGACAGATTTTAGCGTTCTCGCCCTTTTCGGCTCTCAGAGGACCATGACGGCCCAAGCAGCCTCCAAGAAGACCTCAAGACGGCCAACGAGGTCCCCAAAAGGGCCTCAGGATTGCTCAAGAGGGCCCCGAGACGGCCAAAAGAGGCCCCCAAGACGGTCCAAGGGGCCCCCAAGATGGCCCAAGAGGACTTCAAGGGAGCCCTAAGGCGGCCGCGAGAGGCTTCCAAGATGGCCTCCGAAGGGGCCAGACGGCGCAAGAGCGCCCGAAGCCGGCGCAAGACGTCAATAAGAAGCCCCAAGAGGCCCCAAACCGGCTCCAAAGACGCTCCAAGAAGACCCCACGAGGCTATCAAGAGGCTCCCAAGAGCCCCCCATGAGGCCGCCCAGAAGCCTTGGGGATTGCAGGACGGAGCGGCACGCACGTGCGGCAGCCGAGCAGGTCACGCCAAGCAACGCCCACACCTTCCACATTTGAGCACTTTTCCACAGCGGTGATTGCGGCCGCGAGAGGCCCCAGACCGGCCTCCGAATGGGCCACACGCGGCAAGTGCGCCCAACGACTGGACTGTACGTGCTCCGCAACGACTGGACTGTACTTGCTCCGGATGTGCACCCCGCGAAGCGAGAGGAATTCGAGATGTCTCCAGGGCCCCCAGGGGGCCTCTACAGGCACGCCCCAGACCCTTGGAACTCCTGCGAGGCACTCAGGATCGAAAAATAGAGGATGATGAGCGAGATGCCGACGATGGTATCGTGACCCGCACCCACTTCGAACGGTCTGCCACCCTACACTGGAGCACATTCATGGCGGGACGCAGGCAGGTAGGCGTGAACAGAACGATTGGCGGAGGTCGTGCTGGCAGCGCGGGGCCTGTGGTGCCCGCCACCCAGGGTCGGGCTGAAGGGAGAGAGCGTCGCAGCTCGGCACGACCGCCAAAGGCCCCTGGCTTGGCTCCCAGAGGGGTCCCTCCTGGGCCATCGCGGTCGAACGACGACAGAGGCTCGACATGGGGGCCGCCGAGTTAAGGGAACAAAAAGTGGCATAAACATAAAAACTCGGAGGTCCGCGCGGATTTCTCGGATCGGCGCTGGACCCCCCTTCCTGGCGCGCGGAGCGCGCTAGGGGCGGCGCCGGAGGCGCCGCCGGGGGGCCCCAGCGCCGATCCGAGAAATCCGCGCGGACCTCCGAGTTTTTATGTTTATGCCACTTTTTGTTCCCCTACAAATGCTCACCGTGGTCCAATCAGCTGTGTGCAGAATCGCAGCACCGCCGTGCCACCATGGCATAGCGCAAGCCAAGCGGCACGCTGAGGCAGATGCATGCTGCACTCGTGTGGAGGTTGGAGGTGTGAGGCCTTTGTGAGCCCCTCTGCCGGGAACTCGAGTTTCGAGCTCGAGTCGTACGTGACACGTCGTTTCTTTCTGAGACGCGCGCGTGATGAGGTGTCAGGGCCACTCGTTGATCTGTCCAGCTGTGTTTTCGGGCGGTCGCGCGCAGTCTCTTGGTGCGTTGGTGTCCCAGTGGTAGCCCGATGGTTCGTTGATGGTGTCCCGGTCGTATTCCGACTGTGTCCCGAGAAGTTGCTGATGGTGTCCCGATGTTGCCCGATCATGTCCCGCTGGATGCGTGACGGTTTTCCCCAACGGTTTGTTGGTGATATTCCGATGATGATTTGGTGTTGTGCTGATGGTGTCCTGATGCAGTGCCGATTGAGTGTTGATGGTGTCCAAATGGTGTGCCTGTTGTGCGATGATTTACCAATCCTGTCTCGATGGTGGGGCGATTTGCATGGTGTCGTGGTCTGGTCCCAAAGCAAATGCGCATGACAAGCCAATTCAAAGCAATGCAAGTAATGCAAAGTAACGCGAAGCAATGCAACGGAGTGCAGAGCAATGCAAAGCAACGCATGGCATCCAGTCCAGTGTAAAGTAGCGCAAACAAATGTAGAACATGGGAGCAATGCGAACGAAGTGTACAGTACATTGCAACCAGTACATTGCAGTCAAGTGTTTAAGCGACGCATCGGAGTGAAAATCAGTGCAGGCAGTTGAAAGCGACCGGAAACAGGGTAAAGCAATGCACATTCAGGCACGGCTATGCAAATCAGTGCAGAGCGATGCAACGTAATGAAAATCAGTGCAATAGAGGGCCAATCAATGTAACGCAAAGTGAAGCAGTGCAGTGCAAGGAACGTAAAGCAGTGCAAGCAGTGCCAATCAGGGAACCAAATCAATGTAACGTAATGTCAAGCTCTGCCAAGCAACGCAAAGCAAGGCACAGCACTGTACAGCAGTGCAACGTCATTCAAACCACTGCAAGCAATGCAAGTATATTCATTTCAGTGCCACGCGGTGCAAGCAGTGCACGGCAACGTAACGCAGTGCAGAGCAGTGGAAAGCAATACCAAGCAAGGCAATTCATTGCAAGGCTAGGCAAAGCGGTGCAAGAAATGGTCAAGCTTGCAAGGCAACGCAGACTAGTGCAAACCGGTGTCAGCCCATGCCAATCACTGCAGTAAATTGCAGCGCAGCGGCGGCGGTGCACACCAGTAGCAATCAATGCGCAGCAGCACAAAAAGGCGGCACCAGGACGGCAACGGAGCGGCATCGGGGCGACACCGGGGCGACACGGGGGCGGCACCGAGACGGTATCGGGCGGCAGCGGGGCGGGTTTCGGCTCGAGAACCTGGAAGACGCAGCCAGTTATATCTCAACCAGGTAAGCTCCCTTGGTGCAGGCATTGTTTGGACGTGTTACCTATGCCGCAACGGTCGGCATTGATGCACGAGTGTGTCGGGCTCGGTTTGCCGACAGGTTTTCGTACCCCTATTGGAAGCCAGTGGAAGGTTGGAACTTTGCTCCTGGAAGTGCAAAATGAAGCGGCCGCCCGAGTCGAAGTCGACCGAAGCGAAATTAGAGTGCACCAGTGAAGGCGTGTCAGGGTAACACGCGAATGTCTTATAGCCACATGGAGTGGAATATCTGGCGCCTTCCTCGTCTCCTTCTTTATTTGACCTGGTGTGCACCCTTTCTCTTCCCACTGTGGATTTTCAGTGCATGTCTGACGCGCATGCAGCAGCAGATCGCGCCCAGGGGGCACGAGACCCTGGCGCGGACATTTTTTTTTAGGCCGTCAGAATCACGCCTTGTTTTCACACAGAATCACAAAGCACAATTGCGGGCAGAGCAAGGTTTAGATCTTAGAAGGTCGGTCGATCCTAGAAGCTCCTAAATGGAAGGCGACCGCAGGCGGAGCTGTGGACGGTTGGAGCGAGTGTAGGGGGGGGGCAATCGACGGATCAAGTCTGCTCACGGATGATTTCGAAGCGCAGGGCAGCTTCCATAAAAAGCTCAGTGACCTCTGATCGTAAATTGCCGTTTTGGTGCAAACACTTCGTATGAAGGGACGACCCTATCGCGTAACCCCTATCGATCTGGGTCGTCCAATCCTCCTTATCCAAAGTTGCTGGTAAGCGAATCTGTCAGGTATGAATTATCCACATTACTACCAGGGCGGGAACGCTCCCGTGGGTGGTCCCATGACGCAGCAGCCGATGTACACTCCCGAGTACGGAGTCGCCAACAGCGGCATATCCAAAGGCTTCTTTGAGCCACGGGGGAGGAAGAGGATGAACATCGTCTCCATCGGCATGTCTCTCTTCCTTCCATGGGCGCTTTTCTCTGTGGTCTTCGGGGTGATGTCTTTCTCCTTGCACTACCAGCAACCGATGCTTGCCTACTTGATCGTTTGCCTCTGCTTCGGGATGGTCATCTGGAGTGGCTTCTACGCCGCTGGCGAAACGAGAAAGAAAATGGCTGGAGCAGGCAAGGAGCCGACTTGGTATATCTTCCTATTCCTCGCGTTGCTCCTCGCATGGGTCTGTGGCTTTGTTTTTGGGGATGTCAATTTCTTCACGAACTTGCAGCCCTTCTATGATGTCACGAACCTGAACACGTACACGCGGATCGATCCGTCCAGATTCAGGGGACAGCAGCTTATGGATGCTGGTCGCGTGGTCTTCACTGCCGACTCTAAGCTCGACCTCCGGCGCTCCATGGGCTTCAAAAATCTGGACATGTACTGCGTGGCGCCCATCACTATTGGGGACGACAACGCAACATACAAGGCACTCGAGACGTATGACTTCTGGGCCGTTGGCACGGGCTGCTGTTCGGGAAACAGTGCGGATTTCCATTGCGGTGATTTCAACAAACCCACGGCGCACGCGGGCCTGCGGCTGATGAACGACGGCCAGCGTGCGTTCTTCAGGCTGGCAGTGCAGCAGGCCGAGGCCGCATACAATATCAAGGCTGTGCACCCGCTCTTCTTCTACTGGATGCAGGACCCAATCGACGAGGTGAATGCGTACCAGGATGAGGGTTTCAAGTATTACCTCCTGGGGGTGTTCTCGTACTTCGCCCTGCAGCTGTTCCTGGTAGTATGCGCGGCCATCGCCTTCTCCAAGCTGGGCAGCCTTTGAAATGGCGGGGCGTGGAGCGCACGTTGGTCTGTGCCTTGTGCATGGCTCCTCCTCCTGCCTGCTCTCGGACCCCTCTGTACTGTCTGTGCTGCCGTCGGAGAAAACAACGCCCGCGACTTCGCCAGAGGCAGTAGCGGTCTAAGTCTGGGGGAGAATGGGGATGAGGATGAGGATGAGGATGAGGATGAGGATGAGGAGGAGGAGGAGGAGGAGGAGGAGGAGGAGTAGTAGGAGGAGGAGGAGGAGGAGAAGGAGGAGGATGAGGAGGAGGAGGATGAGGATGAGGAGGTGGAGGAGGAGAAGGAGGAGGAGGGGCTTGCACCTCATCGCCATAGCCAGCCGAAGCTCGAGAGGAGCTGCTCAGGGCCATGCCCGGGGCAGGCGTGGGCCCGCGGGTCGAGCATGGGGGCACCTCCACGAGAGGCACTCCGCGTGTGGATTCCACATGCGAACGGTCGAGCTTTCACCCCTAAAAGGTCCCAGGTGGCGCAGCTCGCATGACGCCGTCGCCCCATCTGGGCACACCCCGCACACGCTTCGCGGCCGCATTGGGGCGCTCCACCTAAGGTCCCACACATTTCGTGGCCCCATGGGGAGCCTCACCCAAGGTCCCAAGTGGCGCAGCTCGCATGGCGCCGCCGCCCCATTTTGGGCACACCCCGCACACGCTTCGTGGCCCCATTGGGGAGCTCCACCGAAGGTCCCAGTGGCGCAGTTCGCATGGCGCCGCCGCCCCATCTGGGCACACCCCTCACGCGTTCCGTGGCCCCATAGGGGCGCTCCACCTCAGGTCCCAAGTGGCGCAGTTCGCATGGCGCCGCCGCCCCATTTGGGCCCCCCCCCCCCGGAGACGAGGACGACATCCCGGACACCTGGATCTAGGCCTCCTAGATGAGGTGCACGTGGATGGGGTCGGAGGATCTCGCCGCATCGCCGACGCATCGCCGATGCGGCTCGATGTGGAGCCCGACTTGCTTCACGTCGACGTCGCCGACGCCTCGCCGACGTCGCCGATGCATAGCCGATGCATCGCCGATGCATCGTCGACGTATCGGTGATGCGGCGCGATCCTCCGACCCCATATACTCCGACCCCGTCTAGGAGGCTTCTACTGGAGGCGCCGAATCCTGGAGCCGCGAGTTTTTGAATCGCGGGGGCCGAACCCCAGAATTGCCGAGGCCGAGCTCTGGAAACGTGGACCTTGGGGAAACCGCAGGCCCGTGCCTAGGAAACGCTGGCGCGCGACCTGGGGAGCGCAAGCGCACGGCGGTCCTCCGACAGTGGAGTGACGGAAAGGGTGGAGGGTGGGGCTTCGATCTGGGGATGTTCAAGGGTACAGGGAAGAGGGAGGTAGGAGCCGCTCTTCGATTCCCCGCCATGTTCTGGGAGTGTCTGGCCATACGGCTTTCGAGGAGCACGGCGGGGAGGAGTTCGAGGTATGAAGGGTGACGTTGATGGAGGAGTATTGCGGGAGGTTCGGAGGGCGAGGAGGGGGAAGGGACGAGGGATGAGGGAGCCCTTCACCCCTCTGTCGCATGTGACAAGTAGAGAAGAATCAAGTTTGTTTTGCCCCATCCGCGTTGCTTCCTAACGGGTAATTCCGCCCCCCCGCGCTAAAAGGGACGAGTACAGTAGAGTAGTATTTTGTCGGCCCCTTGCGATGCCACGCGGCGAGTATAATAGAACCGTATTGTCTTTTTCCCCCCCCCTGCAGGCGTTGCCATGTGACGGGTGGAGCAGAATGCAGTTTGTTTCCGCCGCCCTGCGTTGCCACGTGACGAGCGGAGTGGAATCATATGTTTTCGCGCCTGAGTTGTCACGTGGCGAGCAGAACATGATAACACGGTTTCGTGGCGTTGCCACGTGACGGGTTGAGCACACTTTGGGTTGCTTGCGCCCACCGTCACCTGCGTTGCCACGCGGCGAGCAGCATCACATTATATGATGCGGATGATGATGCTGATGCTGATGCTGCTGATGATGATGTTGATGATGCTGCTGCTGATGATGGTGATGATAATCATGATGCGGACGAGGATGCTGCTGCTGATAACGCCGATGCTGATGATGTCGATGCTGATGATTATGCTGATGATGCTGATGCTGATACTGGTGATGATGATGCGGCTAATGATAATGCTGCTGCTGATTATGCTGATGCTGGTGATGATGCTGTTAATTGTGATGGCGACGATGCATACGAGGATTCTGATGTTGAGGATGACAATGCTGCTGCTGGTGCTGTTGCTGATGATGATGATGCTGAACGGAATGCTGATGAGGATGGCTATGAAGATGAATGTGGTAGCTGTGGCGATCATGATGGCGATGACGATGCTGATGGTGGCGATGCCGATGATCCTCATGATGACGGCGATGACGATGATGACGAGGACGGCGATGAGGATCATGACCATGACGATGCTGATGCTTCTGATGATGATGATGCTGCTGATGCTGATGATGCTGACGATACTGCTGATGATGCTGGTGGGATGGGTGATGATGATGATGATGATGATGATGGTGGTGGTGGTGACAATGACCACCGCCACCACCATCATCATCATCGTCGTGGTAGGTTGTCGTCGTCGTCGTCGTCTTCGGGGTCGTCGTCGTCGGCGTCCGTCGTCGTCTGTCGTCGTCGTGGTCGTCTGTCGTCGTCGTCCGTCGTCTGTCGTCTGTCGTCGTCGTCGTCGTCGTCGTCTGTCGTCTGTCGTCGTCGTCGACGTCGTCGTCGTCGCATGTCGTCGTCGTCGTCGGTTGTCATCTGTCATCGTCGTGGTCGCTCTTGGTCGTAAGTCGTCGTCGTCGTCTTTGTCCGTAGTCGTCCGTCGTCGTCGTCGTCGTCGTCGTCCTCTGTCGTCGTCGTCGTCGTCCGTTGTCGTCTGTCGTCGTCGTCGTCGTCGTCCTCCGTCGTCGTCTGTCGTCGTCGTCGTCGTTGTCGTCGTCTGTCGTCTGTCGTCGTCGTCGTCGTCGTCGGTCGTCGTCGTCGTCGTCGTCGTCCGTCGTCGTCGTCCATCGTCGTCGGTCGTCGTCGTCTGCCGTCGTTGTCGTCGTCGTCGTCGTCCGTCGTCGTCTGTCGTCTGTCGTCTGTCGTCGTCGTCGTCGTCGTCGTCGTCGTCGTCGTCCGTCGTCGTCTGTCGTCTGTCGTCTGTCGTCTGTCATCGTCTGTCGTCTGTCGGCTGTCGTCGTCGTCGTCGTCGTCGTCCGTTGTCGTCTGTCGTCGTCGTTGTCGTCGTCGTCTTTGTCCGTCGTCCGTCGTCGTCGTCGTCGTCGTCGTCGTTGTCGTCGTCGTCGTATGTCGTCGTCGTATGTCATCGTCGTATGTCCTCGTCGTCGTCTGTCCTCGTCGTCGTATGTCCTCGTCATCGTCGTCCGTTGTCGTCGTCGTCTGTCGTCGTGAACGTCGTTGTCGTCGTCGTTCGTGGTTGTATGTCGTCGTCGTCGTCGTCTGTCGTCGTCGTCTGTCGTCGTCGTCTGTCGTTGCCGTCGTTGTTGTTGTTGTTGTCAGTCGTCGTCGTCCGTCGTCATTGTCGTCGTTTGTCGTCTATCGTCTGTCGTCGTCTGTCGTCTGTCGTCGTCGTCGTCATCGTCCGTTGTCGTCTGTCGTCGTCGTCGTCGTCGTCCGTTGTCGTTTGCTGTCGTCGTCGTTGTCTTCGTCATCTTCGTCCGTCTTCGTCCGTTGTAGTCGTCGTCGTTTGCGTCGTCGTCGTCGTCGTCGTGGTCGTCGTCCTATGTCCTCGCCGTCGTCTGTCGTCGTCGTCGTCGTCGTCGTTGTATGTCGTCGTCGTCTGTCGTCTGTCGTCGTCGTCGTCGTTTGTCGCCGTCGTCGTGGTCGTCGTCGTCTGTCGTCGTCGTCTGTCGTCGTCGTCGTCGTCTGTCGTCTGTCGTCGTCACCTGTCGTCGTCGTCGTCGTCGTCGTTGTCGTCGTCTGTCGTCTGCCGTCGTCTGTCGTCGTCGTCTGTCGTCCGTCGTCGTGGTCTGTCGTCGTCTGTCGTCGTCGTCGTCTGTCGTCGTCGTCGTCGTCGTCCGTCGTCGTCGTTGCCTGTCGTCGTCGTCGTCGTCGTTCGTCGTCGTCGTCCGTTGCCGTCGTCGTCTGTCGTCGTGAATGTCGTTGTCGTCGTCGTCGTCGTCCGTCGTCGTCGTCGTCGTCGTCGTCGTCGTCGTCCGTCGTCGTCGTCGTTCGTCTGTCGTCTATCGTCTGTTGTCGTCTGTCGTCTGTCGTCGTCGTCGTCGTCGTTGTCGTCTGTCGTCGTCGTCGTCGTCGTTGTGTTCGTCATCTTCGTCGGTCGTCGTCCGTCGCCGTCGTCTGTCGTCGTCGTCGTCGTGGTCGCCGTCCGATGTCCTCGTCGTCGTCTGTCGTCGTCGTATGTCGTCGTCGTCTGTCGTCGTCGTCGTCGTCGTCTGTCGTCGTCGTCGTCGTGGTCGTCGTCGTCTGTCGTCGTCGTTTGTCGTCGTCGTCGTCGTCTGTCGTCGTCGTCTGTCGTTGTCGTCGTCGTCATTGTTGTTGTTGTTGTTGTTGTTGTTGTTGTTGTTGTTGTCGTCGTCGTCGTCGTCGTCGTCGTCGTCGTCGTCGTCGTCGTCGTCGTCCTCGTCGTCTGTCGTCGTCTTTCGTCGTCGTCGTTGCCGTCGTCGTGGTCGGTCGTCGTCTGTCGCCGTCGTCTGTCGGCGTGGTCGTCGTCGTCTGTCGTCGTCTGTCGTCGTCGTTGTCTGTCGTCGTCGTCGTCGTCATTGTTGTTGTTGTTGTTGTTGTTGTTGTTGTTGTTGTTGTTGTTGTCGTCGTCGTCGTCGTCGTCGTTGTCGTCGTCGTCGTCGTCGTCGTCGTCGTCGTCGTCTGTCGTCGTCTTTCGTCGTCGTCGTTGCCGTCGTCGTGGTCGGTCGTCGTCTGTCGTCGTCGTCTGTCGGCGTGGTCGTCGTCGTCTGTCGTCGTCTGTCGTTGTCGTTGTCTGTCGTCGTCGTCGTCGTCATTGTTGTTGTCGTCGTCGTCGTCGTCGTCGTCGTCGTCGTCTGTCGTCGTCGTCGTCGTCGTCTGTCGTCGCCTTTCGTCGTCGTCGTTGCCGTCGTCGTGGTCGGTCGTCGTCTGTCATAGTCGTCTGTCGGCGTGGTCGTCGTCGTCTGTCGGCGTGGTCGTCGTCGTCTGTCGTTGTCTGTCGTCGTCGTCGTCTTTCGTCGTCGTCGTTGCCGTCGTCGTGGTCGGTCGTCGTCTGTCGTCGTCGTCTGTCGTCGTCTGTCGTCGTCGTTGTCTGTCGTCGTCGTCGTCGTCGTCGTGGTCGTCGTCGTCGTCTGTCGTCGTCTGTAGTCGTCGTCGTCGTTGTCGTCGTCGTGGTCGTCGTGGTCCTGTGCCTTCCCCTTGCGCCCCCCCCCCCGCAGCGCCCGGCGCGGCGGCCGCGAAGCCCCAGGCGCCAGACCGCCTGGTCGCGACCCTGCGCCCCAGGAGCGGAGGGCCTGTCCTTGCGCAATTCCTTGGCGGCTGTCACCGCCGATCTGCCTCTCCTCGATCCTGCCCTCAGTATCGTGCAACCGATCCCTATCCCCATCTCCATCCCCATTCCGATCCCCACCATCCCACCACCCCAGCTGGGGACATGCCCCTCGAAACCCGAAGGGGGCAGCCCATGTCCGTATCTAGCGGGGTATAGTACATCGGCCAGTTGGGGATCCGTGGAACGATGTCCATGCTCGTGGGCGAAAAACGTATCCGTGTCCGCGGACTCGCGGGCCGGGCTTCGGGTCCGCGACCCAGCGGATACGTGGCGTTCATGTCGCGGACGCCCCGCGCGGAACGTAGCCGCACGACCGCGTGTGGCGCGGGACCGCGCCACGGAATCCAGACCGCGAGGGCGCGGATACGGATACGTATGCTCGCCGTTCGTGACCTGCACTCACCGCGGTCGCCCAGCTCAGAGCGTGGCGAGTCCGCGCGTGCTTCAGCGCGTGGCGGGTGTGCGTTCGCTGTCGGGGAGAACAGAATCCTCTTCGGACAGCCTGGGAGGCTCTGGCGCTAAGCTTCTGTGCTTTCGTCCTTCGGCGGCGAGTTTGGGGGGGAAGTGAGAGGGGTGGGACCTTCTCTCAGAAGGCTCGGAAGGCATCTCTGAGAGGTTTTGTAGAAGAAACCTCTCAGAAGGCCATAGGCCTTCTGAGAAGCCACGCCGCCTTCTGAGAAGGCCTTCTCCCTCTCGCTCCCGCCCCCTTCGCTCGCCGCCGAATTTGGTTTTTGCGTCATAACTCGGGTCTCTGGCGGGTTCGGGACGATGCGGGCGCTCCCGGAACGCTCGCGGCGAGGCACAGCTGCTGGCAAGCATCCCGAGGCCGGAAAACCGCCGAGAGCCGACGAGAACGCGCGAAAGCCACGAGCCTCGAACCCGAACACCCGCCCCCCTCTCTTCGGATGCAACTCCTGGGAGGTCAAATTCTGATCTAGCCCTGGTCCGAAATCTGGTTTAATCCGGCTTAATCCGACTTAATCCCGCTTAATCCCGCTTAATCCGGCTTAATCCGGCTTAATCCTGCTTAGTCCGAGGCCCATTCCGGCGTAACAGCTCCCAAATGGGGCATAATCCTTTTTGACTTTTCCGACGAAAGCCTCCCAGTAGTTGCCTCCTAGCTGTGCTCTCGTCCTCTTGCCTCGAGCCTCGCCGCCGACTCTGTGCTCATCGTCCTCTTGCCGGCGGGGCGTCGGAGGCAGCCCGCAGCGAGTGCCCGAGGCCGGGGGCGGCCCGGCCTCGTCGGAAAGAGACTCTGGGGCCAGCGAAGCAACGTTTCCGAGGTGGGTCTTACAGCCATTCGGGTCAGCCCTGATGCGCGCAGCCCAATCCGAGAGGCAGCCAGCCCCAGGGACCTCCTTCTTACGGCGATGAGAACTGATCCAACGAACAGCCTGCCTCAGCTCGCTGGTCCACCCGATATGTTTAGCTAACCGACAATCCAACACTATAAGCAGGTCATCTGGTGCTCTCCTGAGCAAACGTATGGTATACCTCGAGCGCGCAATCTGCAGCAACTGCCGAACGTGGAGCCTTTTGGCTCGCAGCAGAACCTTTGAATCTGAAACTTGGCGTTCTCCGTGATTACCGAGGGGCAGTCCCAAAGCAGCACGGTACACGGCGACCTGCGCATGTGCAAATTTCTTCATAGCACGAGAGGAGAGAGGGTATCACGTGGCCATGTTGAAGGACATAGGGGAAAGGGCGTACGCTTCACTGTGCTGCATTTTTTTAATGCACCGGGACAGTGTCAACATGGGGCGGGATCGCCATGCGGTCGCTGTCACTGGGGCCTTCCGTGGAAGCGTGGGAACGGTGTGCCAAAAATGGGGCGGGCCCCCCCCAGGGCGCCCGCAAACGACGACAATGACGACGACGTCGAGGACGATGATAACGAAGAGGAAGAGGAGGAGGCGGAGGAGGAGGAGGAGGCGGAGGAGGAGGAGGAGGAGGACGACGACGACGACGATGACGACGACGCCGGCGACGATGACGACGACGACGACGTCGGCGACGATGACGACGACGCCGAGGACGATGATGACGAGGAAGAAGAGGAGGAAGGGGAGGACGATGATGACGAGGAGGAGGAGGAGGAGGAGGAGGAGGAGGAGGAGGAGGGAGGAGGAGGAGCAGGAGGAGGAGGAGGAGGAGGGGTCGGAACGCGACGACGACGCGGCCCTTTTAGAAGTCTCTTGGGGTCTGCTGTTGGGCTTCTGGGTGGCCTTCTTGGAGGCCCGAGGTCCTTTGGACGCCCTGTGAGGTCGCCCGCTCGCGTGGGCTTCGCGAGCACAGGCTCCGACACAGCGGGCGAGCGTTGGCAGCTGCTGCGAGCGAGCGGGGCGACTTCTCACCCAAGCAGTCGGCGAGCAACTGCATTTGGGAGGCCGCGTTCTGATAGTCAGAACCTGTGGCGCTCACGGTAAGCGGGCCGCGGCCGGGCATGTCGGATGAAGAGATGAAGATTTTGACGCCCGCAATGGGCACGGAAAGAATGGGTACGATGCCCAACAGCAGTTCCTGTTCGTTTTGAACAGAATTCGCTGTCCACGCTGCCGCGGCCTGTGTCCATTCGAGACAGAGGGCCGCCTGCCCAACAGCGGCCGCTGTTGGTTTGGGACAACATTTGTTGTTGGGCATTGTATCATTTTTTTCTGTACCCATTTCGGGTGTCCAAAGAAGAGGCGGCGCGTAGGAACACGCATATTTATTTTGTTCATAGACCTAGGCTCGACTTGCAGTCCGTGTTTAACGTGTTTGCGACCAGCTCTCGAGCCAGTCGAACTTATTCCAGGCGCGACTGTATTCAAGAGGGTCCTGATTCAGTCACTTGTCATTGTGCCGTGCTGCGCTCTTTTTATTATCACCTTGGGTCCACGAGCAATCGGAGATGACCAGACGCATGATTTTTTTGAAATCGGAAGTTCACGACCGAGGCCTGTTCCCTCCTTCCCCTTCGCCTCTTCCCTCCCTGCCTCTCCCCTCCACCTCCCCCTTCGCCTCACTTGTCGCTGCAGTGCGGTGGGGGGGGGCGTTCGTCAAGGAAAGCGCCCTGGCGGCTTCAGACCCTGGAGGATTTCTTGTCTGATGAGGGCTGCGGAGATTTCCATGGCCAGTTCACGATTGGAGTTCCACGTGCTTCCAGACCCTGGATTCTTTACGGTCGGGGACTTCTGGATAGCGTGTCGCCATGGTGGCCCCGTCGACACGCTATGCCGTGCAAGCGGGTAGCGTGTCGCTCCGCTAAGCGGGGCGGGAGGCTCGGCAAGGCTCGCGACGCTGACGCTGTGCGACGAGGAAGTGAATAGCGTGTCGCGCCGAAGCGTCGTGGGCCAGAACGGGCGGAGCGACACGCGACTCAAAAGTCCCCCGCAGTACAGTCAACACGCTGAAAAAAACCACTTTGAGCTCGGGAGGGGCTCGGTTTTCTGGGCCATTCCTCATTTTGGGGAAGTCGAGTAATGGAGAGGAAGCATGCTGCCAAATAATTTCCAGATGTTCAAAACATGTTTCAAACGTGTTTAAAACATGTAAACACATGTTTGACACATTTTTAGAACATGTTTTACACATTTTGAACACATTTCCAATTCGATGATAGGATTGTTAGAGTGCCCACTGTCATGGCATGCACCACCTTATATATCTAGGTCGCGGAACCTGTTCGCGGCCGAGGCTCGCCGTGGCCAGAAAGCCCTCTCGTTCCTTATCTAGAAATCCTTCTGGCAGTGCCATGACTGTATCCAATTTTTCCTCAGTGTCCGACTGTTCCTGACGGTCGGACCGAGGTTTAAGTTTGAGGTCGCTTTGGGGAGGGTGCCCTGATATCCTTCGTGCTTGTTGGATGTTCTTCTGCATCCTGGGGGAGGGTACCCTCGAGCGCCCTTCGGTTTGGCCAGTGGAGGGTCTCATGTCCTTGAAGATTGTCCTTCTTTCCCAGCTCTGGCCTTGATCCAGTGCCCTCACCGTGCGCTGGTCATTGCCCTTGGCACGGCGGTGCGGTGAGCCTCCCTCCCTCCCAGCGGCGCAGGAGCGCCCGGGCTCCGTGCAGCTCAGCGGGACGCCACAGCGGCGATTACGTGGGCCGGCCATCGCTCGGGGGCGCCCGGGCTCGTCTGGGCCGGGGTCACCATGACCATTGTCGTGCGCTGCAGTCAACCCGCATAGCAAGAATGAGCGATTTTCCAAGGTTGCCCTTGCATCCTTCTCCTTCGTCCCATCCGTGGCTGCTTTCGCTGTCCGTGCCCCGCTCGCAAAGTGTTGATATGGCCTTCCAAGGCCCTTGTATCCTTGTCGTAAGTCCTTATTTCGCGGGTTGACTGTACAGTGAAACCCACCATCTCACGGACTATGGCAGTGTCAGCAATACAGTTGTCAGCGACGGGCGGCGCCGCCGACGCTGTGACTGTATTTTTAGGTGTGCAATGCGTTATGCTACGATGCGGCACGTGTTGCATGTGCGAGATCACACGGCACAGTGTGGTGAGATGTGATGTGTGGTCTACTGAGACATGGCAGGGCACGACTTGGCGTTGTCGGCACGCAGTCACATTATGCCATCAGACACGCCTAATGTGCGTATACATTCATATGTCCATGTGTCTGTGTGTATATATATACACACACGTGTTTTTGGCCATACCATGCCTGGCTTACATTTTCGCACCCGGATACCATCGCCCCTCGCAGTTGTGGATAAGACTGAGGGGTCTGGGGGGTGGTCGTCTGCGAGGCTCGGAGGCAAATTCTAGACGCTTCGCGTATCCCCACCAGCCAGTTTCCGACTCTCGCTTTTCGACCTGTTTGACGGCGCGCGGATGCCCGCGTCGCTCGCGAGCCAAAAAAGTATCCCCACCAGCCAACCCTGACGCCGCCCGACCTTTCGCCGCGGTCGCGATCAAAAACAAGTATCCCCACCAGCCCATCCAGAAACAATGTCCAGGTGAATTGAGGTGATCAGGGAAGTGCGGGAGCAAAGAGGGGGACGGCCGAACCGTGCGAAGGAGGGAGGAGGAGAAGGAGGAGGCTGGATGAATGGATGAGGGAGTGGGGAGAAGGAGGATGAATAGGATGATGATATATTGATGATGATGATGATGATGATGATGATGATGATGATGATGATGATGATGATGATGATGATGATGATGATGATGATGATGATTATGAGGATGAGGATGAGGATGAGGATGAGGATGAGGATGAGGATGAGAGATGATGATGATGAGATGATGATGATGATGAGGAGGAGGAGGAGGAGGAGGAGGAGGAGGAGGAGGAGGAGGAGGAGGAGGAGGAATAAGAGAAGGAGTATGAGGAGGAAGGAGGAGCAGGAGGAGGAGGGCAAGCAAAAGGGCCAGAGGTCTCTTGGATGACCCTCGGAGCCTCTTGGGGTATCTCTTGGGCTCTTCTTGGTGGCCTCTTGGGACGTCGTGGGGGTCTTTTGGCGGTCCTGGGGGCTCTTGGGCGTCTTGGGTGCCTCGGGGGAGCCTCTTGGGGCCGCTTGGGGTCCTCTTGGGGCCTCCTGGGGGCCTCTTGGGGACCCCGTGGGGCCATCCTGGGGCCATCTTGGGACCTCTTGGGGCCTCCTGGGCGCTGCTTCTTAGGGCCACCTGGGAGGACATCGATCAAAGAAGAGGGGAATTTCAATTAGCGTACCACCCCCCCAAGCGGCCCAAATGGGGCCCAAACCCTAGTAAAACCAATGGCTGTGGCTTCCTCGCTAAGACCGTTTTGGGCGCTCTAACTACCCGCGACCAGCCCCGTCCCGGTCCAGGGGTAGGGGGAGGGGTCAAGCTACCCACCCGCCCGCAAGCCGTCTAGCTCATTTCCACCCGCCCTCCCTACACATAAGTAACACCCGAGCCTGAGCATGTTCAGCGGTCGTCTTTGGATGGGCAGCTACTGGGAACCAAGGCCGACCCCAACTGCGCGACGCTTGGGCGAGGTGCGCCACGCATGCCAGTGGCGCCACGCGCGCCAGGCACCCATGGGGCCCGAGCGTGCCAGGCACGCCTGGTGCGCCAGATGCGCCACGTGTTCCGAGTGCGCCAGGTGTGCCGCACACTCCAGCCGCGCCAGGTGCGCCGCGTTCGGGGCACGTGCAGAGTGCGTCAGGTGCGCCTGCGCACGTGACAGTACACATCGTGAAACATGTCGGCCCCCGCCATCCTTGTCGAACAGCAATGCCCATCAGTGTGTTTGGTGGGCCTGCGCACAGCAGGCCACGCGCCACCACCCTCGCCGTCCCTGTCAAGAACCACTTGGCAGTGATCGCGGGATGGCCGCGTATGGTCCAGATTTAGCCGCCGCGAGGTGCATTTTTTGTTGTCAGGGATGGTAGCCCTGCGCACAGCAGGGAATATGCTGACACCCCCGCCGTCCTTGTCAAAACAATACAAAATGCTCGCGGGCCTCACGAGCATGACTCGAGACTTTGCCCCAAATTGTACCTTGCATTGTTTTTGTGACATGGATTGTGGGTGGGGGGGGGGGCGGCATGGTGTCGGCATGGTTTCGAGTTGGCCCCTGGGTGCCTGGGGGAGGGGGTGTATATTAATTAGGAACCGTGATAACCCTTCCCCGAAGGGGAAGAGAGTGGGTCGGAAGAGGAGCCGCCCTAGACCACCTACGCCCAGAGGGCTGGTGGGATTCGAAGAAGACCGCCGCAGGCGCTGGTTTTACAACAAGCCCGCCGCAGGCACGCGTGGGCTGCGGTTGAGTCGCGAGTGGGTCGCAGGTGGGTCGGCGGTGGTTCGCGGGTGGGTCGCTGGTGGGTTGCTGGTGGATTGCCGCTCTGTCGCGGGCAGGACGGCGAGAATGAACGCTTCCACCGCGGGCCTCTACGTCAGCCACG
>CAUYUJ010022308.1:2500-12500 GCA_963575745.1 Prorocentrum cordatum | reverse complement strand
TTGGAGGCCTCTGGCATCGTCTTGGAGCGTTGACAGCTTGAAAAGGCGAGATCGCAAGCGACCCTTCGAGCGCCGAAGCCAAGTCAATCGTTTTGGCCTCTCGGGGGGCCTCTTGGGCCGTCTGCGTGTCATCCTGGGCACCTCGGAGCGATATTTGGGGGACTCGGGCTCTCTTGGGACGTCTTGGGGTCCTCTTGGGACCTTCGTGGCCTGCCGGGGGGCCGTCTGGCGTGCGGAGAAGTCGCGCGAGGAGCCCCCAGTCGCGCGAGGGAGGGCCCGTGAGCGCCCGGAACTCTTGGGCGGTGGGCCCTGTAAAGAATATTCGCAACGTTCCGCACAGAAAACTCGAAGGGACTTGAGAACACTCGATTGCAAACTCTGTCGGACAGTGATATCAGATCGGGATTGGTTCGGGTGCCCTGGTGTTCTTCGTGTTCGTTGGATCTTGTTGTGCCTCCTGGGGCGGGTATCCTTGGATGTTCTGTTTGTTTTGGCCGTCGGAGGGCCTCGTGTTTTTCAAGGATGCCCTTCTGGGCCAGGCCCGGCAATCTTTACCAATATTGCACATAAAAAGCCGATGGATTGCAAAGCAATAGGGGAACAACAAGTGACATAAACATAACAACTCGGAGGTCCGCGCGGATTTCTCGGATCGGCGCTGGGGCCCCCCGGCGGCGCCTCTGGCGCCGCCCCTGGCGCGCTCCGCGCGCCAGGGAGGGGGGTCCAGCGCCGATCCGAGAAGTCGGCGCGGACCTCCGAGTTTTTATGTTTGTGTTACTGTTTGTTCCCCCAAGAAGAGCCAAACCTTGCAGGCACACGCCGCGATCTGTTGCTTCCATTGGCAATCTTTCAGGAGGAAAAGAAACACACAGACACAATCAATCGTCGATTCCCCAGAAAAGATGGGAAAATATGGGAATCCTGTTATTTGTGTGTGTTTGTTTGTGTGTCCCAGGGCCCCTTCAATCTTGCGTCGCGAGGATCGCGAGGCTTCGAGCGAGTACCCGTTCTCGCCACGGGCGGCCGCGCGTGCACAAGAGCCTGCGCGCGCGGCGGCGCGCGCAGGCCCCGCTCCACTTGCTCAGGAGGAACAGAGAGACACAGACACAATGAATCCGCGATCCCTCAGAAGATATGGGAACATATTGGAGGTGGGGGGGAAGACAGAAGCGCAGAACATATAGGAAGATATGGGGAATCCTTTTATTTGTGTGTCCTGGGGCCCCTTCACTTGCCTCGAGGCGCGGGGGCGGCTGCCAGATCGTGCCGATGTGACTTCGGACCTTTCGGCCGCACGTGGTCGCGTATGCTTTGCAGTCGGTGGGTGCGGGCACGTGTAACCCATACCCCCTCGGGTCATGGACGGAAACATCACGACGGGAGTTTTTTTTCTTATTATTTTTTGTTGTGTTCATATATATATATATATATATATATGTTTGTTGTTGTTGTAATTTTCGGCTTCTGGGGGCCCTCACGGGGCCTCGGGACCGTCAAACAACGACTCGGGACGAGAAGCTGGTCCCGGAGAATGGGTCGAGACCTCTAGGGGTCGACGTCATGAAGAAATTTTAATGGGCAAATTTTCCACCACCACAACCATATGTAGGATGGGGGAGACGGGAGGATGAGGAGGTCCTTCTTCTCCTCCTCCTCCTCCTCCTCCTCCTCCTCCTTCCTCTCCTACATCTGGTAGTGGTGGTGGAAAATGGGCCCATCAAATCTTGACGTCGGGGGTCTGGGAATGGGGGGTCGCCGCCCAAGTTCCCGAGCAGGCGCCCTCGACCAGCCGTGGGGCGAGGCCGCCTCGCCGCCGCGGCGCACGCGGCCTGTGGCCCCTGCGCCATGGCAGCGGTCCGAGAAGGCACACGTGCCCCTTTTCCGCTCGCCGCCCTCCGTTCGACGCTCCCCTCTCGTCTGGGCCCCCTCGTCCTTCCAGGACCCAGCCAGTTCGGGTTACACTCGGCGGCGAGCGAGGGGGGGAAGCGAGAAGGAGAAGGCCTCCTCAGTAGGTTCGGAGGTCCCCTGGCCTTCAGAGAAGTTTTCTAAGCCTTCTCAGAAGACATGAACAACTTCTCAGAAGGCGCGAGGGCTTCTGGGAAGTCTCGCCGCCTCCTGAGAAGGACTTCTCCTTCTCATGCCCCTCCCGCCGATACATGGGTTGCGTCTTCTCGGCGGCAGTCGTTACGTCAGCACAGCATTGGCGCGGACGAGGGTCCTTGCCGCAGGAGCAGACTGAGGTAGATTTCGGGCATTCTGTTTCACTCCGTCCATCTATGCCTCCTCCCTTCCCCTCCCCATCCCTTCCCCGTTGTCTTCCACGACCTTCCCCTTTGCTCGACTGGGAGCGACTTCGAGCGAAGGGTCGCTCCAGAGTCTGAAGTGAGGTTCGGTCCCGCCGAAAGAGCAACAGAGCCCAGAAAGGGGCGGCGCAACAGGGTGACTGGGCGTGGAGAAGGGTGGTCGGATGGGCCGAAGGATGCAGGAGATTCTGGAGGAGCGCCCGGCAGAAATGTCCCTTCGTGCAAGGTGAGCCCACTCTGGCACAAAGGGGTGAACGTGCGCAAAGGTGTTGGGGAGGTGTTGTCGCGGCTCAGGGGTAGGAGGGGAAAGATACGTGTATTTGCGAAAGGACGCGTGCGTTCACATGAACTCATAAGGGGAGGAGGCAAGCGTCCACAGGGTGTGCCTGCAGACTTCTGCTTGCAGTGCAGTGCCGCTGTTGTCTCGGGAACGGAGCGGGGTCCTAATGGTGCTCTGTGGTTTCCCAGGGCAACCGGAAGGGCCGAGGCTATTGCTGCTCCTCAGCCGCCCGCGAGCGAGACCCGCGGCTTCGCAGCCGGCGACCCTTTCTCCTCACCACGTTTCCTGAGGAGCTATGGTGGGGGCGTTCGTGAAGGAACGTGCCCAGGAGGCTGCAGACCCTGGAGGATTCCTTATCGCATGAGGGCGGCGGTAATACCCATGGAAGATCCACGGGCTTCCAGACCCTGGAATCCTTAACTTCAGGAGGGGAAGAGACACACAGGCACAATTGATCGTCGACTGGCAGGAACATGTGGGAAAATATGGGAAGTGGGGGGGGAAGACAAAAACCCAGAGCATGTGGTAAAAGAGCGCGAGTCCTGCTCTTCGTGTGCACTTAGTGGTGTGTCCCTTGGGCCCCTTCATGTCTTGTCCAGTGCCCCCGCCGTGTCGTTCTGCTGCTCGCCGGTGCCGCCGCCTGGCCTCTCCAGCCCGCGGCCACGCCGCGCTTCGAGCCGTCGATGGGGCTGCTGAAGGGCGGCTGGCACGTCAAGGCGCCGCCCGCGGGCGAGGAGCCCCGGCGGGTTCGACCGCCTCCCTGCCGCAGCGTCATGGCGCAGCGCCATGGCCCCGTCCTCGTCTCCTCCTCCTCCTCCTCCTCCTGCTCCTCCTCCTCCTCCTCCTCCCTCCTCCCTCCTCCCTCCTCCCTCCTCCCTCCTCCCTCCTCCTCCTCCTCGGTGCCGCGTGGCCGCCGCGCCCTGGCGCAGCGTCATGGCCCCGTCCTCGGTTCCCACGGCGGGGCCGCCTCGGATGCCGGCCCCGTCCTTGGCCTCGGCCTGGCCTTTCTCTCTGCTTCGCACCTGGTGCTGTGGATCGGGAGCGGAAAAGAGGGGGGTGATGACTACGGGGGGGTGGATATCATGGCGGGGGCCATGATTTTTCCCCAGATTTCATGGCGCCTCCTCTTATTTCAGTACGTCCCTGGCCCCCCCGCTGGGCCGCGCACATGCCGCCGGTCATGATTTGCACCCCCCCTCTTGGACACCCGCCTCTTGGCCGCTCCCGAGCTTCGCACCTGGTGCTGTGGAGCGGGGCAGCGACCAGCCAGGGTTGTAGACATGCGGGGAGCTCGGTCTGCTTCCCAAGGTGCCCTGGCTTTTCCTAATTAGGGTGACGTCCAATCTCTGTCTCGTCAGTTGAGAGGGCCGTTTTCTTGATCGAATTTCGGCTGTGCACACATTCCCCAATCAGAGCTTGCCTCTGTAGGGGTCCTAGCGGATTAAAAGATTAGGTGAGAGGTGCGGCCGATTTCGGTGGCCGGGCCCGGGTGCCCGGGTGCCCGGGGTGCCCGGCGGTGCCCGGGTGGCCGGTGAGGTGCGTGGCCGATTTCGGTGGCCGGGCCCGGGTGCCCGGGTGCCCGGGGTGCCCAATAGCCCAATAGCCCTAAAGCCCTATAGCCCTATAGTTTTATAGCCCCATAGCCCTGTAGCCCTATTGCCCTATAGCCCAATAGCCCAATAACCCTGTAGCCCTATAGCCCGATAGCCCCATAGCCTTGTAGCCCTATAGCCCTATAGCTCTACAGCCTTACAGTCCTATAGCCTTATAGCCCAATAGCCCAATAGCCCAATAGCCCTATAGCCTCATAACCTTATAGCTTTATAGCCCTACAGCCCCATAGCCCAAACAAAACCATGTTTTTTTGTTTTTTGTTTTTTGTTGTTGTTTCTCTGGTGTCATGCGTATATGTAATTAAACACAATTATATGTATGTCTATGCGTTTTCCTACCCCCCTCTCTCTTTATATACACATATGGATTCCCCTTTCTGTGCGATCTTATTTTTACACGTCTTTTCTCTATTCTCACCTCTACACATCGATATCTCTTGTTTTATTGCTCGTAACGGCTGCCCCCCCCAGTCAGGTCATCCTTCAAGCGAATTTCGGACCCCTAGGATTTCAGGACGCTCCTGCAGAGCTTTGCCCAGGTCTCCTGGATTTGGACGTCCCCTGCCGAGTCTTGTAAATGGGTCAATGGCGATTCGGAGGGCGCCCAGGGACTATCCCGGGGCTTCCCAGGGGCCACAAAAAGTGCACACCCATAAGGGTTCCAGGAGCGCTTCAAAGCCTTTCCCCAAAGACCCCGAGGCATCCTGAGTCTGCTTTGCATTCGCAGGGGTCAAGATGACTTCACGAGGGCCGCAGACGCGCCACGGAGAGTCCAAGACGGCCCCCGAGTAGGTGTCAAGAAGCCCCCCCCTCCAAGGGGCCCCAAGACACTCCGCGGCGGCTGGATCAGTACGGTGACTTTCGGAGAATCTATGTGCGTATACGTGTACACGTTAATCTACCTATAAGTGTCCGTAGCCGTTCGGCTTGAGGTTTGCTCCAACCTGTGCTTACACTTACGGGTTCTGACTTTTGTGCTAAGGTGGCTGGGCCCTGGTGTCGGTCCGGCCTGCTCGTCTCCGCAAGTCGCCGCCGTCCGTCGCGGCCACTTGAACTCGTCCACTCGCACTCGTCCACTCGCACTCGTCCACACGTCCACTCGCATAGCATAGCACAGCATAGCACACCTGACCACAGCATATCATAGCCTAGCTGAGCATAGCAGCTTACCTTAGCATAGCAAAGCTCGCCCTCTTCTCCACAATGACACAATCTGAATACTACTCTCCTCTCTACCCTGGTGGCGACCGGGAATGATCGGCCCCCTCCGCGTATGGTTTTTTACACAGGATTCTCGGGAGTTGGGCATTCCCGGGAGTTGGGTATTCGCTGTTATAATTTTTATGCTTAAGAGATGAAAAATGCTGCTCTCGTCGAAGCGCAGGCCTCATTTTCGGGCTACCGCTCGTTCCGAATCGTGCTCCTGCTGCAGCGCTGGCCTCATTGCCGCGCTTCCGCTCGTTCCGAATCGTGCTCCCGCTGCAGCGCTGGCGTCATTATTTCCAGCGCCATGCCCCGGCATGGTATTCGGTCTTTCCAAATCGGCCCCAACATCTAGAAAATGCCCCCCCCCCGGAAAAACCATCGGAAGTGATTACACATTTGGTGCCGATCCGTTGATTTGTTGGGCCGTAGAAGCCCCCCCCCCTCCTTGGGGAGTCACCACGCCATGCTATGTCATGCTACGCGTTGATCTTCGACACCATGCTACGCCATGTAATGCTATGCCATGCTACGACATCCGATGTGCGAACAGAGGGGAAATCTACGCCATGGTAAGGGACGGGAGGGAGGGACAGGACGTCAGATAGGACGCGGGTGCACCTGGCTTGCCCTTCCCCCCTCCCCTCCTCCCCCTCCCCCTCTCTGCCTCTGTGCTCCTCGTCGCGCTTTCCCACCTCCGCTGCTGCAGGAGCTGCTGCGCGACCCGATCCTGCACCACACCCACGTGGTCGTCCGCAGGCAGCGCTGCCCCGCCCTCTGGCTGTGCGCGCGCCTTGGCCTCCCTACGGGCTGTCCATGGCTGGGTCTTGTGGCCCCCTGCGCTGTCGAGGCCCCCGTGCTACTACTGCCTGGAAGGAGGAGGAGGAGGAGGAGGCGGGGGAGGAGGAGGAGGAGGAGGAGGAGGAGGAGGAGGAGGAGGAGGAGGAGGAGGAGGAGGAGGAGGAGGCCGAGGAGGAGGAGGAGGAGGAGGCGGAGCTTCCGCCCGCGGGCGTGCTGGGCGGGCGGCGGGCCCCGCCTCGGGGCATCCCGGGCGCTCGCTCGTCGGGCGGCCCGCTCGGGCCTCGAGAGGCCCCCCCCCGCGGGCGGCTCGGGGTCCGCCCGCGGCTGCGCCCACGCTGCCGCCCGCGGGCGCGTCGGGGGCGCCCCGTGCGCCGGGGGGGGGGGTCCGCCGAGGCTTCGGCCCCGCGCTGCCGGCTCGGCCGTGCGGGGGCCGCGGGGGTGCAGGGCGAGAGCTCGGCGGCAGCGAGGGCAGGTCGGGCAGCTCGGGGGCGGGCCCAGTCCTGCCGAGTGCTCTGGGATGCCGAGGGGTCTCTGGGCCCTGACCCTGCGGGGAGCGCGGGTGCTCTGGCAAAGGGGACCTCTGGGATAGGGGGCGTGCATGGTGAAACAGATTCGGTGTCGAGGGTCAGGTGCTGTGCTGGGCGGCGACCCACGTGTTCGTAACCCTCAAACACGGCCAGGGGCCCTTCGGTCACAGCGTGAACCTGCATGTGACATTTCTTTGTCTCTCCATGTGCAATCGACAGCAGAGCAGTGCGTACTGTTGGTAGCAGCAGGGGCCGCCACGTTCCAGGCTTCTCCTGGAGTGGAGTGGGCGTAGGAAAAGTGGTCGTAGTTCAAGGCACTGGGCTGCCATCGGTGGAGCCAGCACGTTGTTCAGAAATGCAAGGCGTGCAAACTGAAGAAGACCTGGATGCAGGCGGTGTCACCCGCCGCTTCATTGCAGTGACTGTTGACGGTCGTCTCGGACGGGCTCGGCAGCTCGACCGGCCAGAGGCAGCGCTGCAACCGACGAGTGGGCCTGGCCAGCAGAACTAAGCAGCGAGGACTCAACCCATGTCAGGCCGTTCGATACGTCCTGGGCTGCACTTCCGCCAGCCCCCGAGTCCTCAGGCATGCAGCAATCCAGCGGAACGTAGCCAAAGCCATGCGCAGTATCATCTCGCGAGCTTCGAGTCCGCCAGCCACGTCACCGAACGGTTTTTTTTCGTAAGAAGCTTCGAGACAGTGTCAGTCCAGGGCTATCCAGGCAATGAGTCTCTTGATGGTTCTGCCGAAGCCCATGTTCGCCTTGTAACTATCGCAAGCTGTAGGAGGAGTGCTTGTGGCGCTTAGGTGAGAGCTCCATTTTGAACGTGACCCTCTCTATATCCGTGTAGCTGGTTGGAAACTCCTAAGACGAATGTGCGCGGCACAAAGGCGACTCCATTGTGAAAGCCACCACGTCCATGCGTGTAATTGTTGCGAATCCCAAGCTCTGGGATCATACGTGGCCGCCCTACCGACACGTCTCGGGGTGCGGCAGGAAAAGGGTCTCTGTGAGGACGGGGACGGAGGAGGCGAGACATGAAGAGGAGGGTAAGCACGGGCAGGAGGAAGACACTGTTTGGAGGAACGGTGCGGCAGCAGCAACGATCTACTGTGGTGCGTAGCCTTTTCCATCCCGCTGGCGCCATCCTTGCCAGGCTCGACGGGGCCGTGGCCTTGTGCAGGAGCGGCTGGGAGAAGGCAACCTGTTTGCACCGCTCCCCGCTCCAGCAGACAGACAGCAAGTGCGAATCCGACCCAGTCAACACTTCGTCGGTATGCAAGAGCGGCGTCTCGCGGACCGCAGCGAGGCAGCACTGTCGGAGATCCAATCACATCCCCCCGCGAGCTCTCCAGAGTGTGCCGCGGGCCAGGCTGATATCCAGATTAACTTGTTTACATTGGGGGCGCGCATCAAGAAGCCGTCTGAGTTTCGTCAGGGTGCCCTGGGTTTCTTCGCTCCGCGAGCTGCGCGGTGACTTTCCGCGGCTGTCAAAGAAGCTGATTCGTTCAGGATGCTCGGGTTTTTCCCTCAGGTGCACCTCGCGCGCGGGTTTCCAGGGTTGGGTTTCTTGCGAGGGTTTCCTGCGACCGCGCCCGCACTGTATGCTGTCTGTCGTTCGTCTTCTCGCAGTGTGTAGGAGCCTACTCTGGACTTTACGCCACGCATTGAGTCCACGGGGGATGCGTGCGGACATATCTGGGACAGAACCAGGTTTTGGCCAGCACCGGTTGGAACTTCGTGCCTGAGAGCTCCCACGCCGAATCAGATGTTGGGGGCATGTGCGCCAAGAGGCCCCAAACGGGACATCGGCTTCGGTTATTCTCTCAGTGGATGGGCTCCTGGGCTCCTGCCTCTTCTGGGTCTCCTGAGGGTTCGCCCTGGCTCCACTCCTTCCTCCTTTTTCGTGGGATGGGTCCTCATCAGTGCCTTTT
The DNA here is from genome assembly GCA_963575745.1 of Prorocentrum cordatum. Classification (NCBI taxonomy): domain Eukaryota; class Dinophyceae; order Prorocentrales; family Prorocentraceae; genus Prorocentrum; species Prorocentrum cordatum. Next base: position 3,837 of record CAUYUJ010022308.1, on the reverse strand, counting down.
AAGTTCATGCTTTGCGATGCGTTTCTCAGTCTGCATACTTCGGCCAGACATGGCTTGCCCGGCACGCCGCCTTAGCAGTTTGCAGCCCGTCTCCGAATGCAGGCGAGACGGCACCGAGCTTGCAGAAGAGTGTGGTCGGTGCTTAACTCATTAAGGGTGGGGGAAGTGACCCATTAAGAAAAAACGGGACATCGGCTTCGGTTTCGGCCTGAGAGCTCCCACGCCGAATCAGATGTTGGGGTCCTCCTCCTCCTCCTCCTCCTCCTCCTCCTGCCAAGAGGCCCCAAACGGGACGTCGGCTTCGGTTTCGGTTCGGTCCGTGCGTGCGGGCGGGGTGGCAAGGCTGCGGCCAGGGTCGGACGAGCGTGCTCTCTTCTCTGGACACGCTGTGGCCCTCTGGGGTTGCCCCATGGGACTTCCACCCACCCCCACCGGGAAAAAAAAACGGGAGGAGGAGCAGGAGGAGGAGGAGGAGGACAAGTAGTTAGGCGTGCGGGCCGTCTTCGGGTTGTAATGGGGCTCTCCCAGGGCCAGTTCTGTGCCGCTCCCAGCAGACAATCGTTGAGGTTATTTCCACGTGTCGCCATCAGTTCATCCAGAAGCGAAGCCCAGGCGAGAGGTGATGAGATGGGAACTTCGAAGAGCATGTATCGAAAGAGGAGAACCGAGCAACATGCAGCAACGTTGATTAGGATCCTTGTCCCGTGCGTTACCAAGCCATCAGCAGGCTTCCATCAAGGTCTTCGCCACCAGATCATCAAAAAAAGATGCCCATACGAGATGAGGGGATAAGGGACTTCAAGGAGCATGCATATGGAAAGAGGGAGCCGAGAAACGTGTAGCACATGTGGCGTTCCGTTCCCTTTCGTTGCGAAGCCATCTGCAGTGACCCACGAAGGTATTCGCAGGTATTTTGCTGGAGGAGGTTTGCCTTCTTGGAACCGTCGTTGAAGTCCTTGCGGCCCTCGATGTGATCCTTGGGATGTCCACCATTCGTTCTACTTCTACGGTCAATTGTTCGACCCTGCGCTGTCCACTGCACTGGGGACTGCGCGCTGCAACATGGTACTACGGTCGGTTAATGCGGCGATGGGGCGCCGGCGACGCCGGCGAAGGCGTTCAAGGTTGAATTCTGCGACGCGGAAGCACCGAGGGACACGGTTACGCGACTGGGTCCGACGGACTTCAACCTTGAACGATCGGGGCCGCGATCGATTCAAGGTTGAACGATCGACGCGGTGCGAATAACCGACGTCGACATCATCGCCGCGCGAACCTGCCGTAGCACGCTCCACCACACAAGGAGTCCACATTGTAAAATCGCCACGGCAGGACTT